>CM069530.1:84337500-84712500 GCA_035773235.1 Eospalax fontanierii
GGACTAGGAAAGATAATTCATCTGATAAAGTTCTTGCCAAGCAAGCATAAGAACAGAAGTTCAGATATTCATAACCCTCATAAATGCCAAGTGGGCATGACTGACTCTGAGTGATTTCGGCTTTGGAATGTAGAGAAAAAGAACCCCCAGGAGCAAGCTAGTCATCAAGTCTAATCATATTGGTGGAATTTGGGATTTATTTAGGGATACTGTCTCAAATAAGGTGAAAGAACATGAATAAAGATTCCCAACATCAACCCAGACCTTATACATACAGACACACAAACACACGTATGCACACACACATACACACACACACACATACACATGTGCCCAGACACATGCAAACAGGCATACATACATACATGCAAAACACACCACATATATGAAAACATCAAGAAAAGAAAGTAATTTATGGTTTTCTTGGACTGGATGGTCCAATTCCTTGTCTTCACTACCTGATATGCTGTCTTCTATATGATCCATTCTTTTGGAGAAGATTTTCACTGCATTTTTTTATGAGACTTAATGAATTTTTAATTTCCAAGTTTATTTCAGTTTGGGTTATCATTGGTATGTCTATATCTATAATGAATGCAGAATGTAATGTTCATTCCTTGAATTGTCCTCATTATTTCATTCAGTCATTTGTTTGTTTGTGTTTTCTTGGACTTCATTCAGGAGATTATTCTTGTTTTCTTTCTTTTCATTAAGGTATTTATTGTTTTAACTATTTGAACATATTTATAATGGTTCTTTTGACTTATATGTTTTCAAGTGCATCCAAGTTGATTTCATTGGGGACAATTACCATGGAATTAGTAATGGGGGGTGTCTTGCTGTTATTTCTTTATTGTATTGCTGGTTTCTACTTATGAATGTGGGCACCTGAAGACAAGTGGTTGTTTACTTCTTTTGGAATGAGTTTTTAGCCCACCAGGCCACAGTGCCGAGACAGGCAATAGGCTGGGTAGTTTGGGTTAATTACAAGGGGTGGTGAGGAAAGAGGAGTTATTACTGGACATTTCTATCCAGTAATGGCTCCTATTGCTAGAACGTTCTGTGCCTACAGAAGGTTCTGGGAAAGAATGAGCAGAGCAATGAGGGTAGGCTGGCCTCTTTCCAAGTCTGGTATGTGGAATAGCTGAATGCCTACAGAGGGTTTGGGCAAAGTGGTTTTCCTTATTTTTTTGCAGTGTCTTGTTAAGTCATCCAATCTGGCTTTGAACTCATTCTGCAGTCCTGACAAGCTTTGAATTCATGCCTCTACCACTTCAGTCTCCTGAACAGTTGAGATTACAGATCTGAGCCAATAGTCCAGTTATTTTCTATATGTTATATAATTTTGTATCAGTATATTTAATTTGTGTGTTATTGCCAAATATACCTCTTTGTTAAGCAACAATATAAAATATCTCTTAAATATATTTAAAATCATGCAATAAAATAATTATTCTTTTACATTATATTTTTAAGCTATCTTTACCATTGCCCTTAAGTCTTCCATGAATTAAAATTACTAGCTGTGATCATTTGTCTTCAAGGTAAAGTGGAAAGTAGAAAATAAATGATATGAAACGAGGAAGGGAGAATATTGGGAAAGAAAACAATTTTAAGAAGGTTTAGGGACAGATTAGAAGTTTAAGTAAAACAAAGGTTCTAGGGAAAAATCCCATATGATGACCTATTACCTTGTGAGTCAATTAAAAATATAAGTTCTAACATAAAGAATTAGAAGTGGGATTTCTTCTATGGCTGGATAATGCTGTTCTTAAAACCCAAGGGTTATTTTTTAAAATCCTCATGCCAGATGTAGGATACCTGCTTCTGACTTGTTGGTCAAGATGACCTGAAAGGACCCAAAGCAATACAGGCTCTTTCCAGTCCTCTTGGTTGCCCAGCAGAGCTAGTTGATAAGACCTTTATTCTAAAGACATCACATATCATTGTTACAAGATTTAAAGAACTCATGCTGGAACTGAACTGGAAGCTCCCTTCCTGCACCTCAGTTTATAGTCCTGGGAAGTGTTATGCAGGCTTCTGGGAGGTGGTAAGGGTCAATGATCTTAACCAGCTGCGAATCCTATGAATTACAACATCAACTTGCCAGACAAGGTAAGCCCAACCATATAGTAGTGATACACCAGTCATAGGAATAACCAACAGGTCTGTGCTTGGATTGAATACTACTTCACAGGAGGGAATTCATGCCTGGTACTGGAAAGTCATGAAGAACAAACAAACAAACAAAAAACCTCACGACAGAAGAAGTCTTAAGCTCAGTGGAACATTTCCTATTATTGTACAGCTAAACTGACAGAAACTGCTTTCTAAATATGCATGTTTGTATCTACAGACAAATGCTACTCTCTCAGCTTTGATCAAAGAAGATTCTCTCTGTACAAAGAAGTGAAAGCAGGGACTCATGGATGCTCAAGGTGCTGATAATAAGTGAAAATTAAATGTTCAGCTCTAAATAAGACATTCATATTGCACTACTCTAAGCTCAGACAACATTACAGAAGAGTGGACAGAAAAGACTGTAACAGGTAGAGGACAGGGAGAAGGGCTGTCCCAAGGTAGCTGAGGTCACCTCTACTGGGCTGCATCAGATTGAACCTCTATTAGTCAATCATGAATGAAGGATTCCCTGAGGCCCTAGGCTGGACATGGAAACCAAAAGACCAGTCCTCTGCCTCCTAGCCCAAGTTTAATCTGCATTAAAATGAGGCTTTTCTACAAATCTCCAGCCAAGGTGTTTTCTTTATTCTGAAACTGCGTGCTACAAATTCAGAAAATAAGAAGGTAAAGTCTTTATGTGGGCACGTTTTATTTTCTGAAAACGTAATATTATAATAGGAAAAATAGTTAATAAAAATCAATACAAAATAGAAACTAATAAATAATGGTGTTATATTCAGTAATTTCACTGAAGAATATTACAGCAGTACAAAGTAGAAAAAATATAGATTAAGAAGATTCTATATTTCACTTCACTCATTTAGTAAAGTCATGAGAGTTTAAATATGTCAAAATTTGATATTATCCAGTTTTATAGCTATTGAATCTGAGAATGACTTACTTTTCTTCTAGATAATAAATCTTTGTATTCAGAATTGCATTACTTTACAGAAACTTAGAATTATGTGTAAAGATTGAAAACCACAAAAAAAGCGCATAAGTCACTGATTTAAGTATATCTGTGTCTTTCAGGGAACTCATAACTCACAGTAAAATTCTTTAACTCAAAATGGTTTAATATACTTTATTTTGGTAGATGCTTTTTGAAGTTACTAAAAGGAAAGAATAAAAATAGATTTATATGATTAAGTACTTCAAAATTAATAGCATAAACATCCTAGTTTTCAGCTATCATACTATGATTTACAAAAATAATCTCTAAATATTTATAATGCCAAGGACATTTAGAAATTAGTCTGATGTTCAAAACAGAAGATGTTTCACAAATATATTTGCAGTGTGTTGAAGGGACATCAAAAATAATGACATGGTTAATTTTCCCTATTTGGATTTGCAATATACATATCTATACCTATTTATCTTTCAAAAGTCTATGCTTATTGCACAATAAAAATAGCAAGAAACCAAAAGCAATACCAATGAAAAACTTCAAAGAATGTACTGATTACATTTAATATGGCTTAAAAACTGACTTTGAGTTAGTGTCTGCTTACAGAAATACTTGGAGAAAGAATGTCCTTGGGAACAATCATAAACAGAAAACTCTATAGACTGGATTTACAAAGAAATAAATATATACATAGTCTATAAAGGCAATGTCTTGAGCACTATGCTGGCAATTTTCCAGGAGCCCTGGGAACATGCCTAATTTCCATCTAAATTTGCACACATCTTTATTGCAATCTCATAGCCTCTGAAGATTTACTCACTTTCATGTCCTTTGGCACAAGGGGAAAAACGGAACTCTCTCTCTCTCTTCTCTCTCTCTCCTCTCCCTCTCTTCTCTCTCTCTCCTCTCTCTCCTCCCTCTCTCTTCTCTCTCTCTCTCTTGCTCTCGCTCTTTCTCTCTCCTTTCCCTTCCCCATCGCTAATATTTAAGGAATGGAAAAACCACAGTCATGGCTTCAGTTATAAAACTTACTGCCAAATAATTTCCTCAATGGGAAATGAGTTGTACAAATGAATCACTGAATGACGCTACACCCCAATGCAATCCACACTGTAACTCATCCCACCTGTGCATGAAATCCACATATTCTCAAGTTCACTACGATATTGCTGAGAGTGACATATCTTCAAAAGGCTTCTTCCCACTTGTTCATTTGAAAGCCTTGTTCTCTGAAATCCATCCTTTACTGTCCATTTCCACCATATCCTTCCTCTTGGGGTAACGCATAATCATATTTAATCCCAGAGAGATGTCTTCCCTTAGACTAATGTCCACCGACTCACAACAATCTACCCTCCCATTTATTGCCATGGTTTCTGAAAAATAATTTGTGGTTTTCTAATCTTTTGCTCATTTTACCCTCTTTTTATCTATTCTTGCCTAACAAGTATGGGGACTGTGTACTTTAATTTCAACAACAAAAACAAAACCCTGAGATACTAAACATAAGTCCTCTTTCAACTCGTTAACAATGATGTTAAGAATTTTGATGGCTTACTTACTGAACATGAACTAAATGCCTAATATAATGCTCAACTTTTGACATTTGTTAATGCATTCGTGCTCACTAAACATTTTCTTTACCTAAGAGCAACTTGAAGAAATTGCAACTTCAACAGATTAACTCAGGTCCTAGTTTTATTTCTGTTACTGTGATAAAATTCCCTCACAACAAAAGGAACTTCAAGGAGAGTTTTTATTTTAACTCACAGTTCTAGCTCACAAACCAGTCAATAATAGCAGGAATGTCACTGTAGCCATTCACATTCTATCCACAATCAATAGCAAAGTGAAATGCACATATGCTCTATGCTCAGTTGACTTTCCCTATTCTAGTTCTCCAGGGCCCCAAACCAGGGCATGATGTTGTTCAGTTTCATGCTAAATCTTCCCACATCAATGAAGACAATCAAGACAATCCCCCACAGACATGTCTATGGGCCAACCTAATCTGAGTAGCCATTCAAAGAGACTATCTTACCAGGTGATTTTAGAGTATATCAAGCTGACAATTTAACCACCAAGGTTGACTTTGCCAAGATTTCCCATTTAGTATGACCTTGGCCACTTTACCATTTGATTCTGTACATTCAGCAACAATTATGAGTTCCTCCAGCTCTCTCTAATTCTTATGCTGCCCTGCCTGGGTCTCAGGTGTGCTGTCTGCTCCTGTTCATACCTTGCTTCTAGGCCCTTTATATTATCAGTGCCTTCATTTCCATCATCTCCTATTTATAACAACCTAAGGGTTAGTTTTTTTTGGCCAAGTTGCCCCTCCTGATTGTGAAGCAATGTGGGAACGGGACTCCCCACTTTCTCCTGCACCGACCTCTTATTCTAACCTCCCCGGCTACTAATTTTGTACACCCGTAGAATCTTTAACCCTAGTTTAAAATCTTCCTCCCCACCAAGTTCACTTTCAGTTGTGTAGGCAGAGAGTTGCCTCTGCCTCATTAATTACTAGTCCTCATCAATAAAGAAAAAAATTAAACACAGAGCTTAAAAGTCAGAAAGCAATAAACCACAGTTCAGGCACAAATTGTACTACACACCTTTGAACAAATCATTTTATCTTTCCAAGCCTTTGTTTTCTCCTAGGCAAAGTGGAAATGCTACCGTATTGTTGTAAAGGTTAAATTAAATTGCAGGTGAAGCTCAGTAACAACTTCATTGTGTCATTGTTGCACCATTAATCTGAACATTTGATCCACAGATATTTCCTATCCATTTCTGCAAAGTGCTCCCTTTTCACAAAGTTTCATGACTGTTTCTCATAACTCAGTTCCCAAAATCTTTAATGATTTAATCACCATCCTTTTCCAGATCTGTGTTCCATTATGTCCTCTCCAGTTTCCCTCCTACAAGCCACACCAAGAATCTCTGCAGTTCACTGAACACAACTCCCTTCCTTTTTCTCTTTTCAATAGTTCCCTTAATAATTTTTGCTCAAATCTTTACAAATCAAAGTTCAAAGCATCATGTGAGATAGTGATAAAATTTCATACAATTAAAATTACTTTTACCTGGACTCATACAGATAAAATAATTTCTCCCTTTTCTTGTGTCCATGTACCAGCTGACAGCTCTGCTCATATATTTAATGGACAGACAGGGAATTAAGTGACTTCCAGTTGTGTAGGCAGAGTGACACTGCCTCTGCCTCGTTAATTACAAGTCATGTCTATTCTCCACCCACGAGAGAACACAGGCTTACTTGGCCTTCCTTCTATTCTCCTACTTTTCATCTGCAATCAGTAATCACTAGACAAATTGAAACCAATATTTTCAGACTTGATGCATCCTATCTAAGTATTGACAAAGAGGAAATTTCAGTTGCCTTATTTTAAAAATATTTTATTTATTATTTTTATTTGATGTATATGTGTGTATTGCCAGCATATACATGAGTACACCCATGTCATGCAATACATGCAGAGGTCAATGAAGGGTGTTGGATTCTTCTAGATCTGGAGTTATGGATGGTTGTTAGTTGCCATGTGGATGCTGGGAATTGAACCCAGGTCCTCTGGAAGAGCAGCCACTGAGCCATCGCTCTAGCCCCAATTTCAGTTGTCTTAATCTCAGAATCTTATCCTAGGAAAAATCTGGCCTTTGAAGATAGAATATTTTTGTGTGTTAATTGTGATGAGCCATTCATGAGAGTAGCGTGAAATTAAAATGATGCAGATTTGAGAAAACAACAATCTAGAAGCCACTTTGAAAAGGGAGTTAGTCTCAACCTTGTGAATGAATTAGCATGTGAGCCTGACAAACAAGCACATCACTGATGACAATAGAATAGATCTAAAGAGGTTGCGATGGCTAATCTCCATTGTCAAGTTGCCTCAACTTAGAAATCTATGGAGACGGAGGTCTCTGTGAGTGTGTCTGTGCAAGTGTTTCCACAGAGGACCAGCTGAGAGGAACGAATCCCTCTGACTGTAGGTGTGTCACTGCATGTATGAAAGACAGAACCGAAAAAAGACAGAAGACAGCTGAGGCTCTTTCTCCACTGCATGGCCACCATGATATAAATGGCTATGCATTCTACCCCTTCCTCCCCAGGATGGACTGAACCCCAGAATCCAGAAGCCAAAACTCATTCTTACGACAATTTTTTTTTGCTAGTTGTGAAGTCCCTTTAATGAGAAAGTAACTAATACAAAAGTCAACACTGACAAGAAGTAGGGACAGTGTTTTCCTGGGAAAAGCAAAGAGCTCTGATAGTCTTTTTTTTTTCCATAAAATACCTGGTGTCAGCAGACACAAATTATCATTCCATCCTGATAATGCAGTCATTAATAAAACTCTATCATGTATTCCGAAATACAAGAGTTCAGCTGGATTTTGGGTGACAGTGATAGACTGATGCTATCATCAAAACAGACCTAAGACAAGCCATGAATATCCCAGGAGGGTCTGTGTAATTGTAACTAACATCCATGGTTCTAGGTTATGGGGACATAATTTAGTATAATGATGGATATGGTTCATTTCTAATTTTACAGATAAAATTTTATGTTTGCTTGAATTAGCATCATAACCAGTCACCTAGACATTTATGGAGACCTAGCATAAAACAGCATTTTATTTATTAGGTGAGAAATAATAATGATAATAATGAGGCCTACTGCTTTTCACCAATAATATTTGCTGCCACCATATTCCATTCATTGTAATAAGTTCACTACCTCGTTAAATCTTGTCTCCAACTGAATACTACTAGCATTCCCATTTTATAGAATTAGAAGTCTAGAGAGGTGAAGAAATTTGCCTCAAGTCCCAAAAAATTAAAAAAAAAAAAAAACAAGATCAGGGATTAAGTCTGTTTTCATCTGCTTCAGTACAGATGTTTTTAACTGTTTGTTGCTATTAAGGAATCCAAATCTATATAATGTATAAAGCCTAAAATCAAAATGGGCCTGAACTATTTGGACAATTAAATAAAACTCTCCTTAAAAAATAACTCACAGAAAATGTTTATAACTTGAATTTCCTTTTCCAAAATACTGATAAAGTCACATGAGGATTAAATATCCTGGTGGCCTCAGTCTCAACTCTTCAAATATTTTCACAAGCCACAGAGATCATGGCTGTCTTTGCAGAGCAGAAATATCAGGTTAACCGTTGTGTGAACTGGTGGTGAATAAGACAGAAGCACTGGTTACCTTGCTGGACCTTGACCATGCTTCAAGAGCAGCATGCTTAAACATGTCTAGGGACATTCCCAAGTCTTTTACAGAATGTACACCTCAGTGTCTTGACCTTCTAGTTCCTTTAGCAAGTGTATTCATTTCGTATACTTTACAGCAAATTCCTGCACATCAAGGCCTGGTAAGGTCTAATGTAATTTTAATTTCCCCTGTTATTCCAGGGTAAGTAGCTTTACTATTTCTAGAATTTCATTTTGAAGTATTCCTAGCTTGTAAACGAGTACATTGTTGCATTTCTAGGTTATGAATTTCCTAAGCCAAACATCATAACTGTATTTCTTTCTCTACTAAAGAACATCACAGATTTTCCTTGGGAATCATTTAGAAAAGGAAAAAAAAAAAAAACCCCTAGGAATGATGCATAAGTGAAGTTAAAGTTGTTGCAGCTCAGAAAAGCAGCCAGAAATTTTGACTGGAATTTAGAGCAAGAACTGCTCCCTGGGCAAAAAGTTACATGAGTGCAAATTAATTTAAATAAAGGCCAGAGCTCTTTGGGAACATAAAATAAGACATTTGAAGTTAATGTTGATATTAAATATTACTTCAGGAATAAAATAAAGACTGATTATATAACATAAAGAAGCAGCTGTTATATATTGAATTTTAAAACACTGTCCTCTTATTCAGTCTTTACTAGTACTAACTGTATCATAGACTTTAAATTTATGTGATAGACCGAAATAAATGTACATGTGTATACCTTTCCCTTTTGCCATATATGTCAGTATGGTTTTCAGCAGACAGTAGCAAAGATATTAGAACAGAGTAGCAGAAGGTGCAGTTCCATAAATGAGAAAACTTAGAGGTTCATATTACTTTCCTAATATACTAGTTCAATAATTACATGCTTAGGTAGATTTTTTCTTCAACCCTTTCTTATATGCACAATAGACCATAATACCTTCTTTGAAAGTTCAGATACAAATTACCTAATTAAATTATGGACTCCATGTAAATGAAATAAAATATATGATGAAGTCTATGGCTTGCATGATTATTCTGAGCATACTATTGCTATATTCATACAAAGAACAACAAAGTGACAGACAGCTAAATTTATCAACTTTTGCTTTTTAGCCTTAATTTTAATCTAATTTACTTTAAATACATTCTTACATGGAAGACATGCAATATGTCTGGTTTGTGTGTGTGTGCAGTGCGAATGTGCAGATAGGAAACTGATAGAAGTATTGGCTTCATGTTAACATGGAAGGTTTCTCTCCTTGCTTCTGTGACATTGTTATAGAATTACATTCTTTGATAGGGTCTCCCTAGTCCCAGCCCACCTGCAAATCACTATGTGGACCAGGCTGGCCACAGTCTCACACAGGGCTGAGATTAAAAGCATATGCCACCATGCCTAGTGAATAAAATAATAAAAAGTAAAATAATAATACAATATAAATAATACAATAATAATAAGTAAAATAAAATTAAAGGCTGATTTTATTGCCATCCCCTACCACTAGGGATTAAACTCAGAGCCTCCTGCATGACAGGCAAGTGCTCTAACCACTGAGCTATACTCCCAATCCAGTCTGCTTTTAAAAATACTTAATTCTTTGCTTCTGACTATCATACCACTCATTGTCCTACTGTCAGTCTACTTTCTGTTCTAAATCTCTATCAAATTCTTTAAATTTAACTTTTAGCCAATAATGTCAAAATGGTTCTTCACAATTCTTCCCAAACTAGTCATTTGGTGAATATTACTGTCCCATTATGAATTCTCCAAATAAATATTCACCTGCTATATATCAGACTCTCAGTACATAGCATTCTACCAAATAAAGCAAAATCCTTCTCTTTGTTCATCTATATTTCTAATGTGTAGTTGCTACCACTAAATTCATTAAATACACTACTTAAATCTGAAACCTTAGGCCCAATTGTTAGGTCAGTTGTAAATATACCATAATAAAATGGGTGTTAGCTTTTTTATGGTCATTTGAAAGGCTGTACCTGGGAAAAGTATAATGAAAGGATGGGAGGCGTGGCTTAGAGATAGTAGAGACCTGACCAGAGGTGTTCAGATATCTTGATATCTTCTTCTAGGACAGCCTGACTGGTCCTAAAGCCTCCCAACTGAAGAGATTTGTCGGGGAGAACAGGGTGACCAGGTCTGAAGTACATAGACCCAAAAGGATACTGTAACCACAGAGGTCATCACCAAGAACAAAGTAGATGTTTGGGTTCCTTTAGATTCATAAGTGACTCCAAGAGCAGGTTTTGGGACTATGAAACCTGTATGAAACCTGTCTCTAATGAAATGGAGAGAGAAAGCAAAAGCTCTTCACATCCCAGCACTGACCGAGTGTCTGCTTGACAATGGGGGCATAGCTGCCTGTTAAGACGATTTCAGCTCTGGACTCACTCCGGAAGCAACCTCACCATCAACTGTGGAAAGGCTGGGAAAAACAGGGTCTCTCTGTGTGTCAAGGAGAAGACACAGAGTTTTAGATTTCTCCACAATAAAATTTGGGAAAGAGGGACATCTAAACTAAACCACTTTAACAGCAGCCAAGCCTCTGGGGTTCTTGAACCATTCAGGAGCTAGAAGGAGCTATCTCCTGGCAGCAGAATTCTTGCTAATAAGCGTATGTAGGGTGAAGTAAGGTACCAAAGTCACACAATTACTACTAGACTTGTACTCTAGAGCACTGAAAAGGTACCTTCAGATTTAATTAAACCAAAATCTAACAAATGTTTGCTTCTTAATCCTCATATTTTCCCTTTATATGCAGGATGAGAAATGTTTTTTAAAGAACTTAAATTTTGAATTTGTAAGGCTTCATCTAATTCATCTGATGAAAACGTCCAATTTTAAAAAGAAGAATGTAGCAAAGTTTCCTCCTGACCTTATAAATATAATCCAAGACAGCAAAGGAAGCCATGTGCTGCTTGCAGGCTCTACTCAACCGCAGCATTTTAAAGCTACTCCCCGCTGTGCTATCCTCAGCGGTGATAAAGAAGAGCTGTTTATTACCAACTCCCCAACCTCCATCTTCTTGTTCCCTTGGGTACTTATACTTGAAGACTGTGATTGTATCTAAACCGAAATAAATCTCCTATGGAACGGCTATGTTCTAGGAGGAAGCAAAAGGACAGCCACACCACATCAGTGCAGTCCTTGAATAGAGACAATAAAGGAACTTTGCCTCTAATGATCTCCAAATGCCAGAGAGCTAACCGTTTCCAAGACAGCAAATTCATCCACCTGGGCTTGAAGCCCTATGCGCTTGTTTCCCACTCCATTCTAGTTCCATGCCCACATGAAACTTCCAACATCTTAGTGTTCTGTCAGGCTCATAAGAATAATACGCTACTTTGTGCCACAGGGACTTTGTCTACTTCATCATACCTGTGTAGTAAAATCTTTCTTCATTTTTAAAACATTTATTTGTTTTTATGTTTTAGTGTTGTGCCTGCATGAATGCATGTGCGTCACATTTGCGTCGTGCCTGAGGAGGCCAGAGAGACTAGAGAATCTTCTGGAACTAGACTCACAGATTACTTTGAGTGCTGGAAACTGAACTCAGATCCTCTACAACAGTAGTCATCTTTAACCCCCTTCCTTCATTTTTTAGTTAGTTAAGTTATTTTTCAGACATCTCTTCTTAAAGCCAGATCAAATCACTGCTGCCTGTTCTTAGGGTAGGTTCTACCACGTATTATGACTATTGTTACTGTGTGCTTGTCCATGAGTCTGTAATTTAAAATGGAGCTATGCTGATAGCATGCTCCTTTCCTTGCTCATCATTCTGTATTTATGTTAGCTCATGATAGATATTTAACACCTACTCAATTACTTAATGAGTGGGAGGCTGGCCATCTCAGTAACCTATAACAATGACATCAAATATAATGAAATCATGCATAATAAATGAAAGACTATTGCAACATTTATTTCCACAAACCTAGGTGTGGAATGGAGAATATGAGACTTAGAAGCAGCTCACAGAAAAGTGTGGTCAGTGATTCCATTACAGTTTCCAGAGGAGGTAAAAATATAGCGTGGCGGCCTTAAAAATGAGTCATTAATTGTACCTCAAATCACTATGATGCTTCTTTCTTTGCACTCCAGATTGATTGGATTTTACCAAGTAAACTAAGAAACACTATTTTGTAGAATGCCAATAACCAGGAAGATATTCATAGAATGGAAATTTGCATGAAGGTAACTGAGAAACTGTAATCACTGAACAGAGCTGTCCTCCATTCATTTGTTGCTTTAGGCATCCATTCACTCAGTTGATCCTGTGATTATGACTAAGCATACCGTTCCATACTCAAACTCAGGCATATGGAAAAATCAACAAATAAAAGGGACATGGATTTCTGCCTAATCTACCCTATATTGTTTAAGGAATAACAGGCAATAAGTAAAAGAAACAAATCCTGTACAGTGTTGCAAGATAGATAGCACTATGGTGAAAAATGAGTAAGTAAAGGAGCCTGGGCTACTAGAGTGTGAATAAACGGAGTGACAAGTTGTAGTATTAATACTAACATAAGGGTCAATCTCACTAAATGTGGTACTTGATTCAAGACAAGACAAGTATTATCTTCCTTTGCTGCGAAAAAATGCCCAACTAAAGCAACTCAAGAGAAGAAAGATTGATTTTAGCCACAGTTTCAGAGATTTCAATGGTCTGCTGGCTCCACTGTCAAGAGCCTGTGACAAGGTAGAAACATCACTATGGCTAGAGTGTAGTGGGTCAGAGATGTGTACCTCACAGCAGACGCCAGACAACAGCACCTCTAGCTGCCTTCACACTTCTGCTTTTGTTCCCCCTGAGCCCCTAGGCTGAGGCCACTATACAGTGCACCATACTCAAAGTAGGTCTTTTCCCCTAGATTTTTGTCCCACATGCCAATTATCTTTGGAAAGCTTCTTGTAGACACATCCAAAAATGTATTTCACTAATCTCTTAGACAAATCAATTAATAATCGAGACTGACCATCCCAAGAAGGAAATAAGGCAAACAACAGAGTAGATATCCAGTGAAATAGGTGGCAGGGAAACACTGGTGCAAACACAGCTCTGCAGAGCGGGGATGGCCTGGTGTATTGACGGGAAAATGTGGGGACAGGAGTGGAAGAGGCAGAGAACCATAAAGACGGTTGTCTGGGAAGGAGGAGGCCAGATTGTGTAAGGCCTGGAGCAGCCTTGCAGAGACAGCATTTAGACCCTGGATAAATCATGAGCCTGGAAAACATATCCATTCGGTTACAATGATCCAATGACAGAAATTATTCTATTTTAACAAATTAGAGAAAAAATAAGATGTACTATCACATCATGAATAAATTACATATTAAACCTATAACTTAAGGAAACAGACATTAAATGTACAACTTTTACATCAAGTCTATTTTGTTTGTAGAAAAATGGAGACAGAAGTCAAGAAACATAAGTGAAATGAAATTCCAAGACCTCATAAATCCTTTCTATCTTCATTTATCGTATTCTAGTGTCAAGTTGTAATGATGCACCTGAAAGGTCCATCAGAACTTGGGCCAAAAGACATCTCCAAAGTATCAGAATTTTAGTAGGGTCAGTATATCCTAAATTATATGTGAAAATACTTCAAATAAAATGTACTGTATTTAAATATTATGTTAAAAAGTATATATTATACTCACATACACTATAAGCATAACATAAGCTACACGAATATTCATCATAGTAATATTGATAAATATAATATCATAACACTATATCCCAAGAAGTAGTAATGCATGCCATTCAAAACTAAGCATGATTTGCTTTTACCATTTTTAGTGCATCAGCAGCATTTCCTGTTAAGTAATGAAAGCAGTAAGATTTCCAGATAGGCATTCATTCCTCATTTGGAGAATTTTCACTAAGATGCTTTTGATTCATCTTTTGGAAATTTGTCATGTTGCTTTAAAATATCATATAGTTTTTATTAATGTTTCTGATTAAAATAAATACAAGACTTTAAGCTAACAAAAATACAATTTTAAATACACTATCTTGATTTTTTTTAGTGAAACTATTCCCTTTATCTGACTGCATATCCACCCTGTAATTCCTTTTTAAGGGAGAAAATTCTCAGAGAAACACAGACAGCAGTCGAACACTCAGAAACACACACACACACACACACACACACACACACTTTCTTGAAAATGCTTCCATTATTCCACAGAAGTCACCAAAAAGCAAAACTAAATGATTAGACCACCGTCTCCAGCTCATGAGTCAATTTAAAGAGAAGGCAGACTTCCGAGAGAAGTGAGTGGACAGATTGAAGAACAGGGAGGGGCAATGTTTTCTGGAAGTAGCTCTTAGAAATCTTGTTCACAGCCTGGAACTGCATAAATTTTCTCTGCATATGTTATTGCTACCTTGGGGGCCATGATAGCATATGCATTTTGGGTTTTTCAAAAATAGATATATGTACATGAATATGTGTGTTTAATGCATAAATATTATGATGACTTTCCTTTTGCTTGACTCTGGAGTCCCTTCAGACTTGACTGTGGTATATACATTAAATAAACAGCAACATTTGAAAGAGCATATATTTTTTGAGAAAACACAAAGCAAGGTTGAATGGAGGTTGAATATTATTGCCAAATTCAGAATATCTCAAAAGTGAAAAAATACTGAATCAAATAAACTCAGAGAAACAGTAAAGACATTTATAGACAACACTGAATACAAAAGAAAAATCAACATGAATATATAAATTGGGACACAGAATCCCGAAGAAGCAAAAAAAATAAAATTTACTCAGTAGTACAACACCTAGAAAAGTTTTAATGGCAAAATAACACAATATTAAAACATATTACAATATGACTAGGAAAAATACTTATCAGGTAACATTAATAAAACCAATAACAGCTTCCTGAACACCTGTAAGCTGTTTTTGTGAGAGGGTGTTATTACTGATTGTACATTCAGTTCTTAACACTGTTTTTTTTTTTTCAGAAAAGTTACATGTTTTAATGTACTTAGTCTTGCTGAGTTTTGTATATGTGATAAAAGCAAATGATAGTAATATACTTTTGTTTCCCAGTAAGTTCGCTGAAACACAGGCTGGTAAATCTAATGGGAATCCCCACGAGTTCAGTTACTTCAAGCTTCAGGACTCTGGAATGCATAAAATAAATATATGATCAATGAAATGAAATATGACAAAATGTTCCATATTGATGTTTTCTTCTTTCAAAAATGTCTTTTTGGTTAATATCCTCACTCAATTTTTCTATACATTTTCTTATTCGTAATGTATAGATTTCCTAGTTCTGATTTCAAGTTCAGGGGAGCCTGGGGAGAAGTGGGGGATTTCTTCAAACCCAGGCTGTTCCTCAGCCTTTCACATGAGAAAATTGTTAGGCGCATTAAAGTATTCCTGACGACGCTGCATTCCTTTGTTCAGAGTGAGTTTTGGGAACACATCCTTTTCTCATTATATTTCCATAAAGTACATTTGATCTATTCTATTCTTAGAATACCTCTGATGTGGTCTGTGAGCGGAGTACAGTATAAAGATATTTCTTTTTTATATGAGACAAAATGTTTCCATTTCTTAGACACATAAAAAAAATCACTATGTAGCACTCTAAGAAAGTAAAACTTATCCTATACATTTTGGTAGGGCTCAGAGACCACAAAGACCCCTCCTCTTCCATTGTAATTCTGAATCTCACCCAAAGCCCAGGGGCCTCTGGGAACAAAAGGAAATCAGGAAAAGAAAAGACCAGGAAGACTGGGAAAGATCCTGGATCCTGGGACTAGAAAAGCAAGTTTATATTTAGAAGAAATGAAAGAAATTACCCTTCTTCCTCTAAGACAAAAATGAGTTCAACTAAATTTATAATGGGAACTAAAACATGGTCAAAAATTTTAATAGTTTAATGTGAGCGGTTAATGTTTCCAACTGGTGGCAAATAGTTGGAATGTTTTCTTAGTTAATTCAATTTTAAAATCCACTGGGAAGCAAGACTGACTTTCCTTCAATTTTCTACCACAACGTGCCAAACACAGCACCAGGCCTCAGATCTCCAACCCGCCCTGATCCAGATTGATGACTGGCAAAGTGGCTGGCAATCCTGTAGGATAGGACATGTCTTTGGTATCCCTTACAAGAATTACCTGAGCCTAATTTGTCAGGTTCAAAATAAAACTGAAAATTCACCCCAAAGAATCGTCCCTCATAAACAAACAAAAACAACAAAAAAGCATAGAGGAAATCTACTTCTAAACATGAGTGCATACATATAGTATTTAATGGCAGATATAAACTCTATAAGGGCAAAGATCTGGCTATTGTATTCAACATAACATTCACCTTATCTGGAGCACAATGCTTGATGTATATTTGCCAAAACATTGAGTACATGAATGAATTGGCAGACCAGACATAAGGGATTCCTTTCACTGATCAAGAACTATGTAAAGTTGGGGATGGAGACATGACTCAGCCACTAAGAACACCTGCTCTTCTTCCAGTTGACCCAAGTTTGATTCCAAGCACTCACATGGCAGCTAATAGCCATCTGTAACTCCAGTTTCAGGGGATATGAAACCCTCTAGCCTCTATGGGTATTAAAAGCATGTGGTGCACTTACATACATGCAGGCAACACACATGTACACGTAAAATAAACTAAGACTAATAAATAAATAAAATATTTTAAAGAAATGAAGTTGGCTGCTGATATGGCTTAGTAGGTAAAGGCTCTCACTGCCAAGCCTGGTGACCTGGGTTCCATCCCAAGGAAACACAGAGTGACAAAAGAGTCTCAATTCCTGCAAGTTGGCCTCTGACTTCCACATATATATGTTATCAACACACACACACACACACACACACACACACACAGAGAGAGAATTGATTGATCAATGGATTATCAATAAATTAAACTGAAAAATGAATAAGGGATGATAGTTGGCCATTTTTAACTGAGAGTTTGACTAATTATCCAAGAATACCAGGCCCTTCCCTGAAGAGACAGTTGCCTACATAGTTGAGAAATTACTGTTCCTTAATGTATATAGTTTCCCTTATAGTTTGCATGAATGATTTTTATGATAGGTAAGTACAATGCTCAAAAAAAATCTAAGTTTATCTACTAAAACTGAAATATAAAATAGTACACTAATCTTAAATTCCCGTGCAGTCCCTATCATCCCATAGATCTAACGTCATCAGTGTTGCTACTACCGTTAGTGGACTAGTATGTAAATATGTGTACAGTTCTTCTAAGAGGACATATATGAAAAACCATGCAATAAAAACAGCAGTGACTATGAGAAACATAGTGTGAACACAACACTCAGAATTGTGCTTGCCAAATCCATGAGTGGAAGGATATAATGCACCAAAATGTGATTTTTTTTTCAATTAGTCAGATTGTCTGTCTTGCAAAATATTCACATATGAGAATATTATAGAAATTCGTCATAATCGTATGCAACACTCAAAATTTTGTGATTCATTAAAAGTACAGACCAAATAAAAAATAGCAACATAGATTTATACATAATAAACAGTTAAGAAATGCATAAATTATGTGTGTTATCTTGTAAAGGGCTTGAAGCTTGCTTGTGGAAATGAGTCCCAGATTGGTAAGAGCCCTTGAGTTATTGTGTATAGATAGATGGAGGACTACATGAAATTAGACAGGAACCTGTAACACCAGACATGGAAGCACACAGTTCTGTGTTGAGCAAAGTAGCTTTAGCTGTTAGGAACGTGTGCATCTGTGATGTGTGTGTTCCAAAGCAGTATGTTCTGTGATGGACAGTTTTCAGTATTCACCTTACATTTCCTATAGACAAAGTTGTGCATATACAAGCACAAAATTTACATTATGCAAATTGTTCCCTAATATATCAGTCACATTGGAACAACTCAGGTTTTTAGAGGGAATGTTAGTTCCTCTATCATCGTCTAACAGAATGAAAGAGAAGTTAGAAGATAAATCTCACACTGATCAATACAGGATTGCCCCAGCACAGTTTGCATGTGAATACTAACCCATAACTGAAATCTGCTTGCTAGATTTTAAATTCCTTAAAAGCACCAAATGTTCAGTAGTGATCTAGTAACCCTTCTTCTAACCACATTTAGCATGATAACATTCAAGAACTATTGTTGGCTGAACGTGCCTGGAGAATAGTAGCAATGTATCACTCTGATTATGAAGCCTGATTGCTAAGGTAGCAAGGATAATGTGTAAAATCATATGTAGCACAGGCCTTATAATGTCATTTGGTTTTAAATGGAGCCTTTGAGACCCAAAACTGCTATGCACACATATGTAATCAAATGAAGTATACTACAGCAGCACACAGCAAAACATTAAAAAACAGATGATTGATCTTCAATTCCAATTATCTTACATAATCTTATTTTAAGTTCTAGGAAAAACGGATTGAAGTAGTCTGGTATTTTTACTTCTCTGTCTGCTATAATTACCCAGTCGCTGGCCAAATCCATAATCAGTGCATTTTTTAAATGTCTGTTCCTTGGCACTGAAGAGATGCCTCAACAGTTAAGAACACTGGTTGCTCTTGCAGAGGACTCCGGGTTGGTTCCCAGCACCCACAAGGCAGCTAACAGCTATCTGTAACTCCAGTTCTAGGGAATCCAACTCCCTCTTCTGACCTCTGTGGACATTGCACGACATGGGTGAACTTACATGCAGCCAATACACTCATAGACTTAAGAAACAAGGGCTGGATGGATGGCTTAGTCGTTAAAGGCTCGGGCTTACAACTTAAACATGAAAGAATTAAAATTAACAACATATTTTTTAAAAAGTCTGTTCCTTTTTCTATTCTATTATTTTTTCTTAATTACCATCGTCTGCTATTAATAAATGAAAATGTTTCTCCTCCCTCTTTACTTAAAATATATGTCCTATTTTCAATAAGGTTCCATTTGGTAATCTAAACACCAAAAAATTTCCTGCTCTTCACCCAGACCAAACCAGCAAGGAGAAAGTGGTTAACAAATAGAAATAAAATGCAGAATTGACAACTAAGGATAATATTCGGATATCACAAATTAAAGAAAGAGCAATACAGGAAAACACTTTTGAAATCAGTTAACACAGTGTTTTCTACATAGGTTACTAACTTTGCAAAGGTTCAAATGGAATCATGAAGTCTGGAAATTTGACCACATTTTCTTTTCCTTTAATTTGCAAATTTTTTTCTAGCTGTAAATGATATTAGTTTGAGGACTAGAAGGAAGACTCTCCATTGCTGCACTGAGTTTAGCATAGTCTCTTCAGTGGATGTTTAAAAATTAAACTTTGCAAGTAGAATTAAATAGATAGTAATAAAGCAAATGGATATATATTTCTATTGTACATTTCTATTGTATATGAAAGGAGAAGAGATAAAGTCAATATGCAAATATTTTCACCTTCTCTCATGTTCATATTCATTCTGTAGACAGTTGTTTATTATTTTCCCAATTACTGTCATATGTGCATATCATCTATCTTATTAATAACTACCAATAATTATTAATAATAACAAACTGATTCATTTTTATTTGATGTGGAAGGAAGGCTGAAAGCCTTCAGCCCAATCTCTTAGCATTTTTTTGTGAAAGAATTATTAACAATTGATACAAGGAAATGAAGGATACAGTTATAGATGTAATAATATCAGAGAGTTTTCACTTCCATTAACCAGAAGAAGACAATTGGAAAGGGATTGGTTTTGCTTTCATATGACACATAGTTATTGAAGGCAATGATATCCTCTCAAACATCACCTCATGTTTGCAGTTGTGACACATGCCAACTTTGAAAGAACCTTGCAGTAAAGGCAAACATATACTGCTCTAGGCAGCTGGTGCTCATTCAAAAAGTGATCCTCTTTCCTGTACAACAGACAAGTGCTCTGACTTCTCAGGCCTTAAGTGTCTCTGTGGTAAAATGAGGGGCCTGGAATTTGAGTGACAGTGTTTTAGCTGATGCTGTGCTAGTAATGAACAAGCACCAGATTTCACTGCTTCTACAAGTATCTGTTAGCAAAATTGGCAGTTGTTGTTTAGACAGCAAACTTTGTTTATTCTTCCTCTGAATGTTGTGAGGTCAGTTGGGGTCATTGTCTTGCACTGTCATAATCTTCATCCGAAGGCTTTAAAGTGCAGAAATATAAATAAATAGAATACGGGTGGTCACAATGACAAGGAAAAATCATGTACTGCTTATTAAAGACTTAGGGCATTTGCATACTTCTTTGATTAAAATAGGTCATGTAACCATGCTTAGTTTCAAAGTGGTGGAACAATACAATTCTTACATGGTCCCAGAAGGCAGGAGTGTCGAAATGTTTCTGAATAGTTATAGTAACTTACACCAGCTCTTTTATGTTTGGTAAATTTCATGATAAACATTATCGATTTTCTCATTATTTATATTTAAAGACAATAGGAAAAGAATACAATGCAATCAAACGTATTTAACTTTTTTCAGTTAGTCAGATTGTTTGCTTTGAAAATTGTTGATATGATCAAAACATGTCACAATCAAATTTTCATTATTAAATACAGTAAAATTTCAGATTAGAATTTTACACTAACCAACCAACCAGCATTTTAGTGGTTAAAAGTGAAAAAGAGATTTTTTTTGCCTTTGAGTATTATTAGATAACATAAAAACATGTGATCTAAATCATTTCATTAGTAGTGGGAATTGTACAGAATAAAAGAAAATAAATATGTTTAGAAACTTGTAAACGTTAGGAAAGTTTTATAATCGCTAAATAACTAAGGTCTGATGTTAGCGGAAAAAAATATGATTTGATCTCCATTAATGTGCCCTCATTCTAATGTACCAGCTCACATGTCAGCCATGGGCTTGCCATGCTTGGTTAGATGTGTCTTCTTTAGTTACTACTCGGTCACTAACATAACCAAGCTCAGCGCCTTCTCCCCAGCCTGGCTTGGCTGTCACATGTAAAAGTGATCTGGCTTGTTTAAACAGAATATTTTCTTTCTGTTCTCTGTTATTTTATAACATAGCAGAGAGTTTTGAGTTAATAAACAGCATTTTACCACGGCCTACATGTCAAAATAGGTCATAGAACCTTGATAGACCTTCAGAGAATAAAGTCTCCATGGCTGATGCCATACAACTGTAGATGTTGTGACAGACAGCCTGTGGCTCAGAGTGGTACCACTGTGTTATAGCTCCTGTAAGTCTCTCTTGAACTTTGAGTATCCAGCTCTTCCTTGAAACTTGAATTTAATCTTCTTTAGTGCAGAAGCCAAGATGAACAGTCCTGTTAGATCAAATGTAATACATATACGGCTGGGTACTTACAGAGACTCCGGACATTTTCTTTTCAGTTACACTTATTTAAACCATAGAGAGAACAAAATACTGTTTATTCATTTGAAAAATATTTTTGAAAATTGTTATATGGTCTGGACTGTATGAAGTTTGAAGAAGTAACAAAAAAGCAAGTCAAATAATGTCTAAGAAATAATTGGCAATGTGTGAACACAGTGTGGTTGTGGCACATTGAATAGAGCTGTGGTTGACATCTAGTGGATGGAGGCAAAGGACATCTTAAAATAGACAGGAGAACCTTGGCAATAAGAACTACAAGACCCCAATGCTGCTCATGTCTAGATGGAAAGGCTCTGTCTTAAAGTGGAATGGAGAGTAAGATAGTGAAAGCAGCATTAAGACATACTCCTTAATTATGCTTTCTTCTTGCCCCATGGCTCTAAAAGGCAGAAATTTCAAAGTTTTTATCTCATTGAGCACTTCCAGATTGATAAGGACAACTTTAGATACAGAGACATGATAGACCCATTTAAAGGAGTTATTAAAAAGACTTCTGAGATTTGTGATTGAAGAGTGTTTTATGGGTAGAAATATACTTTAACCTTTATTCCCTTCGAATGAAATTAACACCTTCCCCTTGATAACAATGACAGAAGACAAGAATAGGTGAGATTAACTTTAGAAAGCTATATTTATATCACCATTGTGTTTCTGGAACACATCTTGAGATATGTTAAGTCTAACACTAAGATTTTCTTTGCTCAAGAGTACAAAAGTAATAGTAGATCATTTCATATGTAATAATATATGTTATACTGACTAAATTTCAAATGAATAAATAATAGCTATTTCCATTGTATGATTATTAATCAGATAAAAATGAATCATTGAAGAACAGGATCATTAGAATCTTGCAACCTAAACTTCTTATAAAGTTTGATTTGCAATGCCATATTCAGTAACTAACAGTAAATTCTCTTCTGTTAGAATGCTGATGTTTGGAAAAACTTAATATGCCTGACTTAATTCTATATAATCTATTGCAAAAGTCTAAAAAAAATCATCCTATTATTTATATCTATCATCACAATTAAATTAAATGTTATCTCTTTGTGCCTATCAGAGATTTAAAAATTCATAGTAACAAATTTCATAGATGTGCATTTTTTTAAGTGGAAGAAAGTGTTTTTATTGAATCCTTCTATATTTCATACAGAATATCTCAATTGATCATAATCATCTTTATAATTATCATCTCCTTTCTTACATATCTTTGTGAGTGCATGTGTGTGTGTGTGTGTGTGTGTGTGTGTGTGTGGTCTTAGAAGATACAAGAGGGCCTTTCTCTGTATCTCTCTCTACCTTAAGCAGAACTAAGTGTCTTCATCAAGTTGCTTTTATATTTTTAACCTCTTTAGTATTTTATTCCGTTTCTGTTGTTCTTTAGAGATCCATTTTACATACTGACCATTCTCATGAGCTAACAGATATGCTTAGTTTGATTTACTGTTTTACATTTCAAGAGCTCATATATTCTTTAACTATATTATTTAACATATAATTACTAAATACTGACTATGATTTTTAGATCATGTATGATTAGGAATATGACAGTAAACAAAATATAGACCTTATCTACCTTCACATGCCGGATTCCATTAGATTTCTTTCAAAGAATGTTAAATGTTAAACTTTTTAAAATATATTTTAGTTTTATTTTAAACATATTTGAATATGTTCTTATGCTACCATGAAATTGTCCTTTACTCACATTCTTCTAGGGAGCTGTAGTATTAATTCTTAGATTTATCTTCTCTTTTTCAGTCATTGATACAGGAACAGATTCTAATAATCGACTACATAAAAAAAGCCCTAAGCTTTTATTCAGTTGTGTTCTCAAAAATAATTAAGCAAAATAAACTTTCTTTTCAAGTGTAACTCTTAAAGGAAAAAATATTCACTTGACTTGATAACTTTAAAGGTCTGTTTTTATAATATCCACTGACTCATTCACAGTTCCATTTCTCCTTCTTTAACTTCCATATCATTGCTCATGAAAGTAAAACTTAACACAAACTATGCTAGTCCCTCAGAAGTACAGAATGCATATATAAGTACATACAGAACAGTATTTTCATGTTTCCTCTCTAGAAAAAAAAGTAGAACACTGTTCTGAATACGGCTCTTTCTGTGTATGTCAAGAGATTTCTCCCCTTTATAAATGTTGCATAGTATTCCATTGTGTAAATATGCTTATTTTATTCAGCTATGTAAAACAGATTATTGACCCTGACACATTGCCTTCAGGTTTTCTACATCATCTGTACATATTGTACATATGTAAGTATATCTACTACAAAATTTTCCAGAAGCAATTTCATCAAAAAGGAAGTATTACATTTATGATTTTTATACTGATAGTTTAATATCTTCAAGGTATCATACTAACTTCCACTCCAAACAACCTCACCAACAGGGAATTTTAGTATTTCTTTCACTTTTATCAAACTATAAATGAAAATCTTTGGTGTTGTGGTAAAGCTTAACGCTCCATTTCTATTGGTCTAATTGAACATCAGTTTACATTTAAAAAAACTAAGGACATGGGTTTTTGTCACAGTGTTTGTCTAAATTTCTTTTAAATAACTGGTCTTTTAAAGTCATTGGTTTTTAGAACTTTACGAAATCTACAAAGCGAGTTCCCTTCATCTTTTAACTCTAGTACAACTTTCGGCCACTCATATCTCTTTTCTTTTGTCAAACTTACCAGAATGGTTTGGCTTCCAAACAATCACTAAAAATACATGAGACCTTAGATGATAAAAAGTGTTTCATCAAAACTGGAATCATATTTTGAGAACATATCACATACAGGAAAAATAAAAATAAAAACAGTTTTCAAAGTCCCCCATTCTGATTAGCACTGTCTGAAATGCACTGGGCAAAAAAAAAAAAAAGAGAGAGAGAGAGAGAGAATGGAGACAGAAGACTAAGCACTCCCTATGTATTCACCCAGTGGACAACAGAACACTCAAGAACCATATGGAGAAATTCTGTAGTAGCCACAGAGGACAGCAACAGAGCTGAGCACATGAAGAAGGCTGCCCTGCTCGGACAGGACCTGCATTCTCACACTGCCATCTTACCTCCAATTATTGTCTATATTTGTGGACAAAATAACAATAGATGATCTTTTAACAGTGAACAAACATAATCCTATTTCTTTCTTAAAAAAGAATATAATCATTTCAACAATGAACCCACGTTTTAGAATTTCAATGTCAACACAAATTTGTGATATCTTAATATAATTTAAACTTTGAATGGTTTTCACGTATTAGTCAAATTTCTCTAATGAAACAGAACCACTATACTGTAGATATAAAAGAGAACAGGAGAGTTTTTTAATGTGTGTTTTTGTTCTTTTCATTTTCTCTTAGTTTTATTTTAAGAACTTGCAATGGTTTGGAAATCTCCCTCCACCGAGCCATGTTTTGAGGGTTTCATGCCTAACCAGTTACTCTTGGCATAAGATGAAACCCTAGTGCGGTGAGGAAGACTGGAAGGACTATAGGTCAAGGGAAATATTAAAACTCTGGTCCTTTTATGTTTCTTTTTTCCTAATGTCCTGATCACACAGAAGTGAGAGGCAGCACCCCTCCCCCACTGTGACACATTGTGTCACCAAAGACCCAAAGCAAAAGAGCCAAATGACGATGATGCACTGAACCCTCTGATCCCATGAACTAAAATGAACTTTTCTTTCTTATATGATACTCATCTCAATTATTTTGTCAAAGTGATATAAAACTAAACAAAACTAAAGAAAATAATTATAAAATGCACATGTAAAAATAAATACACAAAATATCCAAGAAAACCTGATGTAGAAAAACGATAAAATATATCAACTCTATAACCTCTTAAAATGTATTCTAAATCCTCATTAGTTCAAAGAATAGGCTGGTATCATGTGAATACTAATAGAACAGTCAAATGTTAGAGAAATACAAAATGGGTCTAACAAACACAGAAATTATTTATGAAAAAAGATGCTGTCTTAAATCAGTCAAGAAAGGTTAATTATTCTGCAAATCTGTTTAGGACACCAGTCCAGCAATCTAAAACAAAGTATTAGATCCATTTTTATGCCCTCCAAAGGCCAGAAAAACACAAAAATGAATGGATAGTCCAAAAAAAGGAAGATAAAGAGGGCAGGCAGAAAAGGACACGGAGGTAAGAGGGCAAAGAAAGCAAGAAGAAAAGACAGAAGAGTGGAAGGAGAGAGGAGAGGAGGAGGGAGGGAGGAGAGGAGGAGGGAGGGAGGAGAGGAGGAGGGAGAGAGGAGAGGAGGAGGGAGAGAGGAGAGGAGGAGGGAGAGAGGAGAGGAGGAGGGAGAGAGGAGAGGAGGCGGGAGGGAGGAGGGACTAAGGCTTGCAGATGCACTGTATTTAGTTCTTGAATGACCTTGAAATGAGGGAGACATCTCACTGTTGGGCACATAAGCATTTTAGTGCTTTTTAATTCTTTACTATTCTAAAACTTGAAGGCTTTTTCTTTTTTCAAGGTCCTTGATGTTTTAACTTTATTTTATTTTTGAGAATTGCATACATGACTATCGTATTTTCATTATTTCATAGTCTCCTTCAACTTCTTCCATGTTTCCCCAACACCTTCTCAATTTCTTATCCTGTTTTTTTATTATTATTGTGATTATATATATATATATATAAATATACACATACATATATATTACACTGAGTCCATTTATTGGTGCTCTTGTCTACCTAGGTTTAAGGCTACCTAATTGAGTTTTGTAAGGCTACCTATGTCAAACCTTAAGGAAGCATTTTAAAGAGGTAAAAATGAATATTTTCTTTAAGTAGAAGATGTATACAAGAATACCAGAGGAATATAAACAGAGAGAAGGAATAGGATTTTAAATGGCCTCTAGTTTGTTTGGTTTTTATAGATTTTTAAGTCCCTATAGGAGAATTAGGTTATTTGAACCAAACAATAACTTGGTAATATTGATAGGAGTTACCTGATTAGTCCAAATTGTTGAGTAGTAAATTTAATTTCAGAAAGATTAAATCATTTTCCTAAGCTTATTTGTCTGGTGAGAGAATAAGAACTTGAACATGTTTCTTCTGACTGTACCACTATAATCTATTTTATTTCTAAAATATACAAGGGATTAATTTAAGAACACTCTCAGAAGTCTTCTTTTAGCATTTCAACTAGGTCTGCGCAGTGGTTGAAGGAATACCACGGTAGAGAGTATGAAGCGGAACAAAGCTCTTCACCTCAAAGTAGTCAGAAACAGCATGTGGGACAGAGAAAGTGGCCTTTGAGCAAGTATCTCCTTCAGGGAAAAACCTCAAGTGAACTGCTTCCTCCAACTAAGCCTCAACTCCTAAAGTTTCCATCACCTTCCAATAGCCCACCAATGAATTTCTTCACTGATAAGGTTAGACTAATCCATCTCCCAAAGTCCCCATCTTTAAACACATTCTCCCTTGGCAGCTTGCATAGTATCTTCTGATACTATCAGAGCAAGTCTTCAAGGAAGAGGCTTTCAGGTCGATTCCACCTCCATTGCTCCAACTCCTATGTCCAAAATATGGCCTCTTTTTGGCAATAGAGTCTTACCTTCAAGTTCTGGTAGACAATCAAAGGCTGTGTCTTGATTGTATCAGAAGATGCTATGCAAGCTGCCAAGGGAGAAAACCAATCAGTGATCCTACACAGCTATAAAGCCTATGACCCACAGCAATGACAGGCTTAGCAAACACTCTTTATTACTGCAGTAAAGGTACTCTGATCTGTGGGTAATCATCAACTGTCTAAGTGGACTTAAGGACCACAATGTAAAGAACACATATGGGGTACTGTAATCATAGCCAAGTACACACAGTTGGAGATGACATAGACCCTAGGCAAACCTACGTTTGTCACCTCCCTAGAACAATGTCATTTCTTGCTATATTCTAAGTGCATATCCTGATATTTACAGACAGGTATAACTCTCACCACAGATCAGAAAATATTGCTTCTTTTTGCAACAGATGGAAACTATTACAAAGTTCCACAACTGATCAAACACAAAAACTAAGGATCTGTGAGATGCCCAGCCCTAAGACTGTGACAATAGCCTGTGTTATTTTGAGAATCTCCTGGACTATCCTGACCAACAACTTGAAGAGAGGTTTCCCTTGCCTTGCACTGTGATTTTTGTTGCGTAGACTTCAGCTATATACATGAATATATATATATATATATATATATATATATATATATGTACCTATATGTATATCCATGTTGCATGTATTTCAGTAGGTTTTGTGCTACCTGCTTTCCTTCTTGTTCTCACTCTTTCCTCTCTGTCTCTGTAACCGTCCCCCAGTCAAAGCACGTCCCATTTTGCCTGTTTCCCACCTGATAACACGTCTCTTACGACCTCTCTCTCTCAAGTTCCTTCTCCAGCGATCACTGTGGTTCCTTTCCATTTTCCTGGTTCCTGTAATTATATCAGGATACAAACTCACATCTAAGGAATTAGAACTAGGATCCTCTCCTGAGAGAGAATGTGAGTTGTTGTTTTTCTGAGTCTGGCTTACCTCACGTAGTGTAACAGTTTCTACTTTCATCCATTTGCCTGAAAATTTCATGATTTTGTTTTTATTTGCTGCTGAGTAGAACTCCGATGTGTAAATGTACTACATTTGTATTCATTTTGTATTCATTGGTTGAGGGACACTTAGGTTGTTTCTAGTTCTTAGCTATTGTGAAAAGAGCAGCAACAAACATGTCTGCACAAGCATCTCTGCCGTAGGATACTAAGTCCTTTGAGTATATGCCAAATCTTCCCTTTTTAAAAAACATTCTCTATATCTTTCTGAAGTAAAGAACAAAAAATAATATATAAACTGGTGAATAAACACAAGAGAGGCAACAGACATGCCACCCAAGCCCACACAGGGAGACAGGAAACAAGAACAATGTACACAGGATTCTAAGCAAATCAAAGAGGATAGATCATTGTCAGGTAACTATAAAAGGCAGAGATGGACATCAAGCTGCAAGAGATTTCAAGAGAAGGATAATCAGTGGGACAAAGCACATTTTAATTGGTACGGATTCCAAAATGTAGAACTGAGGTCCTCAGAGTGCTGCTGCGTAATTCGACACTTATTTAGAAAGCAATACAGCACACACACATGAGAAGAGCACAAAATCACCTTTTCATCCATGAGTTCCAATTGCACTTTCAAACAGATTATTTGCACATTGTCACTGCAAATTTGTAGTTAATCTTATTTTTAAGGACTAAAATAAGGGCTAAAATGACTCACCAGAACCAAACACCAGAAGAAATCTGAGGCTACATTACAAGTTCCATAAGATATATGGTAATGACTTTCCTCTACAGGGAAGGATTGAGTTCATTATGCCAACATTTACCTGGCCGCCAGGTATGGAGTAGAAGGTGATGATCTAGACCTTAACCCCTAGAAAACATGCTCAGGACCAAAACATTCTTCTTGTACATTACTTCTTGTACCTTTTATAAAGGGTAGATATTTTCTCTTCAGTTTTTCTATATGCTTAACAAGGCTTAAATTTGCAATATTTTGTATTTTAACATTGCATGAGTACAAGAGAAAGTAAGTATCAACAGACGAAATCACAGTTCTGATGAGCGCCTGGCCACAGGCCTGTTGAGAGCTGTCATTCCACTCCAAGGTTTTTGGAAAAAGCATTTCAAGGGGAGAGAGAGAACAAAATGAAAACAAAACCTCACAACTCATTTCACCTAAACCAAACAATCCAGTTGGCCAGTTAAGCTGTATTCTCATCCCGGTGGGTATTGTTTAGAGTTGCCCTCCACGTGTATCAGGAAAAGGGAATCACTTCTGTGATGCCCCAGCTCTGCAGACACTCTGAGACCAACATGACTGCAAGTTCACAATTGAACAGTAAATGTGAAGACAATCTAAGGATTTAGAACAACCCCTTGACAGACTATTCCTCAGTCCATTACTGGACACATCGATGGTGTCCTTGTCGTCCTCCATCTCCATCTGTGCAGGAGTGGCCTATCAAACTTAAATTTGATCTGCCTCATTAATAAGTCCTGCCTCTCTCACAATAGGCCTTCATCAGCTCCATCAGCTTGCAGAGCAAGATGTGCCTGTTGATTTTGAACTGCAGAGACATCCTGCCTCACCACCTTCAGGTTAATGAGACAGGTGTCTGTATTATCCACCCTCCAGGGGCTTCTCCTCAGACGTGGTTTCCTGGTAGCTGTGGGAAGCACTATAGGAAAAACACACACTGGGAACTGGAGTAAGCAAGTCACATGTCATGTTCAAATGCCTATCATCTTATACCTCATTGAAATATATACACCTTTTTTAAAAGTACATTTATTCAGCAATAAAGATACGTTTTAGATTTATAACAAATCCCTTTAAGATTATTCATAGCAAGCTAGAGATGTAGCTCAGTGGTAGAGTACTTGCCTGCCATGGATTCAAAACTAGTGTCAGAAAAAAATGTATTCATAACAGTTTAGTAGTTGATTTATGAAGACTTCTTTGGCTACAATTAGAGATGAATTATGAGTTATTTCTTTTTATTTATTTTTCATGTGTATAAATATATTGCCTGCATGAATGTAAATGCACCTGTGTCATGCAGTACTTATGGAGGAGAGAAGAGGGCTTGGATCCCCTGGAACTGGAGTTACCAACACTTGTTAGCTGATATATGGGTGCTAGGATTTGAACCCAGGTCTTCTGCAAGAACAGCTGATGCTCTTAACCACTGAGCCATCTCTCCAGCTCCCGAGTTGAATTATTTCTATAAGCATTTTGGAAGTAGGGGGTCTGTGAGATGGCTCTGTTACCTAGATGCCTCAGGTTCCTTAGCAATATATCCTGACTAAGGAAGTGAAGTGATAAATTATGTTACTAATGTGGTATACTGTTCCCAAGTAGGAAACTGGACATTGAGGAAAACACTCTTAATTATTGGTTCATTCAGCCAATTTCTCTTTTTTAAAATAAAAAATAATGCCTCAGTGAGAAGTTTAAGGATATGATGGAACACTTAATATTAAGTGATTGAAAAACCAAAGAAATATGGGTGAGATTTGAAAGACTTTGAAGTCTGTGTAAGGGGGGACTTGGTCTTTTGCCTTCCACCTAGAATACATAATTAAAATGACTTTGGCTCGGGGGGGGGCACATAGAGACTGTGGTAAGATTGAACATTTTAAGGATTTTGAACATGTCTGTAGTTGTCTCTGCCATAATCACATAAGGGGGAAAGCTTTTATTTTAACTCTGGCCAAGGAAACTCTAGTCCTGAAACTGCTTTTATTTGATGAAATGTTTACTCTCACAGGAAAGAGGCAGGACCATGCACAGTTGATGAGCCAGCTCTGAAGTGGTTATACACGAGCAGAGAGAGTGATCCAAGGAATGGGCATGAAAAAGTTGCCAAAATTATCATGACATCAGGGTCATAGATCAAATCCATGACCTTGCAAATCTTGGGAAATTCATGTTTACAAAATGCATGGCACAATCATGAAACTTCTAAAGACATTTCCAAACAGCCATGTAGTTCAAGTTGCTGAATTGTATATCACAATGAATAAAATGTTAATGTTTCAAAGACTTTGAAAGCAAACATGCTTTTATATGCAGATTTCACTTAAAGAGAAATCCTTGTCCTAAATCAACTGTGCATACCTTTTCTTTACACAAATGTAACACAAATGCCAGTCAGCTGAAAGATAAAGACAAACAGTGGGAACAAAACACAGCTCTAGAGCTAAGAGCTGTGATTCATGCTCAGAGGGTCCAGCCACTTCTCACTGCCATGAGATGTTTACTGCTGCTGAAGGACACAGGGACTGAACATCGATTATGAGCTCACTTGAAAGTCTCTCACACCCAATAAACTGTGTAGCATTTAGAGTGCCTGGTTGGGATCAGCTAAGACCATCCTATCAGTATGACTGTTCTGGACTTTCGAAGATAATCCTACACGGTCACAAGTATGACCAATGAAACTTCATTTTGCAATGCTACAATGATGAAGTGCAACTAACGACTATAATGGGTTTAGACTAATAATCACTGTTACCATGAAACTCAGAATACTGTCTTCTTTCTCTCAGTTGCATCATTCTGTTTCATTTACTTATTGGGTACAACACACTTTGCTTGAAAATTGGCAATACAAAGATGAAAACAAATTCATCATTTAATAAAGATTATAGCCAAGGCACAGTAACATAAATTTATATCTAAGGCAAGAAAAACTTTAGGATTAATTTTGTCAAGGACACTAAGTTTTAGTGCTGGCTACAGCCAAAGAATTCACATGCCTAAATCTCATGTGATAATCTTTAGAAGATGGTACAGGCTAGATACTTATTTTCACTCTTCATTTATGTTTATTGATAACTAGCATATACTTTTTTAAAAATTTTGAGATAGGGATTTCCTGTCTCCCCAGATGGCCCGGAACTCACTATGTAGATCAGATTGGCCCAGTCTCACAGAGATCTGCCTGCCTCTGCCTCTAAGTGCTAGGACGAAAAGTGTGCTCCACCATCCCGGGCTATTGACATATACCTAACACTTTAGTGAAGATACTGTTTTTTCAGAATTTTTTAATGTGTATGAGTGTTTTTCTTGCATGTACATATGTGCACTATATGTACACAATACCTCAAAGGTCAGAAAAGCACATTGGAGTCCTTGGAGCTGGAATTATAAATGGCTGTGAGCCCCCACATGGGTTACGGGAACCAAATCCAGGTCCCCTGAAAGAGCAGCAAGTGCTCATAACTGCTGAGCCATCTCTCCATACCCAAGATACAGCTTTTTACTCATATACAATTTATATTTCTACTGAGGACCCCTCAAGGATCTTGATGAGTTTTGGGGCATGCCATTTCCAGAAAGAAAAGTGACCCACAGATGAAATACATGGTTAAAATAGTACAGCAAATAGCATTCCTATGCAGCTTTGTTCATTTCTACCAAGTCATACGCGGTTGAATTGCATGCTCCTTTGGCCTATCATCAACTATACTGTAAGTTCCAGAAGACAAAAGTTTGAGATTTACAATAATGTGCTAAAAATTACTTGTATTGAAAATCAAGCACATTAGATGATCAACAAACATTTTTAGCAGTGTTGGGTTTCAAATGAACCTACTATTTACTATCAGATTATCAGTGTAATATGTTAATAAGGTAAAAAAATCAAAAAGTTTAATGACCATGGAAGAGGAAATTGATTAAATACTAAGAAAAGCAATAGTAAAAATCTTGAGCTGTGTCTCAGTACGCACCACTGGGTCTCCAGTCCCTAGATTCATCAGTGCACAAGGGGACCTTTAAATGTTTGCTTTTGAGTTGATAATGAATTAGCAGTTAGTCTGTCTGTAACAAAATGCTCAGCACACAGTGCCTCAAATATGGGGTCACTTGACTGCTTCCCACATGGGGAATAACAAGATCTATCTGACTCAAAGTAATGGTAAAACATTCACTTCTCACTTGTAGCTCTAGGGTAAGTGGTGTAGGCCAGGAAGCAAATGTGGGAAAAGAATAATCTTCAAAAGAACCTACTATGTGTTAACTCCCTTGCCAGGTCATTTAAGTAAAATGTCTCAGATATAAATACAACAGTCCTATAAAATAGGTAATATTATTCAATTCCAAAGATAAGAAGACTGAGTAATAAATGAATAAAATAGACTCATTCTGAGAACAAAGAAAAAAGGAACCAAAGTGGTGTTCAAGTGAAAACGTTAATCACAAGTTAAATTTTCTTTGAAAATTTTGTCATGTTAACACTTTCATTAAAAATCACAATAGTAAAAATGCTTCCTTAGTATGTGTGGTTTATGCATGTATGCTCATTTCCACTGGATGACATAATGCTATCACTTTGTGAAAAAACATAAAGAACGAATCCAGATTATAGCTTAACCGAAACCTCCCATAAATTATCTCAGTCTGTTTCAGAAAAAAAAAAAAAAAAAAAAAAAGCTGTTTTCTAAGGAGAAATAAGTTTCAGTTTCAACATTCACTGTCATTTTTTCTTTTTGTTCTGTTCATGAATAAACTAGGCTAATTGTTGCATGTGAGAAGTGATGGTTTTATGATACATATATTTCTGATCCAAAATTAATGGTTGCTAAATGTCCCATCTTTAACCAACAATTTGGGCTGAATCTAGCAAATAAATGCAAATCTCAATGTTCAATTCTCCTCCCATTTTTTTAAAGTCCCATATGGATGTGCAACAGGTAAATCCAGTTATCCATTCTGAAAACCTGAACACTGAAGAAGTTCCAAATACCACAGAGCATTTCAATATGTAACGTGTATTTGATGCATATCAGTTTCTGCATATGAGTGGCTAGCACATCGTGCATCACAATGTCATTTTGGTTCTGAGAAACAACGGCTTCCAATTTAAAGAATAAAACACCCTCCAGCTGAAGAAAATTCTCACATTACAATATGTTTAAAAGAATCTATTCCAGTTGTGGTTGGTTGTCTATGAGAAATCTTTTTCATGGGGGAAAAAATTGAACATTCCCATGTGAAAGTCTTGCAAGAAAAAAAAATTGTGCACTGCATTTTATACAAACTAGGTGAATTCAAAATGATGGATCATTTCAAAAATATTCATTATACTATTTACTTACATAAATGTGGTTGTATAAAAAGTAAAAAAGGAATGCATTCACAATTGGTTTAAGTAATTTTCTCTTGGCAAACCACCATATAAAACAGGGCGTTATGGCGCCACGGAACTCTGAACTGCGGTGGAGCATCATCGGTACACATGGCATTAATCTCTGTCTCCTTGCAGGAGACACTCTTGCTTGCATTAGCAGGCTGCCTCTTAAATATAAGATGGTGTAATGTAACTCAGGTTTAAATAACACAATAAATAAGATCTATTTCTCTTTAGTCTTTCTCACCAATCTCATCCAAGTGCTCTATGTTAAAGTACTTCTTTGTTTATAAATTTTAATGTAAAACAACAACACTTTATTGGGTGGGGGATTTAAAAAACAAAAGTATGGTAAAGGAGAAAACATTCAAGGGGCTAACATCCAAAATTTTTAGGTTAATATGTTAAACAATTGAAAGACATTTATAGAAAAAAACCAACACTCTATGTATATGAACTTCAAATAATGTGCTACCCAACTTCCTTAATCATCTTTCAGCAATCTGACAGCCCTGAGCCTACTGCTGTATATCAATTCATGCTCCTCGTGACAAGGAGAATATTTAGCTGTCCTTAATGTCTTCTAATTAAACACTCAAGGCATTCTTAAGGTTGTCTTTTTCCAAATATAGATATATTTTAAAATAACAGACTTTCCAAATGCATTTTTCTATTGAGCTGAAAAGCTTTCAAAAACTGTCCCCACTGAACATAATGACTATTTAAGGAAACAAGCTATTTATGTGGGAATATTAAGAGGAATGATTTTGATCACCCACACTCAAGGCCAAAATAAGGATCATTGAGATTTTTACTGAAGAAGTTAATGGAGGCCGGGCCATTGGCAAATGACCTTGAAATCCCTCGATGTAGCCTCAAATTGGCTTCTGCACAAGCTTATTATTAATGCAGACAGCTAGTTTATACCATGAAAAGCACATGGTATCTCTCTGAAACTAGAGCTGTCACTCAGACACCCTAGAAACAAACAAAAGCATCAATGAAGCAGCATTTTTGATTTTTCATGTTTTATAAACATCACATTTGTTAATTAGTATTTATTGTGTCTGTGGAAAGAGGATTTCTCTTAATATAATCTTTACATATATAACTATATAATAAAATTATTGTATCTATTAATATAGTTCATATTATTAAAATGATATGTCTCATCTTGCAGCACAGTTGATTCAGATTTTTTTATTCTATTTTCCTGTCTGATTAATAATGTCCTTGAGACACATGCCAAAAATCTTCTGCTTTTAGGTGACTCAACATGATAGTGCCATTTTCTCAGATACTTTTGAAAATTGTTATATTTTAGATTTTTCACACAGATGTACACACATACACACACTCACTCTAGTTAGGCATATAAACATTATTTATTCCATTTACACATACAAAATCATTAGGAACTGGACTTAACTATGGGAAATGTGAATATCATGAATTGTTAACGCCAAAAAAGAAATAAAGTCTGGAAAGTTAGAAGATTATTACTGTTACTTGAAGTGCTTGTTTCAAACTTAAAAAAAAAAAAGAAAAGAAAAAGAAAAAGAAATCTCCTAATGGCAAAGCGTTAACAAATGCTTTCTCATATGAATAAAATCTGTAATCACTTAGATAAGAGCAATGTGCCTTTTTTGGCATTTAATCAAACAATGAAATCATATACACATTTCCTGACACAAAAGACAAATGATGTAATAATCTGAAGGAGTTTCTCTATCTCCTTGGAACTTTGCATACTTGACTTGTTTTCCATATTTTGTGACTTTAAATGGTGGGAAAATTATATTAAAATGCTTGTAGCAGTTCCTCTAAACTAGCATCCTTTTTGTTTTATTGTATTTAATATAAAAGCAGCAATTATTTGATTTCAAAGTTATGAAAATATGTACCTTATGAGAAAACAAGCAATTTAAGCTTTAATTGGTGTCATTTTTCACAGAACTGGCAAGATTCTCGCATCCCTGGCACGTTGTTTTTCTATAAAACTCCAGAGCTGCCTTCAATGAATGTTTTACGAACGCAAAAGTTGTTATATGAAGGTATATGCATAGATGCCTGGTAATATAAGATTTCTGGTGGGAGTTATTTACAAAAGACGTATTTCATTTGTTACTGTGCATGTAACAACTCCTATTATTCTAAATGTTTCTCTTCTCAATAAGACTGTTCTCAACTCATGTCTATGAAACATTGGAGCTGAAGTCTAAAGTAGAATGGGAGCGGATGCTTTGATGAGGGAAAACCAGAACACTTGTGAAAAAAGTAAAAAGAAAGTATAATTTTAACTGAAAGGAAGCAATACTGTAATATATTGGAAGGCTGACTCTGGTTTTAATTAGAAGACAGTATCGAATACACGCCGGGAGCCTTGCCTTATAGAAATTCTTATATGAACCACAGAACTTTCTATTTTATAAAATGTTAACTTACGAAGAATATCTTCATTTCTTCTGCTTAGATTATCTGTCTCTTACATTTTCCAAAATGATGTTTGTTGTCATGAAAGCAGTTCTATGTATAGTTAAGACACTTTACAATCCTGTAATCTCTAAAGAGGTTCCTGGTTTCCATACCTGGGCATGGTGATGGTGTCTGCTGTTTTTCATTCTGATTTGTAGAGCCACTGTCAAGGCTTCTTACTTAAAGATGAGAATGGAAGTAGAAAGCCTGCATTTTTAAGATGTTTTGCCATGATTTTTATGATCAGTCAGAAAATTGCAATTTGCTGGGAATTATGCAAAAATTTTTTACTGGGGAATGAGGGAATTGTGATGTCTATGCTTTTTCCCTTTTATTGACAAATTTTGTTGTTAGTATCAATGGCAGATTTATACTGAATGTCACTGTGGCCAGTCACTTTGAAAGTTCATGCCCCAGCAATCCTATGAAAGGAAGATCATTTGAACTCTCCTCTCTAGAGGTTAAGGAAGCATTTTAGAATGAGTCACTTTCTATGGACTTGCAAGTAACAAGCATGTAGAAAACAGAATGCAGATTTCTGTGGCTCTAAGGGTCACATTCAGAACCATTGCTCCATACTAGGACATCTGAACAAAAATGAAACTGTGAAGGCTTCGAAAGCATCTCCAGGTTGGCTATTCAGATTATATATTAACCCCACTAGGACCACTCTGGTTGCACTATTGTCACTTCTCTCATTATTACCACTATTGGTTTGATCTAATTTCATTCCAAATGAGTCACAGAGATAATTGCAGCAGCACAATCTTTCCATTGTTGTCATTTTCTTCAACTGTCAATATCAAAAGTTTTTAAAAGTAGCCTAGAGGGAACAAAGGTATCTAATGTGGTCTACACAAACCACCTTTTTAATATATTTTACTTATTATTTTTATTTTATGTGAATGAGTGTATTGCCTGCATGGAGGTATGAGCCATTGTTGTACAATGCGCAAGAAGATCAGAAGAGGGCATCAGATCCCCTGGAACTGGAGTTATGGATGGTTGTCAGTCCCCATGTGGGTGCTGGGAATCGATCTCAGATTCCTCTGCAAGAGTTGTCAGTGCTCTTAACCTTTGATCCATCTCTCCAGCTCCATAACCACCATCATTTTACTCTCCAGTTCATGCCTATGTTAAAAACGTATCCAAAATGTGAGCAAAGATATTAGTGGGAAAATTTTTGTTTTTGTTTTTGCGAAAACAGCAAAAGCCCTTCCTGACAGATATAAATGTCCCCTGTATTTTTCAGAGGTGTCTTTGGGCCCTGAATGTGTGCCAGATATTTCTAAATATTTCTACCTTGGCTTCTTTTTAAATTTTTTTGTATTATTTAATGGTGTGTGTGTGTGTGTGTGTGTGTGTGTGTGTGTGTTTGCATACACAAGTGCAGTACTATGGAGCCAGAAGAGGTCATGGATTCATTGAAACTGAAACTATAAAAACAAGCAGTTACAAGCTTCCAGACATGGGTGATGGGAATCAAACCTGGGTCCTCCGCAAGAGAAATACGTGCCTTTAACTGCTGAGATGGCTGAGCCATCTCTCCAGCCCTGTCCTTGATTTCTACTAGCACTTTGGGCTCACCTTCTTCAAAGCATTGTCCTAGAGGATCCTGCTGGGCAGGGTATCTACAAGTATTTTCCCAACCCCCATATATATGAACATATTTCTGGCCATACTCCAGGTCACAGAATATGCCTACAATTTTTTTTTATATAAAGGGTCAAATAGCTTATATTTTATATTTTTCTAGATACACCATTTCTGTGTCAACTAGTAACCTCTTCTTTTACAATGCAAAAATGGTCACTGATAATGTGTAAAAACTGTGTGTGACTCATTTCAATTAAACTCTACTTATCTACACAGGAATATGTATTTCAAATAATTTTATATGTCACAGAATAATATTCTGCTTTGTTCATTTCAACTATGTTAAAATATAAAAACACTTCTTGTAGTTCATAGATCATACAAAACATCATTAGGTCAGATTTAAGCAATGGGCCATAGTTTGTTGACCTCTTCTTTAGCCAATCAATACTTGTTTGATTATTGGTTTAGTGGCTAGATAATTGTGAGAAATTAGCTTTTGTTTACGTTGAACATGTGATGAGCCTACACATATGATAAATGAAAGCTTATGTTGTGACATTCAATCTCCAATTTAGATATAATTATAAAGGACAAAGAAAGTACTTCTGAGGTAATAATTAGTGGGCAAAACCAAAATGATGCAGTACTACATAATTAATATCAAACTAAAGATCTGGGAAAATCTGAAGTACATAGACTTACTAAACATAAAACTATACCATTCTGTCCTCTCCAACAAGTAGACTAGAGTGGCCTTTCAGCTGATTCTGTGATATTCTGTGCTCCATCCTGTATGATCTGCTTCTGGAGATCAGGGAGTATCAATTCCCACATTTGTGCCTCTGTACCCCCTAACGACACTCACGTGAATTATTTAATTATTTCAGCACTCTGGCTGCTGTGCTTTCTAAACTGATCCAGTGTGACTGAATAACTCCAATGAGTTTCACAAATAAATGGATTGTTGTGCTTTCTGTTTTTCATGTTTCTGCTTTAAGATTTGAGGTCATTTTCAGCTGTCGAGGAAGAAACATCTTGCATGACAAAGATTCCATCCACGTAGGTCTGCTGGTGCTAGGTGAGACTGAAGAATTGCCAATGGTGGAAATACTTACACTTTGCTTACCTTCCTTACAAGTCTCAATCTTCAGAAGAAGACTTCATTCAGTCTAGCAAATTGAACAACACATTTTTAATAGATTGCTTCATTTTCTCTGCCAAAAGTCTTAGAATGACTAGTTCTGGGAGACACAAGGCTGTCATTTCTAGATTCCTTGCTGCAATGAGTGAATTTCCAGAACACAGTTAAGTCCCTGGCCCTTTCCCTCTCTCTAGAGGAAGCCATCACGACTGTCAGTTATATCACTCATTCTTGCAGCCTGCATCACTTGAAACCAAAAGAACACAGAAGACCTGCTTAGTCTGCTTATTGAGGAAAGAAGTTATGTTTTGAACTTTAAGAATTTTGTGAACCCAATCCTGTTTATAAAACTCAGCATTTAATCTCCTCTCTAGCCTGAAAATACTTCACTGTTGTGATGTAGGAGTTGTCCAAGTGCTCATAGCAGTCAGCATATGCAGTTAAATACATGTTAGCCCCCATATGTACTTATCCTTGATCATCTCTATTTGACTTTGGGCCCACACTAGACCATAGATTGTCTGACTTTACAATATAAGAAAGGTCTTGATATCCTGCAGGTACTCAAAGCACACTAAACTAACAAATGGCTAAAGTGTTGAAAAACTACTTGGAAAATGATCATTTGATCCAATGAGTGTCATTTGATAATGACAATAACAGACACTGACAGACAAAGCACTCAGACACCACTGTCTTAGTTTATGTTCTTAAGCCTTAGGTGTCAACTTTCCCTCCACAGGACGATTTTTACCTTCTACACACTCTATCTCATATCTCAGCCTCCTTGTCAGAGTCCCTATCACCTCAGTATCATATTGCCCCTTACCTCTGTCTTCAGAAATTTCTCATAGCTCTTCTGGAGCTAAATAAAATTTACAAATTTCTGCAATGTGCTAGTCATGCGGATATTACTAATTGTCCTGTTATTTATCTTGGAGCATATAGAGAGAATGTCCCATGTCAAAAATAAAGGAAGTGAAAGACATCGAGATTTCTTACAGAATGAATCATTAGTCTTTCAGTGATTGTGCTTCTAAGTGTTCTTTAGAAGAACAGAGCCAATAGAATATAGCTATCAAAGGGAGATTTATTTGAGTATGATAAGGGTTGAGGAGTTCAATAGTGGCCACCTAAAAGTAGAGCCAAAGTACCTGCTCCATACAAGAAACTGAATGCCTCAGCAGTAGTCCCAATCAGGTGTGGAAGTCTTGGATGCTGCCTATTGAGTGGCTGCTGTTGAGTCTCCATTGAAAGGCTGAAGGAGGAAGAGTCTAATGTCCACACACGTTAGCAGCAGGCCACAGGCTCATAAAGATAGCAGTTGGCAGCTGCATTCACACTGCCTTTCTTCAACTTCCTCTCATCTTAGAACCAGCCTATTTCAAGGTGCCACCTGTATTCAGGATGGATGTTTTTCCCTCAGATTCAGTCCCACATGTTAGTGCTTTCTAGAAGTGCTGGCAGAGCTACACAGAAGCATGTTTCATCGGTCCTAAACATCTTCTAAACCAATCAAGCTGACAACAGAGATCAACCATCACAGTCCACAATTACTAGTCTAGTATAAGTAAAGAACAGATATTAAAAAAATGTTTTTGAAACTAAATTAATTAGAAAGATCCATAAAACTTCTCAAAGATCATCATATCACAAGCTCAGACTAGACAATCTACAAATATGATTTACGGGTATCATAGTTATGTAACATACTCAGGCACTGTGCTAATGAGGTCTCTTCCCTAATGTATCTCAGGTCTAAACAAATATTTAGAAAATAATATTACCTGTTATAAAAGAATTATATACACAAACTTAAGGGTTCCTTATAGAGCATAAATTAATTCAACTGGAATGTGAGGCTGGCTTCCTAGAAGCAGTCAGCATCCACCTTAGCTCATAAGTAAGAGTCCATCACAAATAAACGCAGAGGAGGATTTTCCAGCCACATTGTACAGCACACGTTTAGCAATGTCTCACTGCCTTTGCTACTCTGAAGACCAGAAGCATCACATGGTTTAAATATGCCCCAATTAAGGCCAGATATTAATTCATCAGAGTTTTTGACACTATGAAGACAAAAATGTAGTGAAAATGTTTGGAGCAACTTCGTGAAATCAGAATGAAGTATACAATTCTCTGGATCAGTATTCTAAGGAGAAAATTGGACAGTATGACTTTTTGCCATGAATGCCCAAACAGTCATTCGTGCCACAGGCTTGACAATTGTTCTTCCATATGTTTAACTGAGGACTCTTCATCATACTGAGCCCCTTTTTATAACACATATAGATAATAGATAAACAGATAGACAGTAGATAGGATATATATATATGTAAGGCCTTGCACATGCTAAGCAAGTATTCCACTTCTGAGTCCTCTTTTTGCTTTTCATTTTGAGTCAGGTTTTCTCTAAATTGCCCAAGCTAACTTTGAACTCACTCTAGTGGAGACAGGAGGCAGACCTTCAATTTGTGATCCTCTTGCCACAGCCCCTGAATAACTGAGGTTACAGGTATGTGCCACCAGTCTTGACTCCCCTTCTTCTCCATGATGCATGTGTGGAGTTGGGAGGAAAACACTCTGGAGCCAGTTCTCTCCTGACGCTTTGTGGGATGTAGAGACAGAACTCAAGATATCAGGTCTGGTTATAAGCACCTCTTTCTTCTGAGCCATCCCACCGGTCCTCACCTACTCTTCTTGTCCCTCATGAATTTGCATCAGTTTTGAGTATTATTTGTTGTTCTAAAAAAAAAATTTCCCGGTGATGCTATTTCACCAAACACCAAATCTGCTGTGGACGTTGGGCCTCCTCAAACGCATTATGGAAATGGTCTTACCTGAAGGACAATGGAAGGACAGTGTCCCCCCCCGCTTCAGACAGCCTACATGTGGTTTTCAATTTTATCAAGTGTAGATATTCTGGACCCCACTTTGAAAAGTTAGATTCTCTCTTTCAAATCTGTATTTTTTCCTTTCATGCTCTCAGTGGGCAGTGATGATGAATCTGTCACTACATTCCTGGATAAACACTATTCAAAATCCTTCCTGGATCAACATTTCAGAAGTTTACTTTGTCATTCCACACTTACAGGCATGTATCATACTTAAAGATAGTGGAAGACACACACAAACACACACACATGCTCACACACGCATTCACACAGGCACACATATACATGACCACACAGGCAAGTAAACTCATGGGCACACACACGCACACATTTCATGGAAAGTGAATACATATAATAATTATCTTTAAGTGTTTGTGAGTGGCAAGGATGAAGTTCCGGGAATGATAAGGGAGGGAAAGCTATAAATGATGATTTTCAAAGGCACGGTGATGTGAATCTTCAGACCAGCTTCAACCTGCCAGATTAAGATACAAACAGAGTTGACTACAGCTAAAATACAGTTTTAAAAAGTACAGATGTTGTAATACATGGCTGGAAAGGGGTCAGCAGTTAGAAAGCATACCGCTCTTGAGGTGGACCTGAGTTCCGTTCCTAGTACCCAGGCCAGACAGCTCACAACTGCCTGTAATTCCAGCTTCAGGGGATTCCATCCATTTTTGACCTCTACGGGCACCTGTACTCATTTGTATGTACCTACACAAAGACATACAGAGACAAAAATATTTGAAAAATAAAAGAAAATAAACCTTTAAAAGATCTCCTAATGCATTGCAAAAGTGTGAGTTTGCAAAGAAAATACATTTTTAAACATTCAGAGACATTTCAAATATAGTCTGGAAGGAAAAATCATCATTTCTAACCATATTATCAATAAGATAGGGAGACTGTTTTATTTTTTAAATTGGCACTGTAAAATAATTCAATGAGAAATAAACTGAGAAAGACTCCACTGAGATATGAAGGGGCATGGAAAGATCTGGGTTGGAGTCTGTTCTGTTTTGCTTCTGTAGTTATTCCTTTTCAGTAATCATTGCCATGAATCTATAGCATCTTAGCAATCAAATGCTGAATTCGTAAGCTCTAAAAATTCCTCAGAATAACTCCAGTGTTGGAAAACATGCAAGATGATCAAAATATGCACCTATAAATGCTGTAGGTTCCTCACATGATAAATAAATGTTATCAAACATTTGTACATTCATCTATAGGGAGTTTAGCAAAGCAGAGGCAGAGAGAATATTTCTGCTAATGCTTACTAAACTAGTTGGCAAATACATACTCCACAATATGAGTATACTGCACAAGACTTATGGGAATATGTCTTTATGTATTGTATACATATACACAAACATAGAAATTGGAATGTTCACATGTACACATGCATATATATTTTAAATAACATTTTAATGCAGTTGGAAAATACATATGCATGTACATACTCACACACATGCTGAAATGCCATCGTTCAACATAATTCATGATGTGAATTGAAATGTATCAAAGCAGAACCACATTCCAAAAAGAAATACTCACTGGTGCAATTAAATCATAAAGGAGTTTAATTTGTTCACTTAGTAGCTAAATGTTTATTTCAACGTTTTGGCCAGCAGTTTCTTTAATGAGAATGTACCTGGAATGAATTAAATTTGGTTATACTCTAAGCTCATGAGTTAACATGTTTCTTCAGGGAGTATACTTACACTTTGATTCATTTCAATGAATACTGTTCTTGAAAATTCCCATTTCAGCCACTTTGAACTTGAAGCCTGAACATATTTGTGAGAACCTTATTGGAATATCTGTGGACTTGCAGGATGAACAACTTCTTTTGTATGACAGATTTATTGAAATGTATAATACACATACATAATTTTCCCAATTTAACGTGTTGGATATTTTAGAGTACATTCACGGTTCTACAACCAGCATTACAATGAAATTTATTTTTTCTTCTTTTTAATTAGCATAGAAAGTAGCAGGTTTCCTCATGGTATTTTCATACATTCTTAGTTTTGGTTGACTCTTTCCCTCCTTCCCTATGTCCCTGTCCTCCACAGGAAACTGTGCTAATCAAAAATTGCTCCCTATTTCCTCCAACTCAAACTTATGCTCAGCCCAATGTAACTTTTAATCTATTTCAAACTATAAATTTGGCCTATTTGGGATATTTTATGTAAACTACATTCATGTACTTTTGTGACACGCTTCTTAAATGTGGACATCATTAAAGTTTATCAGTATGGTACTAGGTATCACTAGTCATTTCTTTTCACTGGTAAGTATTAATCCACTGTATGAATTTATCATACTTTGTTTATCTGTTCATCTGTCAGGGGTCACTGTATCAATTTCACTTTATGAAGACAGGATGTTATGAATATGTGTGTAGAAAGTTTCAGAAGGACACATTGAATTTATCTTCTGTGCTATACACAGTTAAACATGACAACTCTGTATTTACTTTGGGATACTAGTAGACTATGTGCCAAGGTCACTTGCCTTTTTTGCATTCCCTTCAGCAGCATTTGAGGAGTCCTGTGGTCAGCATTCCTAATTCATCAAATCAGTGTGCTTCCTGAATCTTAGAGTCTGAACACCTCCTGCTTAGTGGGTATTTACAAGCACAGCCCCGACTATACCAGACCATTTTGTAGCTCTTTGGGGTCTTCAATAGTTTTATGAATGTAAATATTGAATTTTATCCATTTTACTCCCATTTCTCTCTGCCATCCCTGACCTCTTCCAATGAAACCCTTCTTCCCAATTACTCCCCATCCTATTTTTGTGTCTTTGGTATGTGACCCACTGAGTTTTTGGAGCTGCTTACACAAATAAGTGTAGAATTTATTTACTGGAATATGGACAATTAATCAGTGACTATAACACTAAAGAAAACTAAACTCCCCATCTCACTATCCATTAACGAAAAGACCCTTTTCCCATCCAAGATGCAATGTTGACAGGCCTGTTCTTGCACAGGTCTTGTGTGGGTAGCCACTGCTGCAGTGATAGCTTGAGTGCAACAGCATGTCGTGTCCACAAGACATCTTTTTCTGTAAGTTTCCCCATCCTCTGCCTCTTATACTCTTTCTGCTCCCTCTTTTGTGATGGTCCTTAAGCCTTAGAGGAGTAATATAGATGTCCCGTGTAGGGCCAAGCCCTCCAAAATCAATCTAGACATTTGATCAGCTATAAGGCTATGTGTTAACTGCTGACTGCTACAATACGAAGTTTCTCTGACAAGGTTGAACCCACAACAACCAATGGATATAAAGATATTTAGAAGACAATTTGACAACAGGACTATTTATCAGAGTAGTTGATTCCTCCCTTGGGCCTACAGCCTCCCCCAGCCACTAGCTCTTGACTGAATTTACATTACCAGGCATGAGTTCCTGCCTGTGAAATTCTAATAAACAATCAGATAGTTATCCCCATACCAGTCATGGAACTTTAGCACCAGAGGGCTCATCTTGCCTGGCAGGATATAGAACATTTTAAAAATATAAACTTCAAAGGTCTTCAAACAGCACCAACTCGGGGCTGATCACCAGATCTCTACTCATTCCCCATCATGGGCTCTCCCGTTGCCCTATGTGGCCAGGAGACCCAGAGAATCTACCTGCAGCTGCCCCCATTAGTGTCACCCAAAAGCTCCACAGCTAATTTCCGGGACTTCTACCTCCTTCACTCTTCTCCATCCCATTGGGACTCTATTCCTGAAGACAGCAGGTATGTGATTCATAGAACATGCAGAAATCAAGCTGACTCTAACCTTACAATTTCATACCTACCAGCTAGCTTTCATGGTGCTGGGAGGTGCTATGCTTGCTGCCAGAGGAGAAAAGTCATCATCGGTCTTTCCCAGATGTGATCTCTGAGAGTTAAAATAACAACCGGTCTGACAAGACATGCTCACTGCTGCAAAGTGGCAGAAATAGCATAGGTGTAACTAACAATCTTCTTATTGGATTTAAAGCCATTCCACAAAATGAAACCTATACCTGGCACCATTATTGGGTCAAGAACCAGGTTCCATCACAGGGTGGAATCTAGTACAATTATTCTGCCACATATGCATAGTATTAAGCCAACTCTAAATGACTTATCATTATACTCACAGATTAGTGTATCTTAACCCTTATCCATGAAGGTTCTTTTTGCAATAGATGACACTTAACACAGAGACCCACAACTAGCCAATGAGGAGAGAATAAGAGACTGCAGAGTGCTCAGCCCTAAATGAGGTACCTATATCGTATCCTCTCAGAATAAGATTGGAACAAGTAGAGGAGATAAATGACTAGAGTGAAACAGTGTTTCCAGTACAACAGGGAGGTGATGCATATGAACTCAAAGCAGTTATGACAGCATGTTCCAGTCCTGCCCAAGCTCAAGCAAAACAAAATTCCAGTCTGGAGGGAGAGGTGTGCATAATGTCCCACATTGACGACTGCCTGAGAAAAGAGAGCAGGTTTCCTTAAGTAGGTTGACTGTTCTCCAGGGCGGCCCAGCAGTACTGGTGCGACACAAATTGCTCTGCATATTTTAAGGAAAAAACATAACGTGAGGAGACAGGGTGACGGGGTGGGATATTAGAGGAGATTGGAAGAGGAGTAAATATGATGAGATTACATTATATGGAATTCTTAATGAACGAACACAAATGAGGAATAAAGACTCATTTAGCAATGTCACCTTAAATTCCCAAATGAATTCAAGATCATCTCTGATAAATTCATGAATTTACTGATCATATACCTATATGAATGCTTCTCAATACTATATTTTCAATATTACAGGTAAAAAAATCGAAAGTCATTCCTCTAAGAGGACCATTATTGACTCATGCAATGGTATGCAACGTAGAGCACAAATTTAGATGAAGATTAAATACTAGGTAGTTTTACACTTTATTTGAGAATCAAAATCTGCACAACTAGGACAAAAGTTTGATCTATTAATACTAATGCAGAAATAGATCTTTGTACCAGATACAAATATGATGTCAAAGATTATCAGTCTTGAAAAATTGACATTGATTACTTACTTAACATAGTGGTAGCTGAAATGTTGTGGATGTTTTATACATACTGGCCTAGAATTTTAACTGCTGTCTGTGCTCCCAGATAGTTCTAAGTGCCTAGGGAATGAACACTTTTTAAAAATTTATTACATTTATGTATTTGTTTGTGGGTGGTTGTGTGTACATTTACATGGGTGACTGACTGCATGTATGTCACAAGGCATACACAGAAGGCACAGGACAACTTGTAGGAGTCAGTTCTCTCCTTTAACCATGCTGATCCTGAGGACTGATCTTAGGTTGTCAAGTTAATTACAAGTACCTCTCTATCTGAACTCTCTTGCCAGTCTAGGACCTGAATTCTTTATCATTTGATTTTCTTATACGTAAAACAAAGTAAATTTGCTCCCCTCATGGGACTATTTAAAAATTAGTTAAATAACAAATGTATGGAAAAATATTTTGTAAGCTATAAAATAATTCATAAGTATAATGAGTCAGCTGTTTGTCATTAAAATACTTCATTGTTCTATTATTAAAAATGTGTTTTCAAACATTAATTTTGGTAAACATAAAAATATATTTTAAAATAAGATAATTTATAAAAACTATTAACAAAATTTTAGGGTCAATTCATATAAATAATAGCTTTCAGACTAGTAATTCAAATCAAAATTTGTGAGTCCATGAATTTGTGATATACAAATATTTTGTATACTCACACAGTGTGGATAGAGTCATTAATTTTTTCCATTTTATTTGGTCTGTATTAAATAAAAATAAACAATTGCTTTCAGGATATCGAAATAAGTGGTTGTAAATACACCTGAACATAATAAAATAATAATTTCGCTTTTAACAATTAATGACAAAATTGTTATAAGAACCCACAATTTGACAACCTTATAAGTTAAGCAGTATGCTAAAAAAAAAAAATACAGACTGTAAAACTGAGTCTTACCCAGACTATACTGGTAGGGATCACATACTGAATCACAGAAATAGGAAAGATATATCATATATAGATGAAGATTAAAGACACAACAGAAACGCAGGTTCAGATATAGCTATTTATGAGCATGATTCGATAAGGCAGAAATTGGTTTGTCATAAAGTATGTGCAAAAATAAAAGCTTCGGAAGTGATTTCTTAAATGGGAAGATGAAGGGACCCCGTGGAACACAGCGGGGCGGAGCTGTTTGCACTTTTACATCACACTTCACAGAGAAGGCAGGCATGCTGGCTGAGGGCCTGCAGAGTGAAGGCAAGAGAACGAGGGAATATGAATTGAGTTGATGACAGTGGGACCATTTGACCAGAAGAAGGGAGCCTAAAGGGAATCATTAGCAGATTTGTTTTAAAACAGAACCAAATTGGGGGAAGACACTGAAGAACAGTGGTTCATATGGTAAAGATTTTTAAGCTTTTGAGAAAAGGCATGGTATTATAGATTGTAAGAAAAGCTTGTGGGATATTAACTTAGAAAATATTAGCAGAATGAATTAAAGAAGGGAAGGCCAGGACCCATCATAGCAACAAAAGTGGCCAACAAAGGAGAGGAGTGTACTTAGCACTAAGAGTGATAGAGATAAAGACTATTACAAATACATTTTAGAGAAACAATAGGTCAGGCATAGTAACTGGTTGGATTCAGAGTTAGAAACTCTATTTGTTGCCCTTGGCAAACATTACATCTCCAAGTCTGTTAAAGCTATTGGTAGCAATGCAAGGAGAAAAGTGAGGAGACAGTGATTTACCAATAGATTATAATTCCACCTTTTTAAGAACATTTGACAGAACATCCAATGCTTGAGGGTCATGATCTCATTCTTCACCTAGTTCCCTGTACACACTGACTACTGACTATACTCCCACCGTATTCCTCTCAAAGCATAAACAGCTCCGGTCACAGGATGGTGTTCTGGAATCCCTAGGACATAAAGAGAGTTGATGTGTGCACAGCAGAAATCAAAACACTATTTTAATAGTTCCAATAAGGTATTAAATAACCACACTTTTTAAAGATTACTGTGGTAAGACACATTTACATCATAAACTAATAAAAACAATTAAAGGTTAAACAAGCAAAAAACATCAAATTGATGACGAAAAAAATGGAATGTGAGACCTCAAGAAAGTCAGTAAATTTGTAAAAGTTTCAAATTAGCTTTGTTACATCAATGTATCTGTGCCCACAGTATGTACATTTTATCACATTTTCTCTTTTTTTTCTTTCTCTTAATGCTTGATCTCCTTTTATTTGCTGTAATTTTCTATCACTTCTTTCCTATTTGAGACTCAAGTCTTTAGTCTGGGATTGAGCTGTCATTTCCATTTTCGTATTTATTATCTTTTTCCCATTATACTTTCTGTTTCAAAGAATTCCTTCCACACAGGTCTAGGAATGCCTGATCCTAACTACATCAGAAACTTTAACCAGTGACATAGGTGGCCAAGGGACCAAAGGCACAGTGAGTGTCTGTCTGATAGTCTAGCATCTCCTGTTCTCCTGTATCTCTCACAGTAATATGTCTAAGGAATTTTTCTTAGGAAGTATTTCAAATTCATGTATTTAATGATATTCCTTGGTTCAGAAAAGCCTGGTAAAATCTGAAAGACTATACTGGCATTCAACCCTGCTAGATATAATGAGTCATTAAGTGGGAAATGAAAAATAGGAAGAGAAAATAAGAAAATCTAAAAAGGATTAGGATGGCCTTGGGAGGCTGTAGGAAAATGGTACTCTAGTGACAATTTCCTTGGATCCCACAGAATTTTTAGGGGGACAGATTTGTTCTAGTCGCTCCCATTTTTAGAATCAGTTTGTCCAACATTATGACACACATGTTCCCAGTTACCATAATAGACTACATATGTAATGTTAACTACATCATTTCAGAGCTCCATTTTCAGATTCTACATTTTGTTAGACTCCTACCCGCCTGTACCCCAAAGGAGACAGGCTGTAAATCCTGCTCCTCTATGGAAAGCTTATGCTATAGCTGGCAAAAAAATGAGGGGATAAAGCTTTGTATTCCAGTTAACATGTTAGCTGTGATACACAGACACACACACATCATTTCTTCTCTGGTGTTGTTCTTCATTAAAGTACTTTAGAATTCGTAATGTATCATTTCAGCTTCATTTTAAAGAAGCTCAGAGCAGATTGTCCTAGATTAGCTATTCACACCTTTATGGCGGGGCTTGCAGCTATGGTGAATGAGAACATCTAAATTTTTTTTCTCTACAGACTGAACCTTAAACTTTTGGTAAACCCCAAGGAGATTATAAGCTTGAAATTTGTCACACACACACACACACACACACACACACACACGCACGCACACAAAATATCCACTCCATGTAGCATGAAGGGAACAAGTACGGGACTGACTCTTTTCCTTTGTGTATGTGATATGAAGTCCAAGTTTCATATGAGAAGAAGAAAGTTTTAAATTACCTGTGAGTAGAAGAAGGGGCTCCTCCACTATAGAAAGCACATTTGAATTCCACATTCTATTTCTTTCTATGTTCACTATGTCTTTCTTGGTGATCATGAAGAGTTAATGACAACTTCAAGTTTCTGTGTTAAAACTGTGTTCAAGAGACAGGCGCCAGGGACAGAAAATATGATGGCTGACGCTTACTGAAGGTCTTGACTCTCACATCCAAATATCATCCCAATCCTCAAAATAAACTTTCTTTCTGATAGAACTTTGTTTTAGGAAATATGACTTCACTTGTAACTTTTTCAAATTTTCATATAGATGGGGAGAGTTAAAAATTATTCAAAATTCAGTTTCGGTCTGGCCCGTACACATAAGAAAACTTTACATCCTTAAATTTTTTTATTCATATAAAAGCCTAATATATGGATATATGCACTTTCAAATGACAATATTTTTCAGATAGAAGTGCCAATTTCTAAGATAAAAACAATTTTGAGCCAGCATCTGTATACATTTTTCCCTAAACATGGGTAAAATAACTATCAATTATTTCCACTTTCTTTAATCTTTTCTTCCAAGTTTATCTTCAGAAATCTTTTCAGTGGACAAAAATGTCAGCTTTTTTTTTCAAAATCAAATCATTACAATTGCTAAGTTGAAAATATGTTTCCCAAATGCAATTGTAATTTTATATGCTAAACAGACATATCACTACCATGAATTATCTTCTACCCCATACCAACTTTGATTAGTTCTTAGAGTACTCAGCAATAAAATCACCATTATATATTCAAGTATGATTCTGAAACATCAGGAAATACAATGTTTCCTTTGTTTCAACAATTGCAAATGTCACAATAGACACATAATGAATACTTATTATTTACAAGTAAGTAAGCAATTTGTAGAAGGACTGAGGTAGCCTTTATTAAAATGCTAAATATGAGCAAAATTAAAAAGTAACTTTGCAAAAGAAAAGGCTACAAAACATGACTGTGAAATATTTTTAAAAGCTACCAAGAGAACTAAAGATTATTGGAAGTTTTACTGGGTCACTTTTACTTCTAGAATGTGTTCAATTTTCATACAAACAAGATAACATGAATGCAAGTACAGTATCCCACTTGAATGTGTACAGCACTTCACACTGTGTGACCCAGACTAGAAAGAGACTTGGAAATCAATGATGCCCTACGTCTGTGGAAAGGCTGTGTGGAGACTGGCAGGATTCCACGCTGTCCTCTGCACCGCAAATATACCGTTCTCATCTATCACTCGGCATTCCACATCAAAGTGATTTTGACACATCACACTTGAATAAAACAGTGGTAGAACATGCATGCTCATTTACACTTGGATATTAATTGTTACACTTTTATGCACTAAATAAGTGTACATAATTGGTAAAAATGCATGGGAATTAGGTCAAATTTGCCAAATATGCATTGCAAAAAAAAGCACTTCCATGTCTTATGCATTGCTATATATCAAGATGTATAATAAAATTTATGCATTGTATATAATAAAAATGATTTGCATTCCTACGTAGAAAAAGAAAGTAAATATTCTTCAAATAATCTAATGAAGAAGAACAAACTTTCCTTAGGTTTAGACTTAAGTTCAGAAAACATGTTTTGTAATTATTTTATAAGTGAAAGTGTTTCCTATGCCGAGAACCATTGAGTAAACAAGCCAGAACCTTGGTACTTAGGATTCCGGAAGGCCCAAATCTGAGACAGCCAACATTCTGAAAGACAAGGGCCTCAAAATACTAATAAACATATGGAAATAGGAGATAGAATGTGCGATCAAAATCATCAACTGACTTTCAATAAATCTTTTTCGAAATAGGTGTCATGATAGACATTGCATTTTCTTGCTGATTAAAGTCATATTTCACCCAAAAAATCTAGTTATCAAAAAAAAAAAGAACTTGCTCAGTTGGCCACCAATTTTCTCAATAGTATCAAATAACACCAGATAAATGTTGTGTGACTTAATCAATTAGGTTCCTGGTAGCATAGAAGTGTTTCCTTAGGAACATACCACATACTACAGTGTCTAGAACAAAATATTTTGACATAGCTATATCTCAAGCAATTGTTGAAGAGAAAATTTTGCCATTGAAATGTTTATACCACAGAAGAGTTTGTGCATGCACACAGACAATGGTACATTAATGAAGTCAAGGGCAATGCCCTGATGCTGTTTTATTTTTCTTTTTACATTTATTCCTCTATTTATTTTGAAGTGATAGGGATTGAACCCAGGATTTTGCACATACCACTTAGATACTCTACAGCTGAGCAAAACCCTTAGATCTCCTTTTACTGTTTTTAAGAAGCCAATAAATGATATTCTCCCTTAAACTTAGCAATGTTAATAGATCACTATGTAGTTTTTCAAAAGAGCACTAAACAAATACCTTTCTTTAAAAATATGTTCATGTTTCCACAATCTTAGAGTCATGCCAAATGGGCACTCCTGCCTCTTGATCCAAATATTTCTGTTCTGTACAGTCTTGAGTGTTGTGAAGTTCAGCCACATCCCTGACCTCTACTTGCTCCCCGCCACACTCGAGAGTGAGCGTTTGCTTCAAACACAGGAGGTGCTAGCTTCCATTCCCAGTAACACACATGTCCTTGTGCACACACACATGTATGCATGTGCTTTTTGATCATAAAATGTACAAGAGAGATGCAAAGTTGCTGCTCTTGTGGACTGTTGTTCCAGTGGAAGAGGAATAACCCTGGGGAAAGGGAGGATCATGGAGGAAATTAAGAGGCAATAGCTGACGACAGTGAGGACAAAGCTGAGAACTGAGGCATTATAGTTCTTAATAACTGGCTGTGTACACTCTGAGGTCTTTATGATGTAGGAACTACACTAGTGTGACCAGAACTACAAAGAACATCAGTATCAAATGTTTTCTTGCATCAACAGAGAGATGTCCAATAGTGAGAGCAGGTTTAGACTGTGACAGATAACTGTTTCACTGTGGTGAGCCTTGGCATTAAGAAATTGCTAAAGCAGTTTTCTCAGTACATTCCATTGCAGAAGAGAGAAAACAAATAATATGTTTGAGGAAGAATTTCAACACAAAAAATAAACTCAAATTTCAGACTAATTTTTGTTTGACCAAACCTTCCCATGCCACTATACATGTTTTTCAAGATGATATGGATTTGAAATAATTTATTTCATTCGTCACTATTTGAATTATGGTTCAGGAAAAAGACACCATTCATAAAGGAGATGTGTGGGTGATACGGTGGTAAAATCTCTCTGTGTTAAGAGCTCCTGCCAGATCAGAGACACCTGACAGAATGCTGGAGAAGGATGTGCATCTGGGCAGGAGGGAGCTGTTGGCCCAGAGTTGAGGTCAAAGAAACACAGTGTGAAAAATGCATGCAGGGCAAAGTCAAGGTAAAAGAGAGAAGCAGAGGGTTCAAAGGAGCCTCTAACCTCAGATGGAGTGACAGAAAGCAAAATATGTGGCAAGAGTCAGAATGCAGGAGGCCAGAGACCAGAAAGCTGTGTATAGGTCAGGCTTATTTTGCAAGAAGTTTTGGAAACTTGACCCAGAGAAATTAATGAGCAAGCCCAATTCTGAAGTTTGAATGGCAGCCTGAAATAGGGTTGTGAGACTAAGAATGGAGCTCAGAGAGGTCTGAGTTTTTTATCATGATGTTCTGTAGACCTCACTCAGCCACGAGACCTGAGGAGGGGCTGGCATAAGGCAGTACCAGAAGGAGCAGCAAAAGGGATTGAAGGAAGTCGATAATTATGTTCCCTATCCACTTATACTTCAGACATTAAAATCAATCAGTGAGAACATATAGAGGCAGACTTCAGCTTGGACTACAGCTCTGTCGCTTACTAGCTGTGTCATTTTGACAAATTAGCTAGACTCCCTGATCCTTCCTTTTCTCATATGAAATAAACACAGTAAACAAAAACTCTGGCAAAGCAAACATTCATAGTGGGTCACACTCTGAGGGATTCTCTGCCTGTCTTTGCCAAACACCAGTTGTCAAACAAAAGTGGGCAGGGTAGACTGAGATTCCTACATGAATACTTGCCATCATCTGGAATGTTCTCAGACACTGTGTTTTCACCTGTTCATAGTATGCGCTTCAGCGTCTTTTGTTCTGGAGGGGGAGGTGGCCCAGGAGAGAGGTGACACTACAGATCAACTGAGAAGTACTATTTTCCTTTAATTTCATAACAACATAACTCTTAGCTTTGAGGTTAACTTTTGTGGATGAACTTGTGGTACTCTACATATGTTTACCTGGACCTCTTTCATAGCAACTGGACCTCTTCAGGCAAGGCGTATCTAGTTATGAGGGCTGTACCACCTTATGCAATTATAGATGGAAGTACTACAGACACAATGTAAAATTGTAATATGAAATTCAGTGTGGAGGAAAATATTTATTCGAACTTAAAGTGTATGGAGCTTTTTTAATGAGAAATTTAGATATAGAACATTGGAAGGAGCCCTTCTAAATGAATACCCTTCAAATGCAAACTCCATCAGCTTCCTGGTTCATCTCCCTCTGAACCTGGGTGAGTATTAAAGAGTTTATGCACAGAAATACTTACTACCTAGTAGTAGGAACTTATCACCAGTAAATGTTGGCATTATTGTTATTGTCAAAATATGTGATAATACCATTACCTAGCATGTGTTAAGATAACCAAGACATGTGAAAAGGCCTTGAAAGGTTCCAGGAGCAGGAGATGATGGGGCACTGCCATCCTGTACCCTGATGGCTTTCTGAGAAAACTGAGCCCAGACCCTCATAAGGCACCTTACAGAAATATCAGGTGAGGGGCTGGAAAGATGTCTCAATGGTTTAGAACAATGGCTGTTCTTACAGAAGAGTCAGGTTCAAATTCCAGTACCCACATGGCAGCTAACAACCATCCATAACTTCAGTTCCAGGGGATCTGACACCCTCTTCTGTCCTCCATGCATGAGCACTGCATGACATGGGTGCACTCACACACACATGCAGGTATATCACTCATATACATAATAAATAAATAAATAAATAAATTGTTTAGAAAAACCAATCAGAAAAGAAATACCAGGTAAGCAAAGGAGCCCCAAGCCATGTGCCCTGGTTAGCAGTGTCAACCTTGAGAATAAGGTATCCCCGCCAAACTATCTTCTGGGGCCATAAAAAGAACAAATGGAAAACAGCACTCTTTCATAGGGATAATAGCCACAAATATCATTACAATACAACATAACTTTATCTAAAGGTATATAGGCAGGTGTGTTGAGACAGACAGATAGATGAGAGCGTATGAAAGACAACAAAAATGGGTAATTAATTTTGTCCATAAACTTTAAAGAAGATTTACTGAAGAAAAAAACCTATAGCAAAACCTAGGCAAAAGAAATGATGAGCAAAGGGAGCAAAAGAGGTTTGTGTGGAGAGGTGCGAACTGGGTCAGACAGGTAGTATCCTAGACTTACCAGAATTTGAACTGCTCACAAAGCATTGCAGTCGTATAGCATTCTTTTGTGTTTTTGTATGACATCTATATAAAAATGTAATTCACTTGTCTTCAACTGTATCACTCAGATCCAAATAAAACTAATCTGCTTCTCTGTAAGTCCCCAGAAAGTTCATAGTTCACGTGCTGCCGTTTCTTCCTTATCAGATTAATTATTGACAACCTGAAAACAAAGGCATCTGCTTGCAAACATTGGTCTTCTTGTCTCCCCTCTGTCCTATCTCATGGCCTTTATATCTCTGCAATCATGCCTCCTTGGTGTTTAAAAGATCCCAAACACTGCTTTTTATTTTGTCATCTTCTGACTGCTTTTCAGAAATGCAGAATCCTAGGTTCCACTCCAGATCTACTGAGTCAGAGTCAGAGTTAGCAAGATCCTAGAAAGTGACTAAAAGGTCTGGAAAACACTGTTCAAATCTTCTTCATGGTAAACAAAGCCACCCAGGTATTCGCCTGACTCAACAAAACTAGGAAGCATGGACTCGTTGCAGTCATCCAAATGGAGCACACACATTTTCCAAATAGAAATAATTTAGCTCAAGGAAATTTAACTAAAATGATGCGACGATGAGGCCCTAAGAAAAAAAGGAAAAGATCATCAAGAACACGGGGAAACATAGGCTGCAACCACAAGAGTTTCAGCTTTCAAGTTTGCAGCCTGATTTCAATAATTCAGTTCCCAAAGAGGTCCCACAAAACAGAGAATTTCATTTATTCCCCTTATTTGCATAAGAAACTAGGTTCCACTGAGGGCAACACATACCCCTCATCATATTTTGAGATTATTACAGCCAAGCTCAGGTAGTTAAAGCAATTTGTCCTTCATCCTTCTACCTTATACCCCACCTGAGGCAGGCTGAGCGACTTGGAAATGGGCTACCTGTTGTTCCTCACGGCATAATTACTATATTAATGTACTGAAGCTGCTTTTGAATTAGCTCTTCTCTCTATAGAAAAGCCCTTCAGTGAGGTACAGTGAAGGAAGTTTTTCTTGTCAGCTTCCTTCAAAAATCCAGTAAGGATAAATCTAATGCTATTTGAGTTTGCTAACATTTTGCTTTCATTTCATTCTGTTGTGTCCATAGAATCTTTCTCTCAACTTTAAAGCTTTATTTCTGAATCTGAATGCAAAGCAGGCTGCCATCTTTCCCACAATACACACAGTACTGTTTCAATGCTCTGGCACCTTTGTCTGTGATGGACAGGGTCTGGCCTGCCTGGGAACACAACATCAGAGCACATGGTGAACTTTGGCCCACTTGGCAGAAGTTTGCACATTGACTAACTGAAAACTTATGAACATGCATATCTATAAACATAAATCAAGTGAATAGAAGCATTTGGGGAGCACTGTACATGCAAAACTGTCATCCCCAAACACAGTCATCTCTTCACCTGTTCTCTAAGTTTAGCCTGTGGGTCACTGGCAAGACAATCAGAAAGAGAAAAGAAGTGGAATATTCTGTGGCACTCCAAGTTAGCATTCAGTTCTTCTCTGTTGAGAGGTCTTACAAGAATCGAGTCCTGTTTTTAGTTTCTTTAGCCACGCCTCCACACTGTGTCTTCTTCAAAACTGTAGCACATGGTAAAGACTAAAGCTGAAGAATAAATATTAATTTTATTCAAGCTACATACATGCCCTCTCCATTAACTCTTACTTAAGACTCGGGGAAAGAACTTCCTCCCCCCACACATTTACACACAGACCGGAAGCTTAGCCCAGGCACAAATTGTATTAGGTTCATATCTGGAGCCTGATCTTTACTCTCTAGGATGCTGAGAAGCCGGCTGGTACCTAGCTCCCACTTACAGAAGCTGCTGAACTGTCATTCTACTCTCAGTTTTTCATCTGGATACTCACATTTCTTTTTGGCTACATCTGACTTGAGAACAACCAGTGAAAACGATGACAAAAGCCTACCTCATCCCTGAAGGCTGAAGAGGTGATCACTGTCTAGTGCCCGGCTGGAAGCTCCTGCCTGTTCTTTACTTTTTTGTTGTTTTTGTTTGTTTGTTTTCTTTTCAAGAAATCTCTCTCAGGGAAAAAAAAAATTCCTAAATTAACTATCATTTTAAGGGAAAAAAAATGTAGTTTTTTTTTTTCTTTCTTCTGTGTTACAAACCCAGTCCAATGCCTCACCTATGTGGGACAGTTCTGTAGATGCACAATGTCATGCTTATGACAACTTTCAAGTTGAATGGAATGACTTCCATAAGGGCAGAAGGAAAGACGAAGACAAACTGAGCAGCAGCTACATAACCACAGTGTAACCTCACTGTAATCTCCAGCATTCACCCCTCAGTGTGAGCAGCTGATAGACTCAGAATAGGTCAGTTCCGATCAAGTTCAAGTCAAGTGGTGGCAGCTGGGGATATGGTGGTAGCGTTCAGTGGTTACAAGCACTGGCTTGGAACTCAGACAAGCTTGTGGTCCCTCAGCTATCTTGTGTGGCATTCAGAATAAAATACAGGAGGAGGAGATAAGGGCAGAGTTCTGGGAGAGGGAATTTCAATGTACAGCGATGGGGAACATCGGCAACAGGATTCAGCGTCAACTTTCATCACCAAGCTGCAAGGTCTATTCTCAGCTGTTCTATTATCTTATTTCAGGGCAGCTGAACTGTTACTGAGCTAACTGTTACTTTAAGCTAACTGCTAATGTCTCTGAGCTCCTCACTGTCTGGCTGGAGACAGAGGTACTCAACAATAATTGATAACAACTACAAGCCAGCATTGAACTTGACAGCAAGGATATGGACAGCAAGCAGAGGTATGAGGCCCACTTTGGAGGCAGTCTTTCAAGCAGGAGCAGTTCCCTCATCAACAAGGAAGAAGGGTAAATGGTTTTTAGTAGAATATATAACACCAGAGCCTGAGAAAGCTTGACACAGTCCATAAATTATACATAATCCTGCTATATTCAGAACTGGGAGAAAGCAGAAAAAAGAAAAAGTTAAAGATGAGTGAAGACTCAGAGGGGTTGTAAAGGAATTTTGACTCTATTTGTAGGTGAGGTTACTGTTTAAGAGCTATGTTCTAAAAAATCATATATTTTCCTCCGTAAGACTCCTGAAATTAATGACAATGCCAACTGTTCCAGTTCGCCCTCTCCGGCTGTGATGAACCACTCTAACCAAAACCAGCTTGGGGAGGAAAGGGTTTACTTGGATTACAGGTTACAGTCCATCATCAAGAGGAGTCTGGGCAGGAGCTCTAACAGAAACAAAGAGAGGAACCATGGAGGAGAGCTACCTGCTGACTTACTCATCTAGCTTTCTAAGGCAGCTACGGCCCAACTGCCTAGGGATGGCACCTCTCACAGTGTAATGGGCCCTCCTGCATCAATTAACAATCAAATGCCCCACAGACATGTCCACAGGATAACCAGATGGAGGAAATTCATCAGTTGAGGTTCCTTATTCCAAGGCGTCCACTTTGTGTCAGGTTGACAAATCTAACCAGTAAAGAACCCACACGTTTTGTTTATAACTCCCTAATTCTGAATGTTTCTTCTTGTAGCATTGCTTGTGCACTGTTATTAATTCAAGGCCTTCAATGTCTAGATGCCCAGCATCAGCAACTGATAGATCACCTGATCACTTATTGCTCCTCCTTGAATGAGCCTGCACAGGAGCCCAGCACAGCCAAACCTTGATGACCCCTGCATCTTAAACTGCATTGCATTTCTGCAGTCTTTCTAGCTTTACTCATGCACTTAGCCACGTCAGCGAATATGTGCCTACCACATGCATGCATACACAAACATAACATATATATATATATATATATATATATACACCTATGCATGTGGCATACATGATTGTAACTTCTATATAAACACATGTAAATGGCACCGTGTATGTATGTGTGTGTATGGTGTGTGTGTGTCCAGAAACTCCAATGGTGTGATGCCCACAAGGGACATGCACATGACTATGTATTGTAAATGCCAGAAGTCTGTCATCCATCTAGAGGAGTTTGAAATTCCCATTGGGCCTTGGATAGCATTAAGTCCTTAGCATCTGTTCCATCTTTACCACAAAAGGCCTCATCCATTTTTTCTGGAACAGCTTCCATTTCATTCATACATTTGGATTATATCCTGTTTCTAAGTTTTTCTACAGTAACTCAGCCTTGTGCTTTCATAAACACAGTCTCCCAGTATGAAAATATTTACTTCTTATATTCACACTACCTGAAAAATCCTCCTCATCCCTCAAGACTTAGCTACCAACCACTTGAGAATTGCCTTCTTTATCCACGTCTCCAATTGTAATTCTGACTCACAGACCAATTCACTGGAAATATGTAAAGAATGTTGCCCTTTAGTTACCTTCTTAATGCTATTGTAACCGAAGTGTAGTCACTGACAAGTACCTTGATGACAAGGACTGGTTTTCTCCTAATTATAGTCTCAGAAAATTTGTCAGTAACACACTTGAAAAGGAATGGCAATTTTATTAAATTCTCTTATAAATTCTGATCATGCATTATACTAGATATCTATGGCTGTACAAAAAATTACCCCTAAAGGCAGAGTGTCCAATACACAAGTGCTCATCTCAGTTTCTGAAGATGTCAGATGTGAGGAAAATCGTCGGGAGCCATTTGCCTGCCTTGAACTATGCCCTAGTTTTGGGTTAGGCAGAAGTCAATCTCATGCACAGAAGTGCTGTTGGAAGCAGGAGTTTTTATTATGCAAATGATTTACACCTAAGGAGAAGTTTATTTTATACCCAAGACTGAGGTCACCTGAACATCTTTGAAGGAAGCCAATCACATCTTAAGTTATTTTGCCTGTGTTAGTATTGTTCTTGAATATCTGATCCATTGTTTTACTCACTTCACAGTATAAATAGGGGAGACTTAATAAAGGCAAGCTGCTTCAGTGTGACTGACAGCCCTCCTGAGTCTGTCCCTTTATTTTCTCTCTCTCTCTCTCTCTCTCTCTCTCTCTCTCTCTCTCTCTCTCTCTCTTTCTCTCTCATCTATCTGTCTGTCTCTACATTTTCTCATCCTCACTCCCCGCTTTGGGTGCGGATTGATTTCTGCCGGCAGGCTCTGGCAGAAAATGAAGCTGGTGTGGTTCTTGTTCATTTCTCATGAACTGTCCTCAGGACTCCAATCATCTGACACTGTAACAAGGATTGGAGTCTGCTTGCAAGTCCATTCCTATGGCTGTAGGTAGAGGCCAGAGATGCTCTCTGCCTCTGGTTGAAGGCCCTGGTACTTGCTGTGTACTTATCTATCCCAGAGTAAGTTATTCAAGACAGAAAAGAGTTTGTGTGTGTGTGTGTGTGTGTGTGTGTGTGTGTGTGTGTGTGTGTAGAGACAGAGAGAAAGAGAGAGAGAGATCAAAATACTAACATTTAATATTTCTGTAGTATGCCACTACTGATTAGATGGGAAGCCACCACTATCTTAATAGTCTTCATGCTTGAACAGGATTAGTTTTCCCCCAGTGACTTAAAAATACTTCAGTAGGAATAGATAAATTAATTCATGTTTGGAAAATATTTAACAAACTTGAACAAGACTGGATTTCTCACAACAACTTAAAAATTACAATTTAAGTTCCACTTCCACAAAATGGAGCCCATAACAGTTATCAGGGTCAAGGACCTGTAGCTGGACATATCACGGGCCATAAAGGAGAACCTGCTATTATTCTGTAAAATGTACATAATATTAAACTGATTCCTAATGACTTGTTTCATCTGTAGATTAGTGCATCTCTCAGTTCTCACCAGAAAAGCTGCTTTTTGCAGTAGATGATAATTAACATAGAGACCTACAACTAGTCAATGTGCAGAGAAGAAGAGATTGCACAGTATTTGGCCCTAAATAAGATATCTATATCATATCCTCTCCTCCCAAGGCTCAGAGATCATTGCAGAAGAGGGAATGGAAAGACTATAAGAGCCAGAGAAAGTGGATGACTACTACAATGGGACAGTGCTTCCTATATAGCACATGGTAGTGTATATAAACCCACAACATTTGTGACAGCCTTCACAAGATCTGCACAAGCCAAAGTCAGACAAAAATCCAGCATGGATAGGAGAGGTGGGCAAGAAGCCCCAACCCTGGGCAAGGAATTATTAGCAATTGATACCTGCTGAGAGAAGAGTCAGTTTTCTTTAAGGGTGTGATGCCAGGTAGATTGACTAGGCTCCAGGGGACCGCCCCACATCCAAGACCATTTGGGGAACACAAATTAGACACGATAGGGTTTAAAAAATAAGAGAGGACATGAAGTCGGGGTCATGAGTGGGGGTGAAGGTCCAGGAGGGGCTCTGAATATGATCAAAATACATTGCCTGAAAATTTCAAAGAATAAATATTTTTTTAAAAATTATTTCAGTGGAACTGAATAAATTAATTGATGATGGGAAATTAGTTAACAAACGAAACCTATCAACTGATAAGTGGTGAATTATTGAATAACCAATGTGCAGAGTAAGCTTATTTTTTTGTGTGTGTTGTTTGTGTGTGCTCATGATATGTGTGAAGGTGCACTTGTAAGACATACACCTGGAAGCCAGAGAACAACTTTGTGGAGTCAGTTCTTTCTTCTCACTTTTACATGAGTTCTGAGAATCGAACTTAGATCTCCAGGTTTGTGGAGCAAGCAACTGTACTGAAGAAGCCATCTTTTCAGCCCAGATAAGCTCTGTTTTCATCTCACCAAAGGACAGAAATTTTTGAGTTAATTTCAATGATGAGAAAGGTTTTACAGCTGTATTGTCCAATCAGTAGCTAATAACAGCATGTGGCCCTTGAGAATTTAAACTATAACTAGCGTGACTGAAGAAATAAATTTTCACTTTCCTTCATTTTGATTAATTAAAATTTATGCTGAAGTAATCTCACGTGGTTAGGGATCTATTGAACAGAGCAAGGTGAGACTAGCATCCATCGTTTTCCTATGTTTTTAGCAAGTAGTAACCTAGGAAACTAGGAATGACTCCACTTGTAAAGTGCTTAGTGCACAAGCATGAGAACCTGGGTCTGAATCGCCAGCACCCATGTAAAATGATGGAGCAGCTGCATGTACCTGTAATCCCAGCATTGGGAAGGTAGACAAAGGAGGATTCCTGGGACTTGTAGGCCAGCTCATCTTGACAAATGGACAAGCTCCAGTTTCATCCAGCATCATGGCCTTGTGTGTATGCACTGCACATATGTGTACACATACACATGTATACACCTTACACACACACACACACACACATACACACACACACACAAGAAATGTCTTGGGAAAAATGGGGAACTTGCAGTGGTTATTACTTGGCCTCTAACCTGGATTCCCCATTCTCCAGCAATTCAACATTTGGACTTGTGTTTCATTTTTCTTTTCCTCAGTTTCCCCATTAGCAAATTAAGGATTACTATCTGACAAAGCAAACATCATAAAAGTTGTAATCATTGGTATACAATAATATAATTTGTCAATATATAGTCTCCAATGTATATAATGACTAAGTTTACCTTAAATACTTATTAGCACTCAATACCAAGTGCTAACACATTTCCCACACAGCCACTTCATAAGATTTCCTTGAAAACAGGCAAGCTATTGGCTAGAACATCTTTTACTTCCTTCTGTTGTACAATGAAATTTTGTTTTGGTTTAGGTTGCATTGGAGTTTTTGATTATTTTCACCATAACTATGATGACCATTGTAAAGCAAATGATCGGGAGTATATCATTTAGTAAATTTACAAGCTTTTCAAGTGTTCATTTGAAGTTATTGTTACTTGAAAGATGAGAATGACTTGGCCTTTTTCTTAAGTAAAATAATGTTTCAGTCCCTTACCTGTGAGTATGAAGACATTTTATTTGCAGAGGCTACACCTTAAACTATGCTAGTTTCCTTTGGGAGAATTATTGTAGTGTAGTTAGTTACTGGTCCAGTATGGCTCAAGTGGCTAAGAGCACTGGCTGCTCTTGCAGAGGACCCGGGTTCAATTCCCAGCACCCATACAGTGGCTAAGAACCGTAACTCCAGATTCAGGGAATTCAATGCATTGCACACAGGTGATGCAATTACATAATGCAGGGAAAACACTCATGCATGTAAAAAAAAATTAGAAGGCAAGTAAACTAAAAGGCAAGAGAGTTGTCATTTAATATACACTGAGATAAATCCAGATTAAGTATAAAGTGTATAAAATTAGATACATTCATTACAAAACAGCACATAAGATAGGAATTTTCTAACCTTCTCTAGGAACATAAACACATACAATTCCAAATCAGGCACTGGGTCAAGCCCTCTATAGAGCATGCATTCTACAGCTTTTCATGTTTTTTTTTTTCATAATTCACTCTCGCTACAGTTCATTTCTTTCCTTGAAAGAAACTAAGAACCTTAAATTTTTTCAGAGCAGCCTTCATCTGACTGGATGTAAGAGCATTTTCCATCACCTCAGTCCATAGTACTGCCCCATCTTTGTCCTAAATATCACACCTTCTCATTCTGTGATTTAGTTTAAAGAATCCTTCAAAGATCAATCTAAATAAATAACAAGTTAGCTTTCAGGCAAACAAATAAATTTGCATTGTTTTATATTCGTCATAAATATTTCACTTAATTACTGAGGTGCCTTGTGTAGAAACACAAAACAACATTATAAATTAATTATCAGTGTCCCTGCTGATTTTTTAGAAGTTGTGTAGACTATAAAAGCCACAAGTCAAAACAGACTCCAGAGCCAGTCAGAACACACATATGCAAGGACTAAGTCCACAAACATATAAAAGCATAATTTGTGGGATACATTTTGAACCACCACCATGGAGGTTTTTAGTTGTTGTCTCATTTATTTTCAAATTCAAGTTCAAAAGATTCTGCCTTCATTTTTTCTTCTTTTGTTTCATAAAGATCTAAATGGACAAAAGCTCATATTATCTTGAAAATGATTAAAGAAGATATATTTTTCTCATTGCAGAGTAACAAAATTGGTTGTAACTAAAATGTAACAATATATCTTGAAAGATGTGAAAGGTTAAGAATGGAAAACAAATGCAATGTTAATAGGGAAATGATACAGAATTCAGTGTTTCATATCAAAAATCAAGCAAAAGTAACATTTTGTTTTAGCTATGACTTTTTAATGGCACTTTTTCCTGAAAATATCACCAAATGATTGATAATTTATAATATTTCTAACCAGTAGTAGCATAGGCTCAAAAGAAATAGGAAAAATCCATCATTTCTAAGCATAATTAAAAACAATAAGATGTCCATATTTTATTAAATATAGCCAGAATATTTTGTCAAAATGAATTTAAGTATTCTTACAGTACAAGTGATATAAATATCAAATTAGTTCTCAATTCTTAATGCCTAAACCCATTTTAAATTTTAAATGCGTCATTATGTAAGTATTATTTAACTTTTTTCAAATCATCTTAATTATATATATCATTATGAAATACTTGAGCTTTTTCATTATTAGACATTAAATTTTCTCTTAAACCTTTACTGAAATCTCTGTTAAAGCAAATTGTTTGCCGTCTTAGCAAAGTAGCAACAACTTGAAGGAATTAGTGCTTAGAAGAAAAAAAACAAGAAAAACAAAAATATTTTGTTTGACCATGTAAAAACTACCAAAAATGGTTTGGTTTAAATGATGCACTGTCTGATTTTCCCTGACTTAAACAGCCTGAATTTCTCCCTAAGCAGTTGGGAAATCAGCTTAAATCCCTTTACTGCTTACATCTCATCTTCAACATGCCTTTTTAGGCAATATTGGTTAATGTCTTTTTTTTTTTTAGGACTATCATGAAAACCAAGCTAATCAACATGGAAAAATGCTTAAAATGGGAGAGACAGTATTGCTTGTATACATGCTTTAAAAGTGAGTCTGTGTGTAGCATTCCAACATAAATAAAGAAGAAAAATACAACCTCTGCTCTGAATTCAAGAATTAAAGCAATATCCCCAACCATGCACAGTCACCTGTGATTACAGTGTCTGATGGCCCCATGTCAACCTAGCTTAACAACAGCCAATTGGTAGACTCCTGACTACAGCTTCATGGACCCTTGGTTCTTATTACAATGGCAGGTTCAAAATGATTTTTCATAAGCTTACATAACGTGGTACATTAAATAAGTGTATAATCTATTCCATTAACACACTTGCAGGGTTTTCTAAGACAATACTACACTCTTCTCTCTAGCATATCTGAAAAAAGAAATCATATTGTCCTTATTGATTGTCCACCAGCTAATTCTTCATCTGTCCTGCTCTGGCTTCTGTAGTGGCAATAGTCTGTGCATGTCTTCTCCATAATCCCAAGTCACCTTTTTCTAACTTTCCTCAACTTGACATTGCCGTTACTATTCCTTTTTGTATGTGAAACTTTAAACCTTACTCAGATAGTAAAAAGAGAAGGGGAAGAAGGGAGAAAATGGATTAGCAAAATAGAATCAAGCCAGGTCCAACAGCACAAGCCTGTAATCCCAGATACTCAGCAACATAAATAAGCCTACCTACAGCCTACTAGTACTACAAAATGAGTTCAAGGATAGCTTGGACAGCCTAGTGAAAGCCTGTCTCAACATAGAAAGTACAACTATTTTTAAAGGAGCTAGAAATATTTTTTTATACTAAGGATAGTAGATAGTTTAGGCTTTTTATATTATGTATGTTGATTTTAGTAAAATGTTATAATACTACACAGTATTTTAAGTTTTACGTGTTACTGAACTATAATTTAACCTAAATCATTGACAGAAATATCAAGTAATAATTTTTCAGACAAGATAAGTAATATCCTATTGAAAAGTAATTAGCCAATAATTGAGGCATGAAAATGATAAAAAATAATAAATATTTTATCTAAATATATATTTATTTCTTAGAAACAGGGGTTGTTTTATACATTTTGGGCATATTAGAATTATTTTTCCTTCCTAAAAATTAAATAAATGCTCATTGCTTGAAATGTGAAAAACAGCATATATGCTACAACTTTTTTATCACTATGACAAATACTTGACAAAGAGTTTAGAGCGGGAATTACTTTTTATCACTCATTACATGGTTTCTGAAGACTCAGTCCATAGCTAGCTGTCTCTGATCTCTGGACCGGAGCTACTGAGTGAGGCACATCATCATGGTGGCAGGGTATGGCCAAAGAAAACTGCTCACCTAACCATCAGGAAAGCATGTGATGGAGGGAGGGAGAGAATGGGTATCCTCTTCAATTGTTTGTCATCCATCTTAATTCCCAATAGTCCATTCAGCTGTGACTCCATCAATGGATTAATCCACTGACAAAGTTAGAATTCTCACTATCCAAACAATTGTTAAGGGTTTAAATCTCATCACTTCAACACAAGGAGACACATGAAATGCAGGGACATTTCATATTCAAACCACAACAGAATAAGTTCCAGAAGCAAGGATGTATAATATAAAGCATCCCATATTTTAAATTGTTCTCTACCATTAACATCTCTGAAGATTGGCCTAACGGGTTGATCAACACATGATTTCCGATACAATGACAAAGTATTACCAACTGAGCCAACACTGAACAAGGCTCTGAGCCATCACCTAACACCTAACAGCTGCCCAGAAATACAGGTACTCTCTTTTCTGCTGCCAATAACAAGTTCACAGTAGCTGTCCAAGCCATGTCCCCTGTCCTCAGCTTTCATCTCTCCTCAGTCCGCTTATTCTACATTCTTTTTTCATCCTTATTAAGAATAAGGATATGTGAAATGGATCCTTAAATTCCATTTTATCTGTCTCAAAACTACCACCCTATCATCTTTTCTCTCTGCATTCCAATTGCTCCATTCTTAGAGGAAAAAATATAACATGTTTCTCAAAACTCAATTCTGTCTCATGCTATTTATCCTTATTGATTTCCTATCATTTATTCACTCAACTACTGAGTCAATCACTTCGTCACATATTTTATATATATATATATATATATATATATATATATATATATATATGGACATAATATCTGATGTGTCGTCATTTTCTGGCTCCCCAAGTACAGGCAAATTGTATAATATTTCTGGTACTCAGTTTGCTCAGCTGTGAAATGAGCAATATCTCTTAATGCACTACCATAAAGTTGAGATGAGAAGAGGTAGGTTATGCAATTAACACTGTGTTTGCTACATAATAACAATCTTCATGGTAGCAAAGTAGTAGGTTCCAGAGTAATATATTTAAAGTCATAGTCCTCAGGGAGATATACATATAAACACACATATACATTAATGTGTGTATGTATATTTATGTATGCACACACATACATATATGTGAACATATATAACCTGTTTGAATAATGCAATATAGAATTGTATACCTTTTAATAAATGAAGATTAATATTTATCATTATGTATATATATTATGACTATATGTTTAGAAAATCTAGGTAAATCCATTTTAAATTAAAATTAATAAAACAACTAAGTTGAGAACCTAAATTCAAATTTTTTCTAAATGTATAGCATTTCTATATTGTGTAGTGACCATTGCAAAGATAAAGAAATTTCTGTTGTAATCACAAGTGCTCTAAAAACCATAAATGCAAACTGTCACTTAATGATTAATTCATAATTTGGAGTTTTGAAAATATATTTTATACTCATTTCATAAATTAAATGGACTCCAAAATAATCTTCTTTAATTTTTCTATTAAATATTGTACTTTATTAAAATTTAACAAATAATACAATTAAGAGACAAATAGAAGGCTATGAAAATATGTTTCATTGATGTTACATAGTCCTAATAGGTGAATCCCAATTAAAGTCAGTAAGCAAAACCTAAAACTTAATCAATTATTGACAGCTGTTCACTTCTGGGTGAGGAAGAAATGATCTTCTTAAGTGAGAAACTGAAAATAAGCTGACTAGACCTCAGTCAGTGGATGAACTTGTACTGAGGAACAATGTCTGAGAACACTAACTTCATTCAATAGGCCTTAACACAAATGACAGAATGCATGAAATCCAGTTGGGATGCAGTGGGAGTGTGCCAGTGGGGACGGGGGCATAAAATGATTAAGTTGTTCTGTATGAAATACACAAAGATTCAATAAAAATTTACAAAAAAAACTTAATGAACGAATAACCAAGACACAAGAGGAGTATAAAATTCAAAGAAGATGATGAAAAATAATGTAGAACTTTATTACCAAAGAAAAGAAACTGTGAGATTGCTGTTAAAATTAATCAGAAATAGAATAATGAAAAGTTTTGATAGACTGAAGTTTAATACAGTCCTATGTGGAACATAAATTGGTAGCTTTTTTATTTGTTCATAATTCTATGATTTCAACAACTACTTCTTGAACTCTTTTTAAAAAACTAGTTTGTGCCATTGGTAAGTTAGTGTCAAAGGTTTTAAAATGCTTGTCTTTTCTAAATTGAGGAAGTTCTCCTAGCAATTACTATCATAAATAAGTGATGGTGAATTAACTATAGACATGCCAAACACTCAGAACTGTGAGGTGAAACAACGGGGCACATTCCAAGTCTGACAGAATTAAGGGTTAAAAAATGAAAGCCGCTTCTCCACATAGCTCTTTGTTTTGCTTTAACAAAATTCAGATTCTCAAGATTATTGAGAACTTGAGAAAAATTAAAAACAACCAAATATTCCACACGTTCATGATACCCAGGCATGTTAGACACAAAACTCCTAGAATTAAAAGAGGCTATGACGGGATTCAAACTTGCAAGTTATTTGTTTTTATATATTCTTTTCAAAAATTTCTCCAGGTATTTTTAATGATAAATGACAGTGTTTTTATCATCTAAAGAAATATTATTCATTTTTAAGTTATGTGGAATGGGAAAACTTTCTTCTGAAAGTACGATTAGTTTCACAGGCAGTTTCTTGCTTGAATATTTTCTCTTTTCTGCCAGCAAAGGAGCCTGGTCTCTAGGAGAATACGGGGAAGACGGAAGTAGAGGGCACAGAGGTGGGTCAGGGGGATGAAAGAGGTGGCGGAGGAGAACCAAGACAAACTTTGTTTGAAATGCCATAATGAAATCTAATACTGTGTCTGTTAATTTTAAGATATGTTCACGTATAAGGCATAGAAAGATATTTTCTTCTGTTCCTAGGTCCTAGTGTGTGTTCTTCCCACCTGTAACTGCCAAATTTCTTGAAAAGATAAGTCTGTCGACCTTTCTTTTCTACTTTGACAGTCTCTGCTTCCTTTTCAGCATGGCTCCCAAACCCCTCTTGCTCTGTTTAGGAAGCAACTCTGCCCCAGCACTGGCCACCTGTCCAGTCCATGTCCATCCTTGTCAGGGCCTCTGCACCTCTACATGGCAGGAATTCAGCCATCTTTGGACACTTTTCTAAGCAATTCTTCTCATTCTTCTTTCTCTCCTAGCTCTTTACATGGTTGCTTTATTCAGCATTCAGTTCCAGGACACATTCTCTTCTGAGGCCCTAAGCTCTTTTCCTTGAATGTTAGCAGCTTTCGAATAATCAATTATTACCTTTCTGCTAATAACACAACATACTGTGATCATTCGGTGATTCTCCCTGGAACTCAGCTCAATTCAGTTCTCCTCCCTTTTCCTCCTCTCCCTTCCCTTCTCTCCTCTCTCTCTCTCTCTCTTATCTCTCTCTCTCCCTCACTCTTTCATCTCTCTTCCCCTTTTCTCTCTGTGTCTCTCTGTCTCTTTCCCTCTCTCTCTCCCTCTTCTCCTGGAAATTATTATCCACACATCCCAAGTTCAACACACCTAAAATTGCTCTGTTCACCTTGCTGCTACATTTTCTTTCTTTGTGTGACTCTCCTTTTGCCACTTAGTTTTCCACAATTTTCACGCATGCCCAGTTCAGAAACTTAGATCATAGCATTACCTTGTTCTCCTTATCCACTTATCAATCCAAGGTGTATTAAAATCTTTCCTTTATATAGCTTTGATTTCCTTTCTATTCTTTCCAACACTGATGTGAATACCCTTGCCATAATGTAATTTAGTTTGATTCCATAGGAATAAAACTCAGACCTAACTTTTTCCACTTCTCCTTCAATACTCAAAATAACCAGTTTCGTCTTTGAATATCACCAGGTTTTGATTTTATCACTCTCCACTCAATGCCCTCAAACTATCCCTCAAATTAAATAAAGGTTCTCAGCCTTTCACAGTTAAAAGTCAGGTCTTTCCTGTCCTTCTTTTCTCTTTGCACTGTACAAATGTTCTAAGCTCTAGTTTCCATGGATGAGTTGCCATTTCTGAAACACAGGAAGCTTTCCAAAAGCTCAGAATAGCAGTGCAACCTTGCCTGGTCATCCCCACAAGCCCCCTATCTTCATCACAGTTTTTAATTACTCAATTCCATTCATTATTATTAGTGAAAATGCCTTTCTTCCAAGCTAGGCCATAAGATCTTTGAGGACAAAGACTGTTTCAATTGTTTTAGAATGAACCCTTGTGTCTTGCAGATAGCCCATCTTCAAATGATGGGGAATGAATTGCTCAATTTTCAGGCAGAAAACTAATACCTTTTGGTAATTATCATGTTTATTTCTGTTAGTAAAATGCTGTGTTCAACTCCTGACTAGAATTGTTAAGTCCTTAGAACAGGACTGGTCAACTTCCTTTTAACAGTAAAGAATCTGTCCTTTAAGAGCCTAGGAAAGATGCTTTATACAAGACAATTTATCTTCTTTTGAAGGAAGTGTCTAGAATGGAAAAAATCAGTTATTTTCTGTATGATTTATGAGTGATTAATCCATAATTAGATCTTAGTGATAAGAAGGATCATCAGGGTTAAAGCTATTTATTTATCCAATTAAGTCTTTGCAGGAAACATAGGTGCATGCATAAGTTCTTAAAAATAGGTACAATTGGACATCCCAGTGGTATATGAATCAGGTAACTCTTTTATTTGGCAGATTTCTGAAGGGAAAAAAGGCATCAAATGACCAGTCATTTCCCTGAATGCCTCTCTTATTTTAATAGCTATTACTCTCATTCTATGCTGGGCTCCCCTGAGATACTCCATTGGATTCTTTTCCTGACTTACTCTTTCAAAAATTAAAGATAAATACAAGTCTCAGAATACCAACAACATTTCTCTCTAAAACATTTCTTATCCATTAAACCAAAACAGGGTGACATTGGGGCCCAGTCTCACTTGGATCAGGTGAAGCACTCCCTGGGTAAATCTATTACACAAGACTGTTCTCTGAGCCCTGAGCCAAGAGCAACAAGAGAAAAAGCACAATAATATGGTAATATCATTTTGAGATCCCAAACATATCTGTAAAACCTCAGCTGGAAGTTGATTTAACCCCTCTGGTACTGTCATGTGACCCCTGAGGTGGCACCTTCCTTCCCTAAGTGAGCAGAGTGATTACCATTACCCATGGACGCCAGAGCTCCCTGGCGACTTGGAAGAGTCTTGAGAAGGATAAAGTTTCATAGTTTATTGCAATTCTTCCAGCATTAAAATCTCCTAGAGCTGAAACTCATTCAGAAATGATGAGGCATTTGAAGCTGCCTGAAATGAGGGTTCTTTGCTAAAGTGACTGGCTAGTCCATAGCCCATCTGAGAAAAGAATACAAGATCAGGTTCAGAAAAATATGGCCATACTGCTACAGAGCAGAGACAGTGGTTTTAAGCTCACTTTGACCTGGGCTTCTTGAACTCTTCAGATTTTTAATAGCACATCCTCAAATTTAAGCTGTGTTGAACTTTTAATTTCTCCTGTGTGATTGCTGTGATAACTTCTGTACTCTGGATAATTAGGAATTGATTAAGGATAAACAAATTCCCAACTTTCCAGTATCAGGATAAAGGCATAACTATAGAGTTATTAGACCTAACAGAAATCCTCTTTTCCATAGTGCAACCACACTCTGGGAGCTTTCTGTCCAGTTTCCCACGTTGCTGACAGAAGAGAGAGAGGCTCACTTGTGGGAACACAATAAGAAAAGCAGGAATGTCATGCCTCGTTTGCATTCACAAAAATCTTGTTGCCACATCTTAATGGACATGAACCTTCTAACCCTGGATTCATGGATTACATATACCCATATCTTAAATTGGCTACCATTCAATCAGACTGGTGTTAACGGCAACTTACAAAGTACAGGTAGAGCCGAGGGCTGTCTAGACAGTGTGGTTACCAGCAGAGGCTGAATGTGCAGGGGGCCTACAGACCAGAGAGAACTGCAACTCCAGCATGGAAAAACAGGAAGAAAACAGGAGCATTACCAGAAGATGAAAATTAACAACTGACTCTCAGAAAAACAGTAATTGAAAAGATTAATCATCATGAAGACGGTTGAGGTGTAGCAAGATGGTAGATGGCTAAAAGAACTACTTTCTCTAAGAATGTATCTGGTGTGGACTTCAGTCTGGCACCAGAAGAGGTGTTTTTAATATTTTTGTTGATTGAAGGTAAAAGTAAAAAAAAAAAAAAAACAACAACAAACAGAAATGGATGTTTAGGACAACATGTAAACATGATGTAAGGCCACATATGAAGCCACTATCGCATCATGGCTGCCTGCCTGTCTTTGACTGGTCATTTTGGAAACCAGAAACAAGCTGCCTCCAGAAAAAGAAAAAAAAAAAACAAAACAAGAAAAAGAAAAAAAAAAAAAAACCAGAGTGATCTGGTGATTTTTTTTAAGAGAGTAAACTTGCAAAGGACAGAATTAATGGGTTAGTGAGGCACATTCAACTTTTTCAGAACTGTGAAATGAGGAGCAAGGGAGAGAGAGCAGAAAAGAGAAAGGGAGGAAGAGTCAGAGAGAAAGAGGAGAGCCTACTAAAGAAACGAGCCCCCCTGTACAGACAGCCTGACGCCAGATGGCTTCTTCTAATAAATATTCAACCTTAACTCTGTTCCCATGTAACTTTGTTGTAAAGCTGCCAGCACACCCACACAGATCTGGGCCAGCAAAATGATTACAGTAGTACAAACAAAATAGTGCAATAGAGGAAACAGACAGACAGGGTCCTGTCCACAGACAGGCAGGGCTGTAAGATGTGAGCTGATGGGCCTTTAGATTTAATGCTTTGGAACTCATACTCATAAGTAGCACTGGAGGGGAGGGCACCTCAAAAGAGAACAAACCTTTGAGTCTTATCTAAGCTTGCTTCAAGCTGCAGCATTGAAAGCATGCACAACTTTTTCTCCATAGATTATAAATAAGATACTCTGTCTCAAATATTATTTTCCAACATAACCTCTATATTTAAGCACATTTACAGTAATAACAAGCACATGAAAATACCACACAAGCGCACACACACACACACACACATACACACTTTTTTTAATTGCAGCAATATATGGGACTTTGCATTTTAACAGTCGCCTCAACAGTTAGGTAAAAATAGATGATTCAACATATTTTCCCCCTTTAGGAAATAAGGTGTAAGTCTCAGCAGTGTTTTCTGTGTCTTCTATTCTCCCCTCTAACCACACAAAATTACTTGCTACTTGAATTCTATTTAAGTGCTGTGTATCTTGATTCGGGGGCAGGGAAACAGTGGGCATTTCAATACTTCCTTAGGAAATTACTGTAAAATAATGGTGACAGCAGAAAAGGCCTAATTAGTAAATAATATATAGAAACTATGCAGCAAAGAATGTGAAAAGTCAGTTGAAGGAAAGCAACAAGATAATGAAACAATATTTTAGAAGTGTATTCCTTAGAAACACTAAGTGTGGTAATAGAAGGAGCTCACGGGGAGCTTTTGCAAGTTGAAGTTTCCATTGACAAGAAGAAGGACTTGACCAGGCGTGGTGGCACACACCTTTGATCCCAACATTCCAAAGGCAGAGGCTGAGGGATCTCTGTGAGACAGAACCCACCCTGGTCTACACGGTGAATTCCAGGGACAGCTGGGGGTACCGGCAGACACTGTTTCAAAAAAAAAAAAAAATGAAAAAGAAGAAGAAAAGAAGAAGAAGAAGAAGAAGACTTAATCAACTTAATACAAAATATAGCAATTTGAAGGAAATCATCTAAAAATTTTGATATAAAATTGAGATTCTAAATTTATTTTATTTTTCTATTACTTGATTGAATAGCAAAAATTATTGAGGGGGGACTTTATAAGAGTTCGTCACAAGCCAAATATTCATTTACTTCAAAATCAAAGAAATATTTCACAAGGTTATCTGTGACCACCGGCAACTCTGTGGTAATAGAGATGTAAGAAAAGTCAACAAAACAAAAGAAAAAATTAGACACCAAGAGCTAGATAAGTTTTGTGAAACGCATACTGTTGTTTTGACAGATTGAGAATCTGCACAGATTTTACATTTTATTACGCTGACATCAAAAGCTGTATTGATAGGAAAGGACCACATTTTTAACAAAGAGAAGATAAAAATTAGCATTTATCTTCTGGTGATACCGAGCTTTCTAATGGTAAGCCATAGTATTTTCCCTTCCTGCAGAGAAGTCTCTCAGAGACCTGAAAACGCACAGAGAGGTCAGAGCTTCCCAGTTAAGGGTATGATGGAGCGCAATCTTTGAAGAGATTTATACAAATTGCACACATGAAATACAGCCATGCAAATAGATATGTATACAACATATGCAGTTGTGCACTCAAAAAGGGTAATGGCATGCAATAATAGGAAATTATTTGAACATCTGTTTGCACATTAATCTGCATATTTTTGCACATGCAATCATCCATTTGCATCAGCATATTTTGCATGTCATATGCACACGTTAGACACCTGTTATTAAAAACCAGGTCCATAATGTGCTACTGATTCTTTTGAATATAATTCCATTTTCATAAACTAGATCAGAGTCTAAAGGGCAGAGCCTTTTAAAGAAAAGTAACAGTACACACAGATAACAAAATGCTGGTGTGCTTCTCTCTCGGAAGTCTAAGTGCAGAAGACTTTAGGGTTCAAAGCAGGAACAAACTGGTCACGAATAAAAGCAAAACAACATAGTAGAGATAAATGGTGACACACTTTACCTCCTTTTCTGGTAGAAAATAACGGTCTGCTACTGCAGAATATGCCAGGTACCATATTTACCCAGGACGTAGTATGTGCTCAATAAATGTTTGGTGATTACTTGATTAAGAACAGAATATACTATTTTAATTCAGTGTCAAATGAGCTCCTATTTGCTGAGATGGTATGTCAGACTTTATCTGAGTGCTTTCACAGTCTGTGTCACCTAATCCATTTGGAAAAAACTGTGGGGGAAATACTGAGCTAAAAGGACTGAGCTTGTCTGCTAGCTAGGAATGTAATGTTAGACTAACTTTTCTAATTTTGTAAAGTGGGAGACTGTGTCGAGGCGGCAAATACATGGTACATATGGTACCGTTCTCTCATTCGTCAACCATGGTAGATGTGAAAAAAAAATCTATACCGGCACTTTTCCCCACTGAGTCTGGACTTTGCCATAAATTCTTTCTTAACAGAGCTCTCCAGGCAACCACCACCAACTGATCAAATTTGGCACACAAGATGAATCTATTTTCTATCCCTGGACTGTATTATCTCTGAGGCCCCTTCCAAAAATTGAATCAAGAACTCTTATAGACCACTAAAAATCCTACATTTTTAAGAAACTATCCTAACTATTTGGTTGCTTTCTAATTAGAATATATCAAATACGCTCCAAAATACTTGTCCAGTGTTAGAATTTGAAAAATACATGCTCTATATAGAATTTCACTGTAATAGACTTTTAATGCATTTAACCCATGAAATATGCCCAAGCAAAATAGTGTTCAATATATTTTCCTCTTTTGGATTATCTACAAAAGTACTTTCTTCCAGGCAGTTATGCAAAGCAGATCAGGAAAGCAGCATGAAGCAATGCTTCGTACAGCACAGCCCTTCAGTGTGGAATAAAGACAGCAGCCGTGGTTCCAGTTTCTGCCAGACAGCGTTGGTGGTGGTGTGAGAGAAAGCACAGAAACCTGAAGGCACGTTGAAAGGACATGCTCAGACTCCTTGAGTAATATGGAAAAATGGGAAACAAATGCAGCTCTCATGATAGCATGAAAAAAATCTCAAGAAATCCTCATTGTGATAAGCATCATCAACAGCTGAAATGAATCCATCAGAAGTATATACTTAAAGTTTGCACTGAGTCCAGTCCTATGCAGTGTTCTTAGAAAAGGGCAATAAGGCTGTGTCTGCTTTGGGAGAAACTGCATTCCATTTAGAAAAAAAATAAACCTTACTGTTGCAAAATTACTCAGAAGCTAAGGATGCTCTTGTGTTCCCAGCTATATCTAGACCCACATGAACAATATTTCAGTGCATTATAATTGAAAGGCATGGCTTCAACAAAAGACACTCTAGTAATTTTTATGTGTAACAGAATATCTCTTTTGGTGAGTTGTCTCTTGAGCCCCTTTCCCAGCTGCCTCCGTTCAAACAGTGACGGGAATAGGCTCTTTGGCATATCACACACACAGTTCTTCTCTCAGGGAATTCTTTCTCCAAGGCATTCCCATTTCTATGCTCCATCTTGTGGCTCCAGTGGGATTGATGCTTGCACCCTAGCTCCAAGAGTAGGCATCTGATCTAAGATAGACAGTGACAGTACTAGGAAGTCAAAGTCTAGCTGGTGACCACAGATTGCCCGTTATTAACAATAAAGCCAAATATAAGAAAGCCATGGGAAAAGATGGTGGCCTCCAGTCTCTAGTGATATAGTGTGAGCACTAGGATGGAGTGATGTTTGATTTTAGCTAGATTTCTGGATTTCTCAGTTATTCAAAGCCATTTGTTTTTACTTCCCACACACCACCCAGCTTACAACAGTTTGGAATGAATTTCTAGCACAAACAATGAAAATAAGCAGGCAAACTCCTCACATCAGCAGCATACAATGAGGTCGACACTTGGGCTCACATAATCAATCTTAGACCTAAGAATTCAGTCACTTTCGTAAGTCATGTCCCAAATAGTTCTTTGTTGGGGAGCTAACCAGATCCCAATTCTCCTTTCATTCTTCAGGGCTCTACTAATAATGTTTTCTGGGAATTATTTGGAAATAAGACAACCACCTTAATTTCACTTAACAATCTATAAAATCTTCCCTCTAGTGAGGATTTTTTCAAGTTACTAGTAAAAAACAAAAAAAAATCAACTTTGCGAAAGGAATTATTGGAAATTCTAATTATTGGAAAAAGTCATCAGAATTCCAACAAGTTCATGATTAGGTCTATTTGTTGGACCATGGTGCTAATTCTCAATTTAAGCCCCCTTTTAATTTTGCTTATTCCTGTAAGGTTCCAGGCAGTTTCACTGAGTCCCTCAGAGAGAAATGGCTACGTAATGTAAACTGAACCTCAAGATGCAGGACTTTCCCTCGGGAAATGAACACAGTAAATTAGAGGGCGTCTCGGGACACTGGCAGGTATCTCCGCCTGGTTCCAGGAAGTGATTTATGTGATGAAATGATCCAGCTGATGAAAATAAGTTATACAGAAATAACTAAAAAAGAGGTGCGGCTACCATTCTTGGTCATCCTAACAGAGCAAACCTGTAACAGCTACCTGAGCCCCTAAGCCCTAAGCACATTGCCCAACATGAAAAGTCACTGGAGTGTTTTTATGGAAGTAAGCTATGGGAACATCTCCATCACTTCATCCTCACCACCAATATCACTTTTAAAGTAAGCATTTGTTCTTTTGAGTCTACTTCCTGTTTAGAAATCTCATCTATTTTGGGCAGAATGTTTACTTTTTCACCTTTTTGTAAGAGGAATTGCATTTTATTAGTTGGAATTCAAATACAGCTAAATAAGAAAAACTCAATAAAAGGACTGAAAGAATTTTCTTCCAATAAATTTGCTATGAAATGCCAAGTTTGTGGCTGTGCCTGCAGTACTTTCAGTTATAAGATACACAGTAAGAAACAGTTTGGGGGTTTTAGCTATTAGTTTATAAATTGAATAAGATAGATGTGTTCATTCATATGAAATAATGTAATTTTTCTTGGGAAAGTTTAATATTATACAAATCCATTAGCATATTTACAAATTAATCTTCCCTTAGGAAAAAATATTGAAGGTTTACAGAAAGAGGGCTTTATTACTTTTAAAACTGCATTTATAAAGAAAATAAAAGAAAAAGAGGGAGAATCATATTGAACTATAAGTGCCTTTTTATGGTTAACAGTTTTGTAATGCCAAAATTTATGAAAGGGATAAACAGAGCAAGTAGCTTGTAGGAAACGCAACTTCTATGTCACACAGCAAGTAGCTTGTAGGAAACGCAACTTCCATGTCACACATTGCAAATTCTTATCACATTAAACCTGCCAATGTGAACATAAGCTGAACGGCGTTAAGTCCATTAGATACATAAGGCTATTAACATGAATTTCCCCTAGATAGTTTTTTGTCTAAATTCTCTAGCTATTTGTTCTGATTTTTGACAATAAGGGTTTTGACCCCTTCACAACACCAGTAACAACAATAAATGCTCCTTATTCCATTTCTTCCTCAGGTTCTCAATCACTTGTTGACTGAGACATAAATTAAGTCAGGACATTCATTGCCATAAAACAACATTCCTGCAATCACAGAGAAAAACTTTAAATATTGGGTAAGGAAACTCTTAGTTTGTATACCAATGCCTCGCATACTATAGAAAAGAAAAGTCACCTGATTCTGCTTACATAGTCTACCTTTTGCTCATTCCTCACATTTACATTTACATTTACAATTACAGCTACATATGAAAGTCCTTTTCTTAAAGAGCTAAGTGAACTTTCTACACAAACACAAACTATAACATATGAACAGCAATTCCATACATAAACTACAAAATTGCCTTAATGATAATTTATTAATAATCACACTTTGCAGCATTTCAAACTAGTGCAAGAAATCAAAGTAGTCTCCATACAAAAAATACTCTTTCATGGATTACAATATGTTGCATGCTTTTAGAGTATCATCACACACATTCTCCAGGTAAAAAGTCATGAGTTAACTAAAATTACAAGTAAATTTTCTGCATTTATTGATTAGCTTTTATATTCCAAGATTCTGCTAAATCTAATTTATAATAACAGCAACTCTTTTAGGTACTACTGTGATCACTGGTATTTTATAAAAGGGACTATTAACTCAAAAATGTTAAATATCAAGGACATTTAACTAGTTAGTCAATAAGGGACCCCAGAATGAACCCCATCCCTTTGGTTCCTAAGTCTGAATGATCTGTCTATATTGATGTTTCGTTTATTGAAGCCTGCATCCCTCACTTTGCCTTATACCTTGAAATTCAAGTTCTTCTTTCGTAAGTTTTCAAGCATAGTTATTAGATGAATCCCTAATGTCCACTATAATAATTTACCTTAATGACACCTCATCACCTTAATGACAACAGTTATTACAAAGGTTTATTTTGTCCTTTATATTCAATGAATTTCTACTTCTGTATCATATATGCACTAGGTTCCAGGTTCTTTCTCTTTTTTGTTTTTATTTTGCTTAGGTTTTTTTTCTACCACTGATGATTATTTCATTTGTATTTCTTTTCTCTGAGGCAAAAAACTGTAGCTATGCTTAATCACTCCCATAAAGTATTTCCTTTGCAGACTAAACATCCTCACTCCTAAACAACAGTCCCTCAAAGGATGACATACTCTCTCACTATCTTTTCTTCTTCCCCTAGACCCACGAGTCATTCAGGTACCTCTTTTAAAGGAGTAGCACAGACTGAGGTGAACATGTGTCAGCCCTTTGACTCGATCCACAGCAACACAAAGCAAAAATACAAAAGGCACCGTACCCAGGAACAGCTCCCGTGAGGGTTTGGTCATTATGAATAACTCGCCTCCTAGCTCTTAGTTCCTTTCTCTTTTCCTTCAGATTTTTAACATTGTAGTTAAAAATGTGAACTGGTTGCTAAAATTAGACAAAAGATTTATCATATCCTGGATAGTATATAAAAAGTACCACTAGAAAACTTGCTTTTGTTTTTTTTCATTTTGCATGATTCAGTAATAATTGAACAGAGAAGAAATGACTGGGGTAAGTGCCTAGAAAAAGGATCATTCCCTGTCATCTTTCTGATGACCTTGGAATCATCTAGAATCTTAAATGTGAAAACATAAAGGAAAGGTTTAGAAATTATCTTTTCTGTCTGGAATGCTTCTGATTTACTTTGTCTCAAGGATAGAAGTCCTTCTTAGTCCAAAGTACATGAGAAAGACCAGAATTCACCAAATGCCATTGGAAATACTAAAAGAGCTATTTGAGGGAAAAAAAAAACAGAGAGCTTTTGTGCACATATTGAAATATCAAATTCCTGACAGTGATGATGGAGTTAGGTGCTCATGAAAAGCAGACCTACGTAGTATATGATGAATATCTGCACACCATTTCTGCCTTCAATGTATGACATTGGACTAACAGGTGAAATGGTAATGGACAACTGTCAATTCTCTTTAATAAAAAGGAAACAAAGAGCTGGAAATGTTAAATGGCATTATTACATTTCATGTGGCAAATAATAATGGAAACAAGGAAAAACAAGTTTGGCCTTCTTGATTAATACACATTTCAAAACTCCTCTCTTGAAATGTACTAAGCCCATCACACTTAGCCTACACTTCCCACACCTCCAGACAGAGATACTCACAGATACACCTATTTACTTTGGCATCAAATCAAAGAAAGAAGCTTGCAAAGCTGGGCCTTTCTTTGTGCACTAACATTAATCTCTCCTTTCCATACATACATTGCAAGAACATCAGGTAGATTCATCTACTCCCACCCCCGCATCCCACTGCTCTTCCTAAACTGACATATTAATTATGGCTCCTTTGAAATTTTCTCTAACAAATGTAGGCTCAGACTTCAACACCTAAATGAATTATATATATATATATATATATATATATATACTGTGCAAGCCTGTTTGTTCCAGGTTTCTTAAAAGGAAAAAATGAATGCAGTGTATTAATCATCAAACTGATGTCCCTGATTGAAAAATAAATTATTTAAATGAGTAACACTCTGTGTTTTTTAATATATTACTTTCTAGTATTTTTTCCAGCATTGCAAGTTGAAAGATATGACAAAAATTGTTACAATATACTGCCAAGATGACACAAGGACCAAATTAAAGCTGTATTGGTTAAACAGACAAAGTCAATCAAAATCCTTAAATTTTCTTGTCAATCAGTTCTGCAGTTATCCACCAAGTTTATTGGATGGCCATCCAGATTGGCTATTAAGTAGGTCAGCAAGTCTGGGCTGTTACAGATCTGTACAACTCATCCCTTTTAAACACAAAACAATTACAATCCAAATTTAAAATTTGCTTTTTAAATTGTAACTTCCTAATGCATAGGGTGAGAAAGAAAATTAAAATAGCTATGATATATATCTATCCACAGTACTTACTGTGTTTAGATATCTTAGAGACCAAATATCATAATCCTTATTTTTTTAAAACTTTATTACATATAGATTTACCATACATACAACTAAAGAACCAAGTGATAGGGGCTAGAGAGATGGCTCAGCAGTTAAGAACACTTGCTCTTCTTCCAGAGGACTCGGGTTCAATTCCCAACACCCATATGGCAGCTAACAACCATCTGTAACTCCAGTTCTAAGAAATCCAATGCCCTCTCTTCTGGTTAAAAGCCCTCTACGGACATCGCACAACATGGTGCACTTACATATACGCAGGGAATACACTCATACATATAACATAACAATAATAAATAAAATATGAAAAAATAATACATTAATGAGACGACCAACAATGTAATGAGAAAGATACAAAACTCAAAATAGTTAACCACCTTGGCTAGAACGTAAACAGTCAAAGAAATCATTGCATCCTCCATCTAGAGTGTGCATCAACCACATGAAAAAAACGAATGTTCAGCAGTTACTATGTACTAAACTCTGCAAGCATATGGGTGAAAATCAGCAAAGAGAGCTATATTAGTCATGGTAAGGACTAATATTTAAGGAAGATTAAAAATACACATCAGGATAATTTTGTTATTTAAATAATATTGTGAGGGAACACATGCAGACAGAGACCTTCTCTGTGGTGGGGCTTGAGAATGCACCTGCACTGTGGGAGTGTCACTATAGTCAGTGTAAGACTTCCAAGGTCACTCTTGATGTGGTTCTCGCCTAGCTAGCCAATAAGGGAGGGTGAAAAAAATGGATAATTGTGTATGGCAAGTTTTGGGAGATTTCTTTTTTGAGACAGGGCCTCCCTATAGGCACAATTGGCCTGGAACTTGGTATGTATACCAACCAGGCTGACCCTGATCTCACAAAGACTCATCTACCTCTGCCTCCCAAGTTCTGGGATTAAAGGCATGCATGACTGTGTCTGGCCAATGTGTGACAAGTTTTAATGAGCAGGGGATATGGTGAGCATGGTCTGTTGGTAAGAACTTATCAGATTGTCACAAAGACAGACTAGGTAACAGAGCTGTATGATCATGATTAAGAAAGTGCTGTGAAGTTAATTTTGACTAGGTAGAAATTCTATCCACTATCCCTCTGGCTACTCCTTATAGTCATATCTGCCTATCACTGTATACAAGAACACATTCTACAATGTCCTGAAAAGAAAAAGTTGCCTACTGCATTGAGTTCCATGTATGGGCTATTACATTATAACATTTTTGTTTGTTGTACATGATGTAGCCTCTGGTATTCCCATAACAATATGAACTAAGAGGACAAACCCCTTCTCTCTACATTATATCTACATCAGTAAGAGCACAGAAACAAAATACCATAAATAGATAAAATATCTGAAAAAAAAAAAGAATAGACCTACAGTAATCTCAAAGCAACAGCAGTGGTAAAAGACTGCTGGTCATCAGGGAAACCTACATTAAGGAGACTGTGTCTCTTGCTCAGTTCTCTAGGAGGCCTTCTTCTTCATGACCCTGACTTCACACTGTCAGACATCGTTCCTTGTTTATTATCTTATGTGACTGTATATGTAGTGAGACTTGATCACTTTCTGAGTTCAAAATCATCACCATCACTTTTCTGCTACTGTAAGTTTGCAAACTAAGGGTTGTTTTATAATCAGAATTATAATTACAGAATTTTGTAAGACTGTAATTAGTCTTTTGTTGGCAATATACATACCTCAGAATCTTAGCTATGATCTATGTATTTATTTCCACTCAGTTCCACAAGTCATAGATTATTCTTTAAGTTGTCTTTTAGTTAGGCCTTCGCCTCTCATATAAATTCATTTAATTCTGTTGGTTCATTATCTTGTTTTGTTTTTTAGTGTTCATAAGTTCACTCACCCTGACAGAAACTGCACTTGGACAACTAATACAGTATTATTAGTTCTCTGGGTGAGAATGCAAACAAAGAAGTATATTAACAACAATGTTGACATATAACTCATAAACCACACAGTTGACCCTTTAAAGTATATTATTCAATGATTTTTGGTATGTTTTTCATCAGTCATCACAATCATTCATACAGCATTTTAAAGACCTCACAGAAAAACCCCATGTCCTTTAGCTTCCATAATTTTATAGTCTATGCTCTCAACTTTACAGAACATGCTGCATTCAGTCTCCTTAGACTTACCTATTATTTACATTTTAACAATGGAGTCATATATTATGAAGAGTTGACATAAAGTTTCAGAGGTTTGGTAATGTTGATATACATATTCATTTTTTATTCATTTTTATGGTTGAACAATAGTAATCTATTGCATGGATAGAAATGTCAGTGATACCAAATTTTGACTACATGAATAATGCTACTATAAACATTATGCATTTTTTTCTATGAACATGTCTTTGCTTCTTTTATATATACTTCTAAAATTGGAATTACTGAATTATACCCTTACTCTGTAATTAACCATTTGAGGAACTACCAGAATGCTTCTCATGATGGCAGTACTAATTAACCCTCATCAACTGTGTATATGGATTCCAAAGTCTTTTCAGCCTTATCCACATCTTCTACCTGATATTTTGATTGTGGCCACCCTGGTTGAGTATTAAGTAATGCTTTGTTTCAAGTTTTGATCTATGGGTCCCTGAAGACTAATAAGGCCAAATATTTTTGTGTGCTTATCATCTATTTGGATATACTCTTTAATGAGCTGTCTATTCTGTTTATTTTACCTTTTTTCAATTGAATGTTTTTATTACTTTGTCATAAAACTTCTATTTATCTTAAAGTCAATTTCCTTATTAGAAATATAATTTTTCCAATATGGGTTAGTTATATTTTTATTATCTTGAAAGTTAGTTTTAACTCAAACACTTTTTGCAATTGTTGATGCTTTTGATGCCAGATCTGGAAATTCATTGTCGAATCCAAGGCTCTGATCATTTATACCCATTCTCTCTTTTAAGTGTTTTATGATTTTAACACTTAGTTATGGACATTGGTAAACCTTTCGTTACCTTCCAGATATCCTGTGACATCAACAACAAGTTCTTCTCTTCATGGCTGTCCAGCTGTCTCTTCATCGGTTTTTGAAAACAAATTATTCTTTCTATTGATTATCTTGACAGCCAGTCCAACCAGTAAACTGAGTTGACTTCTGAACACTTTTAGTTGTGTTCCATAGATCTACATGCCTATCCTAATGCAGGGACCGCAACGTCTTTGTAACATTTCCTTTGGAATATATCATGTTTCAGAATTGGACAACATGAGTATTACAGCTTTTGTATGTCTTTTGAGGACTGTTTTGATTTTGATATCTTAAAATTCACTCTAATGTTATGCTTAGGTCAGTTTGTGCCTGTATATCCATTAGGGATTATTTAATAAATAAAAATTAGTACATTAATGCTTGGTGCATATATGTTTAGAAAGGGAAACACAAAAGGAGGAAAAACTGTTCTGAGAAAGGAGGTACAGAAATAGAACCATTACTATCTGAAAGGGGAGAGGGGAGCAGTGAGAACAGAGGGTACAAGATGGGCAGAGGGTGGGGGAGCGACAGGAGAGACCAGAACACCATAATCATCACACCTGTTACCGTTCAAAGGTTTTTAAATTTTTTGTCTTCATTTCAATAGAATTTCATATTAATTTTATAAACAATATAATAAAAAAGCAAGGCTTTAAAATTAGATAAAACACTGAGCTTCAACTATTTGCTGCTGTCTACAGGCAGCACACACTTTAGACACTATGATAAATAGATTAAAAGAGAGTAATAGAAAAAGCTTATCATACAAGCAAGCATAAGAAAACTGTCAAAAACTGTACTCATTTCATTTCACTTCAATTTTTCTTTTGATATTTTGATAATTCAGGAGTTGTTTAGCTTCCCATGTTTTGAAATTTCTCAAATTTTTATTATTAATTTCTAATTACGTTTAAGTTGATCATAGAACCTACTTGGTGAGCTGTTACCATTTAGATCAAGTGAACCTCCTTTCAGTCCTAGTGTGTGACATATCATGGGGAGTGCTGCATATTCATCTGAGAGAAATGAGTCTTTGGCTGTCGTGGGTAGCCTCGTCTACAGATGTCTTCTTCTGGCTCTTTACTGACATTTGTTTGTTCTGTGTGTTACTGAATCAAGGTGATCCAGTCTCCATTATTCCTGAATTATCTTTTATTCTTATCATTTCTGAAAACAAAATATAGGCATTTTAGCCCTTTGTTATTATGTACATGCAGTTATAATTTCTATGTTTTCCCTGTGGTTTGAAGCTTTTATCATTATAAAGTGACTATATCTGGTAACATTGTTATTGTAAAGTTCATTTGTCTGATATTAATACAGTCTTTCCAGGTTGCTTATGATTGTTGTTTGCATGATAAACTTTTACCATTGCTCATTTTTAATCTATTTTTATCTTCACATCTAAAGTGTTCTGCCTGTAGATAGCAAATAGTTGGATCTCCATGTTTTTATCTAATTTTAAAAGCTCTTCTTTTTGGTTATATTGTTTATTCCCTTAGTATTGACTATACTCTAATATAGTTTAATTTGTGCATGCCATTTAAATTTTTCATCTATGCCTCTGTGTTTTCTCATTTCTTTCTCCTTTGATGTTTTCTATTGTTCTGAGGGAATACTTCCTTTCATAGCATTTGGATGTATTTAATGATTTTTTGCTATATTTTTTAGTAATTTTCTTAATTGTTGCATAATGAAAACTTTGTGCATCTTTTAAAATAATTTATTTATTATTTCTATTTTATGCATATGAGTGTATTGCCTGCATGTGTGTAAGTGTACCTGCATACTGTGCCCATGGCAATCAGAAGAGCATCCTATTCTCTTGGAACTGGAGTTACAGATGGTTGTTAGTTACCACGTAGATGTGGGGTATTGAACCTGGGTCCTTTGCAATAGTAGCCAGTGCTCTTAATTCCTGAGCCATCTCTCTAGCCCCAACTATGTATATCTTAACTTGTAATAAATAGCTTCAGGTTTGCACTCTTAATTCTGTTGATGTACCTTTCGTTACTTTCTGCTCTATTGTCATACATTCTATGTCTATAAATGCTAAAACTCAACATTCACTCTCCTTCATAAAATTTTGAGATGTTCTGTATGAAACACACAATGATTCAATAAAAAAATTGTAAAAATACAAATAAAAGTCAAAAATAAGTTCAGAGAAGAAAAGGCAAGCTTATCCATTTATTCCTTTTGTTTTACTAAGTTTCTTGTTTATCATTTCTGGTCCATCAATAAATACAGTCACATTCTTTTATCACAATTGTCTTTTAGCAAATAACTTTAGCCTTGAACTTCTTCAGCTTCAATGGAAGTATTATCAATTCCTCTGGATGAAATCTGAAGCTATGGTATGCTTCCCCTCCCCTCCCAACTCCTCTCAAGTGGAAAGCAAAGAAACTGGCCTGTTTCCCTCCAAGTATACCCCATCCAGGAGTTTGGCACACAATGACTGGCAAGGTAAGGGAAACCAGTCTCAGATCTCTTCTGCCTGACGTTCTCAGTATGGAACTCTCTGTCTGGTCTTTCAGCCCAGGCTAGGGCATCTAGGACTCCAGAGTTCTTGGCAATGCCCTTCCTCAAGCAGAACTCCATATCATTCCTGGGAGGCTTAGCCACACATGCTTAGAATACATCTTCAGTGATAGGTGACAGGATGAGAAATACTGATGTTCTTCACCTCCAGGAAGAAACACAAAAGACTGTGTTCCTTCCCGCCTATGCCCTTCTGGAGGTCAGCAAAGCAGAGGAGGAGGCTGCCATTCTTGGCTTACATACCACAGACTCGGGCTCTTTTTCAACATGCAGCATGTGTTGAAATAAGTATTTAATTTGCTTTACATCCATAAGATCATTACCAGTGATTTTTGTCATTTTTTAAAATTTGTTTTAAAACCAGTTTTGCTTGGGAGAAAGACCGCAGAGTTCTTTCACATTGTCATGGTAGAATAAAACTCCAGGTCCCCTAGTGTGGCTTCTTGATTATACCGAGTCAAGTTCTTTAATGAAAAGTTTTGAAAACTTGTGAATCAAAGGTGGTGTGTGGGTGGGTGCATGTCTGAATGCATGTATGCATGTATACGTATGTATGCATGTGTGTGTGCATATCCTCTTACATTTTGGAGTGCAGAAGCAGTAGACTTTACATCATTAGGAAGGGGTTTATGCTTATAAATCAGCCTAAACTTTCCTTCAATCATCTTTTTCTTGCTGTCTTGTCAAATGCAGTAAAAGAAACACGAATATTCTGGCTCTCCCCAACAGCTTTTCCTAAATTGGCAGGCTCAGTACATATGCCTTCCAGGTTGTTATATATAGTAATTTTATCAAAAACCTATCACTATATAATATATATCTCCAATGCTTTTCCATTCCCAATTTAATTTTAGTCTCCTTTGTTTCTACTGATCAATCACTGTAAGTCAATGCCTTTAACCCTAGCACTCGCACTCAGGAGGGGAGGTGGGCAGAGCTCTGTGAAGTTGAGGCCAGCCTAGTCTATAATGCAAGTTCCGGTCCAGTTGGGGCTACAGGAACATCTTGTCTCAAAAGACCAAAAACAATGGTTGAAAACTTTTCTATAGACAATTTCCACAACTATTCAGAGGGGTACTTACAGAAAGCAGTGGCATTAATGAGCCCCTAAAGTGTTTGCATATCACACAACTGTGGGAGATAACATTTGGGGATAGGTACCTGTTCCCTATTCTAATTTTTTTCTCACATAGAGATTGAATTTCCACTCCTATTTTGAAAAGAGAAAGTTAACGGAACAGGACTCATTTCAGCTGCCTTATCCTCTCATCCTATCTTATGACATGATAATCTGAATTAAATCGTGTCCCCCTAAAATTCATTTTAAAGCCTTACACTCCAGTACCTCATAATGTAACTATATTTGGAGATAAGCCCTAAGAGGAAGTAATTAAAGTAAACTGAGATCATGGTAGGAAGGAACATTATTCAATCAAAGAACAGAAGTGCAGTACACAGACACAGACAAGTGAATGACCGACCAGGTGAGCACACAGCGAGAAAGACACACCTGGGCGCCAAGGTATCAGAGGGAAACAACCCAAACCTGCTGCCTCCTTGATTTCAGACTTCCAGCATCTAGGAGTAGAAGAAAGTAAATTTCTACTCTTTAAGCTTTCTTTTCTGTGGTATTTTGTTATGACAGTCTAAGCAAACAAATAAGGAAATAGAAGAAGCCTTTAACTAGCAATTTAGTACTATACAATCGGTCCTGTGCTAAAGGCTGCTAATCAATAATTATTTATTTGGAAGAAATGTCGAGGCTAACAGATAAAACATTAATAAAATTCATATACACAAGAGATGCCAAGACATGAAAGACACATGGGTGACTTAGACTCTTCCTGTGGAGTTTGGAGACCTGACACCCATGCTGACCTACCTTGAAGAGTGTGGTCATGGGGGAGGAGTATTGGAAACATAGGTCAAAGACGTCAGTCAAAAAGAGTTTTTGGCCTAGTGACGAGGTTCTTTAAAGCCTGTGGTATTGGGAGCAGTCTACAGTTGGACAGCAGTTTACTCTGAACGAAAGGGCTATAGTTTGGATATAAGGCACATAGGCAATTATTGGATAGAAGTTTCACCAATTTTCTAATGAATGTCTTATAGCAATCCCTAAAAACATACTGGATAACTAAAGTATACTGCAGATCTGCAGATTCAAGTTAATAATGTACAGCCACAGTTAATATAATTCAGTAATTACAAGGGTTTTTTTCATAATATGAACAAGAGAAAAGTAGATTTTGGAGACATTTTCACCTTCAGCCAAAGGATGCTGAAGGTGAACACGTGTGATGAACATGCTCTTGTTAGGTAGAGAGGAGATGGTATTGAAACAATGAGAGAGACAAATGTGTCCCTGTTGTTTGTGAAAATCTGGCAAGTTATTTCATTCCTCTGAATCCTTTTCATATATTCAGAATTATAATAGCTATTTAAAATAATTATTCTAAAGGTTAAACTTTTTATTTTTTAATTTATTTTTATTTTATGTGTAAGAGTGTTATGCGTGCATGTGTAAAGGTGTGCTTATGTTGTTTAGTGCCAGCGGTGGACTGAAAAGAGTTTGGATCCCCTGGAGCTAGAGTTACTGACAGTTATTAGCCACTATGAAGGTGCTTGGATTCAAACCCAGTATTCTGCAAGAATAGCCAGTGTTCGTACCTGCTGAGTCACTTCTTCAGCTCCAAATAAAATTTTCAAAAAGAAAAGCAACACTAAAAAGTATTTGACCAGCTGAGCATGGTAATGCATGCCTTTAACACCAGCTCTCAGGAGGAAAAGACAGGTGGAGCTTGTGAGACCAAACTAGCCTGCTCTCCATAGCAAGCTCCAGGCCAGCTGGGACTACAGGGAGATTGTCTCAAAAACAAACAAGCAAAAAAGTACTTAGGACAATATTTGGCAAATAGCTATGTACTGAATTTATTTCCTCCTAAATCCAGTTCCCCTTTCTTTACTCTCTACAAGTAGTACCATGTGAATGGTCCCCTCAGGTGTTGTTCAAATGAATCATCAAATATGCTAAACTTCATGCCAAATTCTTAACAATTCAAGAAAAATTGCTGTGTAAGTTCAGCTCTTGGTGGAATTACCGGTTCTTGCATTACCCTGAATAAACCTTTCAGGACCGTAAATATATTCTTCTTGAAGATACTCCAAGAGGGTATTTTTTGAGTAAGGACCAAGACATTTGGATACTGCCTGACAGAGTTGTGCCTGACTCAGTCTCCACAGGTTAAACTGCAGGAATTGTGCCATGTCTATCCCCCTGCTTTGGGACCATCCCCCATTGCTCTAGGGCATAGGCTTTCCTCTTGCCTGAAAGGGACCAGCACTCCCATCTCCCATCTCTTTTCTACATATATAAGAATGAAACTAGACCCTTATCTTTCACCATGCACAAAAGTCTATTCCAAAGGATCAAAGACCTCAGCTGAAAACCTGAAACTCTGAAACTGTTAGAAGTAAACATAGGCAGTCCCCTACAAGATATAGGTGCAGAAAAGGACTTTCTAAATTGGACATCAGTTGCTCAGGAATTAAGGTCAACAATCAGCAAGTGGGACTTCACTAAACTAAAATGCTTCTGTACAACAAAAGAAACAATCAAAGAAATAAAGAGACAATTCACAGAGTAGAAAAAAAGTCATCACTAGTGACACATCTGAAAATGGTTTAATATCTAGAATATACAAAGAATTCAAAAAACAAATAATCAAGAAAACAAATGACCCAATTAAAAGATGGGCTATGTATCTGAACAGAGAGTTCTCCAAAAATGAAATAGGGATGGCTAAGAAACACCTTAAAAACTGTTCAACATCCTTAGTAATTGTGGAAATGCAAATTAAAACCACTTTAAGATTTCATCTTACCCAAGTCAGACTGGATAAGATCAAGAGAACAAATGATACCAAATGCTGGAGAGGATGTGGGAAAGGGGAACGCTCATTCACTGCAGGTAGGATTGCAAATTCATGCAACCACTATGGAAATCAGTGTTGAGAACTCTTTTAAAAATAAAAATGAACCTACCATATGTTCTGGTTATACCATTCCCTGGCCTATACCCAAAGGATTCATCCTACTGCAGAGATACTTGTACATCCATGTTTGTAGCTGCTCTTTTCACAATAGCTAAGAAATGAAGCATCCTACATGTCCTGCAGCTGACTAGTAGGTAATGAAAATGTGGGACATTTACACAATGGAGTTCTACTCAGTGGTAAAGAAAAAAGAAATCATGAAATTTGCAGGAAACTGGATGGAACTAGAAACTGATATACTATGAGAAGTAACGCGGACTCAGAAAAACAAACAACGTATGTTCTCCCTCATTTGTGGATCCTAGCACCAAATCCTTATATGTGAGTATATATCCTGATGTAACTGCAGGAGTCAGGAAAATTGAGGGGAACCACGCAGGTAAAGGGAGGTAAAGCAGTCTGAGAGAGAAGAATCAGAGGAGACAGGTCTTACCAAGAGGGAAATGGGTAAAATGAAAGTCTTTAAACAGGAGGGGATGGGGAGGTGACGCAAGGAACCATGGGTAAAGGGGAAGAAGAATCTCAAGAGAGGGAGACCACGGGAAATAGATGTTTTCAAGGGTGAAATGGGGATACTTTCATTGTGAAGGGAGGTGGAAGAGGGAGGGTTGGCAGGGAGAGAGAGAGGAAAGATAAATAATGCTTAACTTGTGGGGCAGAAGGAAAAGAACTAGTTCAAACATCTACCAAAACATTACACATCTAATAAATCTACATGAGTCCATGTGCATATCTGAAGTCTATATAACAAGAAACAGGACCAGATAGAGGAAACCTGTCTTTGAGTTGTTGGCCCAGGTTGTCTAAGAGATTCCCCAAACTACACAGGCTATTGACACAGCCTTTGATAACCTCCCAGAGCATGAAGGTAAGACTCTTTTACCTTCAAGGAGATACTTCGTAACAGGATTTGGAACAATGGAGCTAGGACTAGCCTAGATGCTGCCTCCATAAAGACTAGCCCTCATAGTTTTGGAGGGCACTGAGAAGTTACTAAAGGAGAACATCAATTGGATGATCTAACCCAAGATTTAGAATTAATAACTACAACATTACTGACACAGAAAACCATATTGTGGTGGGAGTGGCACTTTTGTCTTGGGGATAATCAATAATTACCTAACTGAATTTAAAATCCACTGAATGGATGGAACTTATATATAGTCTGTAAACATAGGCAACTATAAATAACTGGAAAGGTCATGGATCTCAGAGAAATCTTTAAATCTGTCACATCCCTAAACAAATGTCATTTCTTACTTTATGCTAAATATGGATCCCTATATATACAGGCAACTATACCAGTCACCACTCATCAAAAAAGTTTCTTTCACAACAGATGGAGACACTATTACAGAGTTCCACAATGAGTCGTACACAGAGAATAAGTGTCCATTCTTAAGTGACATATCTACAATTAAGCCTCAGTAGAACAAGGTAGATAGAACACTAATGCATCTCATCAACAAAGCTCCCTCATGCAGCAGAGGCCAATGAACACAAAGACCACAAATTTCCAAAGCCTGGAGAATAAGAATCGGCAGAGTATGGGTCTGGACTCCTTTATTAAACTCTACCCACGCAGGGCTCAGTGAACATTGTAGAAGAAATGATGGAAAGATTGTAAGAACCAGGGGAAGATGTGCACAACCATATAGAAACGGAGTCTTACAGGCTCCTGGGCCCTTGCTCAATGAATCTACAACAACGGTGCAACATTCACAGGATCCGTGCAAACTCAAGCAGACAAAAACCTGAAGAGATGGGCAGCAGACTACAATACTAGCCAAAGAACTAGTGACAGGTGATTACTGCTGGATAAGGAAGTGGTTCTAGGATGACTAGACCCCAGTAGATGAACTTGCACTCAGGGGGTTCTGGGTACACTAACTTGACCCCTTGATAGGCCTTAACATATTTGACAGAAGGCATGAAATCCGGTGGGGGGCTATGGAGAAGGGGTGCATAAAGGTGGTTAAGATGTGTGTGAAATACACAAAAATTAAATGAAAAACTAACTAAATAAAAACAGAAAAAAGAAAAAGAAAAAAAGCTTATTTCCAAGCATAATGACCAGAACTCAATCCTAAAAAACCACATAATGAAAAGAGAGAGAACCAACTACACAACTGATTTCACTCGTGCACCGTGATGCATACATACATATACATTCACACACACACACACTAACCAAATGTAATAAAAAATAAAACACATTTTGGAAATATGTAAAGAAGAAGAACATAAATGTAAAATCATTTATTGGAACAGACTACAAAGAAAATGTCTAAAGAAGAATATACAGATACCAGAGCTGGTGAGATGGCTCAGTGATTAGAACACTTATTGTTCTTCCAGAGGACCTTGTCTCAATTCCAGCACCTACATGGCAGCTAACAGCTGTCTGTAACTCCAGTTCCAGGGAATCAACATCTTCTCCTGGCCTCTGCGGGCATTACATGATAAAAGTGCACTTACATACATGCAGGCAATACACTTATACACATAAAATAAAACTAATAAATAAAATATTTTTTAAAATAATCTATCCTCTAAAACTCTTAAGGACAATCTTAAATTTTTACATGTGAAATATACTAACATTTTTTTTCCATGAAATACAATGATCTCCCCTTTCTTTAGACTAAGGTAAAAGCAATGGAAGACAGAAAGTAAATCAATCTTTGTTACCTTCAAACCCATAGTTTAGATAACATACCAGTTATATAGTTTCAATAACTAGTTAATATAACATACCAGTTTAGATAACATTCCAAGTCTGTGGTGGTAAAAGGGATTGCTGGTGTCCCAGACCGATTGCCAGGTTGTCCAGGCATTCTAGAAAGAACTGTCCTGGTTTTTCACAGCTTCAAGGAGTAGTTTTAAACATCTGGAATACAGCGTACATATTCATAATTTCATAGATTTTGATTAAGTGCACATTGCTCTTCAAATTTCTCCACGTCGTGTCTGAGAAAGCTGTGGGTGCTGGAGGGCAATCCTGCTCTAACTTCAGCCGTCTCACATCTTCAGCCCCTTCACCTCCTATAAAGCAGGGTTTTATTTAGGATAAAATGCTAACTTCCTTAAGTAGGCCTGCTGCTTTTATTCTATTCTCAAATTCTCCCCCAAACAACTCTCTTAAATCTAATCCCTTTAATTTTTTTTTGCCATTGAAACATAAGCTGCAATTAGATTTATTCCACAGTACTTATCATCCCAATCAGTTATTTATTTTATTCTGCAAATAATGAGTTTACTCTTTGCAGAGGACAGTGTTAAGGTTTTTAGAAACCATTAAGAAATAAACACAGGAATTGAAAGATGGATAGCAGTTAAGAGAACTGGCTGCTCTCACAGATCACCTGGGTTTGATTCCCAGCATCCGCATGGTGATTAACAAACTGGTAACTCCAGTTCCAGAGGATCTGACCCCTTCTTTTGACCTCTGAGGACATTACACAACACAACATAGATGCACTTACATACATACAGGCAGTACACATAAAAAATAAATAAACAAAAAAAGTTTTAAAGGAAATAAATCCCTGGGTACAATATGATTTTTTATTCATTGAATGAACTCTGTATACAATATACATAGCTGTGATTAACAATGTAATTGTTTAGAGCTCTCTATAAAATCTAGATGTAGTGAGGCTGAACATGGTGGCACATGCTTATAATCCCAGCGCTTGGGGAGGTAGCTGTGTAGATCCCTCAGGCTTGCTGCTTGCTGGATAGCCAGCCTAGCCTAATTAGCAAGCTCCAGGTCAATGAGATAACCCTATTTCAAAACTCAAGATGGATGGTGCCTCCAGAGGAATGATACCTGAGATTGTTCTCTGACTTCCACACATACACACATACACAAGATTCACCTATGCGCACACAAGCATGCACACGCATAGTTGGCACACACAAAGCCAGAACAATCACACAATTTGAACACAGTGTAAGCAATACAAAAAAGAGTCCAATTTTCTCGTTGTTACAAAATTTAAATAGCTTGATAACCTCACCAAAATATAGTACACTGAGGTTTGGGTTGTTCCCTTTGAATCCTTTACACAGCAAGCAAGATAGCAAGATAGCACAATTACTGAACTTTGCTGCAAATGCGCAGACCCCTTGAAGTGCTCACCTAGGAAATCAATACACGTGCATTTCCCTCCATATCACATAGTTTGTGGGAGTGTGTCAGAAAATATGCACTACATTAAAGTCAAGAAATAAACTAGATCAATGCAGAAGAAACAAGTTTAAAGAAATAGAAACATCATGTGATTTCATTCTCTAAGATTTACTTTTTTTAAAACTTCCTCACAGATAGCATTACAAATCCTTCACTTACTGATCACTGAATAGCTTAACCAATAGAAATATTTCAGGCACAAGTAACCAGTTCCACCAAGTTCTTTAGGATTCCCAAAACTCCAGCCATGACCTTGCACATTTCTTTGGTTCCAAAGCTGACTTAGAGGTCATTGAAATCATGGAAGTGTTAAGTGCAAGGAGTCATAAATCAGCATTTCAAAGTCTGCTGCCAGCATGAACTCCCCATACAAAAAAGAGGGAGCACTTAAGACCTCCCTCACCAGGGCCCCACAGTCCTGAAAGTCAGCTTTTTAGCAATCTGGTAACTGAAATATGACAGGTATTTATTTTTTTCACTTCTAATAAGGCTGTCTAAATACAAACCAAGTACAGATGTGTGCATATACCAAAAATAGTAGAAATAACAAATATAATGTGAAATAATTTCAAACTAAAATCTGTTAAGTACAACTTAAATTTAAAGGACATTTAAACACTAGATTTTATTTGAAAATATTTAAGCTTTTCTTACATATAAAACAGATATTTATAAATATATATCTTATCTTTTGGAATCAGACAATCTTCATGTATATTTTTGAAAGGAGAATAGTAGAGATTTATCTTATTTCAACTTCAGATTCTGGTGGATATTTTAGTGCTTTTTCTATAGTCATTTGCTTTTTTCCTATGGTCTTATTTTAGGAAAGTAAACAAATCCTGCTTATTCTTAATATAAATTTTTCTGTATATAAGATAATCATTGACTGCATTATTTGTTAAAATTTGAAAGACTAATAAAAGTGGAGGAATATATCAAATTCACTCAACCAGATCATACTGAAACATTTCTTTGATGAATGAAAAATGTTTAAGAATATGAACTCTCTTAAGATCTAGTATTTTAGTATAAAATATAAAGAAAACTCATTTTGAAATAAAATAAGATTGTACCTTCATGCAAAGAAGTTTGAAAATAATTTTAGAAGCAAATTTGGCAAAATGAATACTTCAGTAATTGGACATTTCCTAAACAATTGGTTATTTAAATGAAGTCTACTTTTTTGGAAGACACATTTTATAGTATGTTTTAGTAGAATTAAAGAGCCAGACTATGGCGTCTGTCACATCTTGAGACACAGGCAGTTGAATATGGCAAAAATTCTCAACAACAGGGCTGGTCAGACATTTAGGAGGAAGACAGCATGTATGGGGTGTGAGTGAGTTAAGATTTTCTGGAGGAGCATCCCGCCAACACAACCTCTCCTGCCACTACATTTTTATCTCCAAATTTCCTGTGGCATTCAGAATTCTAATTACTAACCATTATTTTTTTAATCATCAAAAATCTTTACCAGAAAGCAAACATATTATCTAAAAAGCCATTAATAAGTCATTAACACCTTACCTTGAATTAAATCAGTCAGACTATATTAATAGTTTACTTAAGAGCCCAGAGGGAGTATAATACCAAACAGGCAATTTTGATGAGGGTAGCCATTTAAAAATTACAACTGTTAGGCCATTTTATAAGAAGGGGCCATAAAATACCATGTGGTTTGTCAAAAGAAGAACTGAGAGGGTCGTAAATGCAAAGGTTGGAGAGATGTAAAGTAAAGGGGGTAAACCTAAAAAAAAAAAAAAAAAAGAAAAGAGAAAAAGCCTATGGTATCCAAACCAACGAATACTAAACTTGCATGTGATTGACAGCTTTCCAGGCAGCGATAGCAGGTGATTTATACTGCTAGCTCATAAAATATGGGCTTCAGAGACAGCTCTGACCTCTGTATTACTAATGGCAGTTCTGGCTGCTATAGATTTCTCAGTACTACCAGATCTCTGACTTAGTCTGGAGCAAACTGTCTGGCATTTCACACTGAGCATTTCACACTGAGCATTTCACACTGAGGTACAGTTTGACACTAAGACTTGCTAAAATACCTTCATTCATATAACTCATAAAAGTCAGATGGTCGGTCACTTATTGATTACTAAAATCACACCCAGATGGTTCTGAAGCAAGTGATTAATACCAGTATGTGTGTTAGGGTGGACTCATGATTTGATTGAAGTGACTCTTTCAAGCAGGTGACAGAGCCCTAAGCCAATCCTGTTCTGACCGAGTCAGACACTCTCACTGAGAGCTCAGGATATCCTTCACACTACTGCATGATAATCATATGCAATTCTTTCCTATTCAACTAAAGAAACTTTAAAAATTCGAGCATTTTACTGAAAATTATGAGTAGATAGTCTCTGAAGTAAATTAACAATAAAAGAATAAAGTTGTTAAACGATTGTATTTTTCATGCTTCAGGGCTATATATTTAACAGTTTCCTAAATGTTCCTTCAGTTATTTCTTTTTAATACTTCAGTTATCATCTTTTAGAGTTGAAATTAGATATTTAATTGAATGGAGGGAATGAAAGTCACTCAGTTAATATAAGGCAACTATTTAAAAATATTTCTATGAAATATTTCATAAGATCACAATCAGCCCAAATTCTTGGCTAACAATCTTCTGAGAATATAGAGCTGTTTTTATCAGTGCTTGCTGTAAGAGCTAACTCTTCAGAAACATGTTTATCTTAATTAGGAAAGTCAACAGACTTCTAATGGGAAGAAATGGGTATTTTTCTTTTCGGTATGGAAGGCATCAAAGGCCCAGCTCTCCTGCCAAACCAATCTTCCTTCCTGCCTGCCTTTTAAACCCAGGTGACTACTGACAGCTTAGCCGGCATTTTCCCCAAAGCCTTCCCTACCCTGGCTCCTGTCACAACTCTCTGGTCCCATCTTTGCTCCCTTGCTCTCCTCTGACTCTCTGTGCCACTGTTCTGTGTAGTTTTTGTATTTTGCCTCAGGAAACCTAGGGATATTCATGGCACTGAGGCAAATAATGTGGAATTAAAAACTAAATTCTTGAGGCCTTATCCTAGCAACAAGACCATCACCATCTGTTCAGAGGACAAGCCAGCCATTATCTGCTGCATTCTTTATACAACTCCATCACCTGTGAGGGGAAAACACTGCCCCTTTCCTGGGCTCTCTCTTTGTCATGAGAGAGAATGATGCGTTCCCCTAGGATCCTGTAAAATTAAAGAAAGCAAATATAACTGGGGCCACTTACAGAAAATTTAAAGAGATATGTCAGAAGGCTCTAAATAGCCATTCCAATGTAATCTGATAATTGTCATCAGTGTGCAATAAAACCTGACAAAAATATATTGTTGGTGTCTCTCAGTAGCCATCATACTATTTAAATTGGAGAAGGGTAAATGGAAGGCCTGTGTCTATGTTTCCCGTGGTGAGATAAGTGTCTTAGTTTTTCTTTTGTTTTTAGCTAAAATTTTTGTGGGTTCACATTTCAAAACTACATCAAAATTTATATTTTGAAAATGCAATTCAAATGTCATTTCAGAGGCCGTAGATGTAGCTTGGTGGTAGAACAGTTGCCTAGCATGCATGAAAATCTGGGTTCAATTCTCAGCATTGAAAAATAAATGTTATGTCAGTTGCTTCAGGGAGGGAATTAATGTATTTAGATATTTAGCCTGACCCAAGATGAGAATTTTCCCATTGAAAAATGTCTAAAACAATAAAGAGAGCATCTAGGTTATATTTCATACAGTAAAATGTATGTTATTAAGAATAAGCAAGATTTCTGGGCCAGGCATGGTGGCACAGGCCTCTAGGCCCAGCACTCAGGAGGCAGAGGAAGGTTCTGGAGTGCAGGGTGGCATTCTCATCCTAAGGAAAAGCCAAGGGATGAAGGATGTTTTTTGTTTTTGTTGTTTCACATTATTAACAATTGGTCAAGTACACATGCTTAGTAAAGAAATGTAAGTATGATCACACGGCAACACATACATTCATCTATGTAAGCACACACACAGTTATTCAATTGCATTTTATGATCCTAAAGCAATTATTATTATCTAAGTATGCCATCATATATTCATAGATTGATTATTTGATTGTCTTGTCTTCCCTAGCAGTCTTTAAACCTCATTATTCAAATAGGAACTGGTTTTCTTTAGTCCCTTTCCTCTATTTCAGTGTTATTCAGTTTGCCAAATGATTCACCCAACAGTGAAATTTAACATACTTTGGGCTATATTAGCATGTCACTTTCATAACTCAAACTAACTAGGTAAAGCAGCTTAATGGTGACCAATAACAGTCAAAAGATATTGTCCTTCTGGTCATTTCTCTGTGGATGCCTCACATGGAGAATAGTGGTTCATTTTATTGCATTGCCTCTTTTTCCCTGTAATACAAACTTATGACAAAAAATTAATTTAGATATTAGGACAGTAAAAGATTAATTATAATTAATAAAAGTAGAACCACTATGGCTTCATTTTCATCATTAACTGCGAACTGTTTATAAGAATTGTTTTTGTTTACTAACAAATCATTGTAGCACATAGAAGATTATAACATGTCCCGGTCAAAAACAACAACTACATCTCCTTGCCAAAGAATTGTCTTTCTTAGAAATTCAAGGTACGTACTGAAAGAATCCACTGTCCTAACTCTTCCTCTGACCGAAGTACAGAGAATAAGTGTCAGTAACTCAATAGCGTGCTCATCCACAAATAGGACATCCATATCCCCCTCCCACCCAGTCTTGATTCAGGGACCATTGCAAAGGAGGAACCAAAAAGAGTATAAGACCCAGATGTCAAGGAAGACGAGAATGAGTGAAACGGTGTCTTCTGGACATGACAGGACTGCTCTACACATAAACTCACAGCAGCAGAGGTAGTTTGCGCAAAACTTGTACAAGATCAAGCCAATCAGCCTTCTGTCATGGAGCAGGGACAATGAATGGCTTCTGTGGAGGAAGAGTCCGTTTTCTTTAAGAATGTGTCCCCTAGTGGGTCTACCAAGCCGCAGTGGATGACCTGACACCCAGGAATCGCATACTCCAGGGCAGCCCAAATTGGACCCAGTGGGTTATTTTTTTTTTTAAGACAAGCAGTTAGAAGGGAATGTGGAGAGAGAGGGTGAATCTGTGAGGAGGAAATAATGAAGCTGGAGAACGGAGGACAGCAGGGAGTGTCAGGGGCGGAAATGGGAGTGGATGCAATGACATTTCGCTGTATACACGTATGAAATTCTCAATGGTCTTACTTTTTTAAGAAAGTAATTGCAAAATGAACTGGAATGACATCTCCGAAAAATGTTTACATACAAAAGAAAGCAGTAATAACAGAGTAGAAACGAAAGAGATATTCTACACAAGAAGCAGATAGAAAAATGGCAGAAGTCCTTGGTTGTCAATGGTGATTTTAAATGTAAATGAGCTATACTTCTCAATTAAAAGACAGAAATTGGCAGAATAAATAAAAATGTATTGTACTACAACAACAACAAAAAAGTATAACACACAGTTTTCAGGAACACAAAAAAATTCTAAATTATCAGTAAGTAAGCAGAAGCACTATAAAGCATTGAAAAGCATAGGCTGCATAGGCCGAGGGCTGGGAAGGCGGCTTAGCCATTAAGAGAACCCGGGATTCAATACTCAGTTCCCACTTGGTGGCTAACAACCGTCATACCTCCAGTTCCAGGGGAGCCAATGCGCTTTTCTGACCTCCAAGGGCATTGCATGACACGAGTGCTCCTAAACACATGCAGGCAGTACACTCATACACAAAAAAACAAAAATAATAAATAAAATATTTTAGAAAGAAAAGCTGATTCCATTACAAACATTTTTAAGGAGTCATTTGATTTTAGCTTTTTGGCAAAACCCAGCATACAAGGGGATGTTTTGCATGAGAGTCAGAAGTGAGATAGAAGCTGCCTTGAGAGTGTGTCTCCCAGGTTACGAACTCTGAACTCCTTGCTGGTACCTCATAATTTTAAAGCAAAATCTGGTTTATAGGAAATGTTATCAAATAATAGCAATTTGAGATATTATGATTAAATGATCTGAAATGTTTTCACCATCTACAAACAAAGAGGCCTGTTTAAGCTTTATAGGATTGTACAACAAAAATCATCTGAAGATAATTTAACAACCTTTAACTCAGAAAACTGTGATTTTATTAATTTGCTAATGAAAGATATTTATGTAGTGTCTTCTATAACTTACTCTGGGCAGGAACTCAGACCACAGACAGGCAGAAAGGAGAACCTACTCACAGTGAGCACACTGCACAGCCAGGCCAATGGCCTCAAAGCTGTGCAGAATTCTGCCCATGTCTTCTATGTAGAATAGAATCACTTGCAGACTCTGAGCACTGGGGAGAAAGTGGCTTTTCTGCATCACCATGATGAGCACATTAGTATTCCTGGGGCTTCAGGCTCTCCATAGGTACCATTGTTGTGGAACGTATTTCAGCTGAAAAGAAATAACCCCCTGAAGGGCACACATTTGAAATCTAAATACTACCCTTTCTTTTTAAAATTTTAATTTTGAAACTTAATATAGAATCTACTGTTACCAGAACAACCACATCCACCCAAAATCATCTTCAAGTAGCTAGAGAATCCCCAAAGCATAATGAGTTCTTACAGAGTTTCCCTAGTTATGGAGAGGAAATCATTAGTAACTTAAGACAGAAATAAAGAAATCATCTAATTAATGTATTCAGAGATGAATCTTAATGTCCAATTATTCTCTTGATTTGACACAACCTAGTAACAACATAACATAGTCAGCAACATTGTATTAACGTTAGAAAATTAGAGGGAAGGTGGCTCAGTGGGGGAAGGAGAAACATTTTTTAATCCTTCTTTTTTCTTTTTCATAACATATCATAAGAAAATTTCCCTCTTAAATTTATCTGATTTTTTTTAAAGGAAACCCACAGAATTAACCTGAGAAATATATTCAGCTAGAAAGTCTGCATTCTATTATAATTAAAGCTTATGAATATAATTTAAATAAAGGTCTAGTTGTCTAACTCATTAAATATTAGCAAATCACTTTCCTATCTTTCAGTGTAGTCTATCAGTTCAGCTTATTGGTTAATTTAAAAATGTCTATTTCAGATGGGTGTGGTGGCACATGCCTTTAAGTCCAGCACTCAGGAGGTGGAGGCAGGCAGGCGAATCTTTGTAAGATCAAGGCCAGCCTAGTCTACATAGTGAGCTCCAGGTCAGCAGAGGCTACAAGGAGACCCTGTCTCAAAAAAAGCCAAAAAAGCAAAGTCTATCTAAGCACATATAGTTTCTGTATTTTGTAATCGGTCTAGTATTAATGGTGCTTATGACAGGATACGAGATAAGGAGATAGGGAGTGTAGAGTTCAAAATTAAAGCACCAATATCGAGCTCCATGTTGATTCTCATTGCTTCAAAGAATGAAAGTCAAATAAGATAGTTTTCAACATCTTAGTACTTTTACTAAGTAATACGTACTAGCAATTTTTTAAAAAGGTAGCACAGTGAAAATTATATTAGTCTCCAATCCTCTTGTTTTTCCTCTATAAAAACTAAAAATAAATGTTTCTTTCTAGTTGCTTCAATTCTTCCAAAATTTAAAGTCCATATCTCTTAAGAATTAATCTTATGAATGCAATAGCCATAACTAAACCCTGGATATCTTTTATGATTACTTAACTAAGTAATCATCTTACTTTCTCTCATTAAAACATAAAATCAAATAGGTTTTAAGAAAATTAATTCACAATGTGAATATCAATATTTTTCAGAAATAAACTTTTACTTCCTGGGTTTTTTAAAGAATTTTATTATTTTGTATCTATGAATATTTTTCCACATGTATATTTGCATATGTGTCTGGTACCTACAGAACCCAGAAGAGGGGATCAGATCCCTTAGAACTAGAATTACAGATGATTTTGAGCTGTTGTGTGTGTACTGGGAGCTCACCTCAAGTCTTCTGCAAGAGCAACAAGTGATTTTAACCCCTGAGGCGTCTCTTTAGCCCCCTGGCTATTTTTATATTCAACAAATGTCTATTGATCTGGGAGATAATTTTACTTGCTTTGTTAGCTAATCCCACTTTATTACCTCTGCTTTTTAAACACTGTTAAATAATTATCTCCCATTGCTTAAGTTTTAAGGAACTATCTATCTGCTTTACACTTATCAGTTAGGCCAGTCCTGCTCTCCATAACATGCAGCTCTGTCTGCTCTGACTAGCTGAAGTTCTAGGTGTGGTCAAAAAGACTAATAAATAAAAGTGTGAAAATCTGTCCATAAAGAAATGATGTCATGAACATGGCTCCTGCCATTAACAATAATGGGCTAAAAAATACATGTAGAAATTTGAAAAGGAGAATATAGTCAGTGCAGGCTGTCTGAGAAAGTTTTTGTTTTGCTTGTTTTGTTTTTAAGAAAAGAAATTTAAGCTCTACCCCAAGATGTATAAATTTCAGATATACAGTTCATGAAAATGTAGAATAAGGTAACTAAAGACATGAAAATGGGGATCTGGAAGACTACATTAAGGACAGTGAGGGGTAGAGAGATGGAAGGAAAAATTGATAATTGGAAATAATGCGCAGTGATATGAGATTAGCAAGAAGGGACTTATCATAGTTTTCCCTCTGTTACTGTAATAGCACATTCTAACGAAAAGCAAAGCAAAGGAGGAAAGGCTTTATTTCAGTTTATAATTCACCGCTGAAAGAAGTCAGGACACGCACTTGAAGCAGAAACCATAATTCACCGCTGAAAGAAGTCAGGACACGCACTTGAAGCAGAAACCATAGACGAACACTGGCTCATTGACAGGCTCAGGTTTAGCTACTTTTCCTATACCAAGAACACCTATCTAAGAATAATGCCGCCTGCAGTGGGCGGGGTCCTCCTGCATCAATTAACAATCAAAATAATCCCCCACAGATACGCCCATGGGGCAATTTGATATAAGCAATTCCTCAATCAAGGCTTTGAGCTCAGAAGACTCTATCCTGTGTCAAGTTGGCAATTAATGCTAATGAGGACAGGACTCCATTATTGACACCTTGGAAAGCCAAGATAGGTTCCAGAAAGGTACAGTTCATGATTACTTTTTGAAAAGACTAATGACTTAGCTTGAAAAGAATCTGGAAATTCTTATCTTCACTTATGTCCTCATTTATTGAGCAAGCAATTTGACTCAATTCCTGTAATATCTAATCATTATACTATGGATCCAAGGACAAATAAAATTGCCAACCTTCAAGGTACATTTAATCTAAGGACAGAGAGAAGGCAGTACTGCCATTTACTATACTATGTGGAGAGTACAGCAGAAGACTCTCAGAAATGTTCCATCAAAGAAAACTACATTGGGACCAGTCTGAGTTAACCATATAACCTTGCTAAGAAACAATGGCAACCTTCCAGACAGAGGGACAGAAGTACAGAACAGCAAATCCATTTCCTTCTGGTCAATAGCACATTTTCTTGTGATTCTTATCAAACTGTGATGCACAGTTCTGAGAAGACCCGAATCCAGAAATCCACTAAAGCATTTCCCACTTCAAAAATTCTGTGAAGCTCTGAATGCCCAGATAGCCCCTGCAGAAATACAGCTTGAAAACGTGGGTATGTCATACTTAAATAGATCCTTCCATTAGTGGGGCTCCGGAGATTGTGGAGGAATGAGTCAGCCTCCAGTTCTTCCAACAGTTTGAGGGTGAGGGAAGATAGGCTGCACAAAGCTTCCAAAGAATGAGTTACTATTGTCCATTTTATGAGCTTCCATAATACATGCTAACAAATACATCCCAAATACATTCCCTGACTCCAAATTCACTTTAGTCCTTTAGTGGGGTCCAGATAAAGATGAAAAGTAATGGATTTTTGTGTGATAGTGCCTGGAAGAGTCGATGTGCATGTAAAGAGAGTGATTCTATAAACTAGAACAATTTTATTTCAAAACTTTATACATGTTGTTGGGGGAGGTTCAGGGGACAGGATCATCCTATTTTCCAACTTCTACCTACTCCAACTTCATTTTATAAAGAAAACACATGTGGAAAGGAGAAGAAATTTTATTAGGAGTAATTTCCGTATGTGTGCTGTCCATTTACAGAATGTTTGCTTGTCGTATACACCCTCAGAATTCTAAAATAAATTTTTCTTTCTCCAAGAAGACTATAAAATGTGATCCTGTTTTAAGGTTGGTCATTCACTATTTCCTGAAGCAATGGGATGGATGGATGCAGTACTTCTAGCCCCAGTCATTCTGCTAAGTTTTAATAAAGTATGTGTAGTCACACCTTTGTCTACAGATCTAGGCCATACACCTAAGAATAAATACAGAACCTAAAAAGTTCTGGGTAATGACTGCTTTCTTATTGGAAAGTATTCTCTAGTTTCTGAAATCTTTGTAGATTTAAAGAAAGCTGTTATATTGAGATAACTAATTTCTTCTTTCAAATGGTCTTCTTGAACTTTTGTGAGTCCTGTAGTCACATACGGAGTGGGTTAAAATGCAGATCAGTGGACCTCATTCCAATATTGTGACCAAGTAGTTTGGGGAGGAGCCCAGAAAACCCAACGTTGCCCCTTCTCCTTTGATGTTGACACTGCTTGTCTGTGGCCCACTTTGGGAACCTTAGCATCAATTAGACAATGAACTACTCTAAGTCAGGAACACTGTCTGACTCAGATGGTTTGCTTAGTATCTACAGCATAGTACAATCTCAACAAATGTTTACAGGAATGCATGAGACCAACTCATTACATAAATGGTGTAGCTAAAAAATTTAGTTAACTGAGATTATTAAATGCCCAGTTCAAGAGACTTCTTATTACTCCTACTTATACGGAAATTAATAAACCAAGAAAATATTAAGTAATTGCTGTCCCATTTGCTGAAAATGGAAAAGCTGAACTCCCTGTTGTCATGGATACAGTATTCTATTTTCAGTACTAGTCGAATCCTACTTGTTAATGACCGTTACAGTAACCAATAGGAAAATAACACTTCACTCACCACATTTCATTAAATTTAACACCTCATATGAAGCTTAGACAGACAATAAGAACAAAGCCCTGCTTGCCAATTGTTTACAGTATCCCACCGTTTCCCTGGAGTCAATGACTTCTATAGCATCAGTCTTCATGACCAGCTCCCAAAATAACAAATCAGGAAAATAAAAGCTTTCTATTTGAGTTAATAATAATAATGACCCCTGAGCAGGGCATTTCTTGACATTTAACCAATAATTGAATTAAGAGAGTCTTCATACTTTGATTCAGGAGGTCTCTGCTTCTCCCATAGATGAGTACTGTGCAAGAAATACTCTTGTCTTCCAACACTGCACATTTAATGGTAAGGAAATGGAATAATATTAGTCCTGAGCACTAGAATATTGAAACACTGCATTTTACAGAGGTGACTAGAACATGGGTGGGGAGTCTATGAGTCATTTAGCTTGAATAAGATTCTTCACAGTGTGCTCCTGATGCTGGTCACAATAAATTAACCATCCCCACACCAAAATTTGGAATAATGTTGCTTTATTTCCAAGGAAAGTTGGACAGTCAGGGCAGTGAGTGTAATAATGTGCAAGGGAGGTAAGAGACTATGAACAAACAACTTGGGCTCCCGAAGAAACATGAAAGATAATGACAAATACATTTCATGATACACACATCTGAGCAAAAGATCAAGGAAATATTGAAAACTAGGGTATTATTTCAAAGTCAAAGGAAATAAGTGGGGAAGGAGAAAAGGACAGATAACTCAGAGGGACTGAACAAATCTCAGATAGGATATAAAAGACTGGACATAGATGTTTATATTAAACTGGCAATGGAGTGATGAAACCATACAGGTTGTGGTACCAATTTAACTGGAAAAGCTATGGTGGGCAGACAGATTCTAACCAGTGCTCTGTTTTCCACCAGTCAATGAAGAGGTGGCTGCCGCAGCTACTACTAATGGTGAATGCCACATGCTAGCAAGAGACATGGCCAATGTTCTCGGCTGCTCTACTTAGGGAAGATATGTGTAATTTTCTTTATCTGATACAACTTCAAAATAACTACATGATGAATGCACACACAGGAAACCATATTGCTTCTCATTCAAAAAGTCAAGAATGAATCGTTAATTTTTTTGTCATTTCAATTCAACAGCTCAGTTAAAGTAGTTTATTCTGATTTAGCCATAGCATTGCTCTAAGCTCTATTTTACATTTGTAGTGCAGAGAACGTCAAAAGAAGAATAGCCATATACTCAAATTCTGTGATTAAAAAGAATACACATGCTGCTTACAGTCCTGTAAGTGAGCATATACAGCTCTGTGTGCATATATAAAATAGTTTATTGTCTCAGCAAGGACAAGATCTAAACCTTGAATTATAGCCATAAATTTAGTCCTATACTTCAAAGCATCAATTTTTGAGTTTTCAAAAACCTTCATAAAAAGTCTAGAATTCTAGAATTGCCAATTTAGGAGTTTTGTTGTTGTTGTCTTTGTTGTTGTTTTCTTTTTATTAAAATATTTTATTGAGTTTTGTGCATTTCATATAGTAGATCGTTTATCAAATTTAGACTCCCTTCCCTATCTAGGAACCCCACCTCTCATCCCCACAGGAGTTCATGCATTCTGTCATATATGTTAAGTCTTATCTGGTCAAGTTTTTGTACCTAGATGTCACTCGGTGCCAGTTCATCCACTGGAGTCTAGTCAGCCTACCTAGAGTCACTCCCTTAATGAGGATCTACTGTCCTTCACCCAACAGAAATCAGTTGCCAGCAGTTCTTCAGCTAGAGCTGGGGCCTGCTGCCCATTCCCTCATTCTATTCTGGGTTTCTGTCTGATTGAGTAAGCATGGGTCTGGTGCACGCTGTCACCACTGCTGTAATCTCATATGAGCAAAATCCCAATGGCTTGAAAGTCTGTTTCCTTATGTTCCTACACCTTATGTCCTTGGCTCTTACAATCTTTCTGCCTCCTCATTTCCAGTGGTCCCCAAGTCATGACTGGATGAAGTTTAATATAGGAGTCCTATCCAGGGACATACACTCGACAGTCTCTTATTCTCTAACACTTGGCCAGTTGTGGCCTTCAGTGTTCATCGCACTCGGTTGTATGAGTAAGCTTCTCTGGTGAGAGTTGAGGGTTGTATTAGTATTCCCTCTATTCCTTGTTCTGATATGTTCTATGATCTTTAGGTATAGAGGTTCCACTGTAGATAGGTTGTTTAAGGCTGGGCATCTCTCAGACATATATTCTCTACGTGTCACCAATTGTGGAACTCTGCAGTAGCCTCCACCTGCTGCAAAAAGAAGCTTCTTTGAAGACTGGTGTAAAGTACACCTGTCTGTAAATATAAGGATCCATATTTAGCATATATTTCAGATATATAGCAGATATTTCATTGTCTAGACATCTATTAGGGTCTCGAGGATCTATAACCTCTCCAGCTATGTGTATTTGGCTATATTTAAAGTTCTACCCATGAGTTCCCTCCCATTGAGAAGCCCTAAGTCCAATTAGATAGCTGTTGATTATCCCCAAGATAAAAGTAACCCTACTGCACCAATAGAGATAGTTTGCTGTGTTAGAATTTGTGGTTATTGGGCTTTGGAGCTGGGTTGGACCACTGATTGATTTTCTCCCTTACCATCTTGCATAGTATCCTCTAGAACTTCGAGAGCTGGTCTTCAGGAAGAAGGCTTCAGGCCAGTTCCAGCTCGATTGCTCCAAGTCCTGTGTGGAAAGTATGTCCTATCTTCAGCAATACTGTCTTACCTTCAAGTCTGGGAGGTAATCAAGGGATGTGACAATGGCCTGTGTTACTTTAGAAGTTTCTTGCCTACACTGACCAACAAGTTGAAGGGAGGTTTCTCCTGTCTGGCACAGTGGTCCTTGTTATACAGCCTTCAGGTATATACATGCACTCGTGTTCAGATATTGCATGTATAATTTCCAGTGGGGTTTGAGCTAATACATTTCTCTCTGGCTTTTTATGCCAACTGAGCTTTATTTATCTCTCTGCTCTCTCCCTGTCTAACTTCCCTCTCCCTCCCCAGTTAAGGGACCCTCATTTTCCCTGTCTCTGATTATGCCCCCTCTCTTGAGGTCTGCTTCCCCTTCACTCCCTGGTAACTTATAAATCCTTCCCTCCTCACTTCCCAGTCATTGCCCCACTTTTCCCATTACCCCCTTGGTAATGCCTGTTTCCTGCTAGCTCCTCCTCTCCGGGCTCATCCTTTCCCTTTCCTGGATCCTTTTATTGCATCAGAATATATACTCATATACAGCAGAGTAATACACAGGTAGATCAAGAGGCTAGGGACAAGGCAGGGGTGGGGACAGCCTGTAAAGGGTCTAACAAACTACCCTAAAGGATTAAGCTAGTCTGGGTTAGGAAGCTAATATAGGGATCTGAAGCAGAAGAGCAGGAGCATGCCTGGGCCCAAGGCCAGAAGGGAGACAGGGAGAGACTGAAGTGCTCGGGCTGCAGGGAATCAAGATACAGTGGGCAGGATCTGATTTACTAGGGTAACAGGCAGGTCTGAGAAAGGCAGGTCAGGAAGCCAGGACCAAGTTGGAGAACTGCACTGTTCTGAGTGCCAGGGAGTTGAGATGCAGTGGGCAGGCCTAGACTAAGAGGGTAGTCCAGAGATCTGGGGTAGGAAGAGCAGGATGGGGCCTGGGCCCTAGCTAGAAGGAAGACCAAGTGCAGAGAGAGCTGTTTGTTGTTTTCTTTAAAAGAGTTTTTAGGTCCAGGACAAAAATAAGCAAATAGGCAATCTACAAGGAAATGAAAGGAAAGCTAAGAGAAACAGTTCATAAGCTGTTCTCGTCTCTCTTTGAAACCAGTTTGTAACTGCCCTAATCCTGAGGCAAACACCTCCTTGATCTGACTACTTCAGGATGAAAAAGACAAAAAGAAGAAAATAAAACCCTAGTTATTTCCCTTAATATCCAGACAAATGAAGTGACTACATATCTGAATTTTTTATGCCCCACCTCTATACCAATGTCACGTAGACATGGTTAAAATGGACTTTTGTTTGTTTATTTTTATTCTCTCTCTCTCTAAAACTGATTAAAATATGGACGGCACAAAGGGAGAGTCATGGAATAAAAATATTTTGGTAGTCCTCATTAAAAAGAGTTTAAGTACTTTGGATTTTATTTTATTGCATGGTAATAAAATCCAGCCAGCAGAGATATGTTCAATCTGGAACTCAAAGGCCGAAGTCTAAGCACAGCTAACTCCTAACCACGGAGACTGTGACCTAGACTTACAGCTGAGGAAGCCTATTGCCCCAGAAAACCCATCTGCACTACTTAAGCTACTACTTTGTTTTTAATGATCTCTGTCTTACCAGCTGAAGTTTCATACCCATCCATTAGTATGGGAAAGAAGGGGAGAAAAAGAATTCTGACAGACTGTAAGCCTCTTAACAAATATTATCAGATAAACTCTGATACAACATGCTTACTGCTCAAGCTTTGTAGTAAAATATGAAAGAAATAAAGGAAAGGAAAAGGCAAAGGCAACAAACACCAGATAGCCGGGAAAAGAGGGACAACTGAGGAAAAAGAAGTGCCAGCACGGGCAGATTACCCTGCCTGTAAACACCTGTCATCTCATTTTTCCTGCAGGCCTCCAACTTAGGCTCAATGCTTTTCAGGCTTTTAGGGTCTCTGATATGAAGAGCAAACATCTATTACTTGAAAGCATTCCAAACTTGTCTGTTGGGAAAGATTTAATCCACCTGTGTCTCCTGCTTCTAGTGTGGCACTGCCCACTTGGCAGGCCTGACCCTGCACCTCCTCATTCGCTCTGTACAAGACCAAACCCTGCTCCCAGTGAGTCTGTTCACCTTCACCACACTTGCAGTTCGGAGTCCCCCACTGAAATTCACAACACAGCATTGCATCCCCCCTTCCCACACACACCACTAAGATGAGCAGTTTCTCTCTCTCTCTCTCTCTCTCTCTCTCTCCCCCTAAGCCTGGAAATTTTTACAAATGATCCTGGAGTTCACAGGAGACAAACTTGCTTGAGGGCTAGTGGTCATTCAGCTCTGAACGATCCCCCACTATCTTGCTTAGGGTCCAAGAATTAACAATGAACAAGAGTGTAGAACGAAATTAGAATTGTCGAAGTGCCAAAGGTATTCCTTGGAGCAGTGTGTATGTTCTGTTGTCATGTAAAAGAGCCCTTGAAAGATAAAGGAACTAAGTCCAATTATATTACTGGTTCCATGTTCATCTGAAGCACAGTCTAACTACAGACTTGCAAAGATATCACAGTGCCTGCAATAATTAATTCACCTCCTACTTTCAAAAAGATGTTAGAAAATTAATTCCCAACCCTAAAATGAATTTGGCAGCAGAACACACACATTTCAGTTTTCCAAGTCACCTGGCAATCATTTTGAAATGTTATCTTGGGTAAAATGTACACTTGTGTCTTCCCCACAGACATAATCTATCTGATTCTTAAGCCTTATTTCTTACTACACTAAAGAAAGTACACCATTTTTTGATGCTGTTATAAGAATAATACAAGTTATTTGTTATAAACATTTATACATATGTCTAAATATTATTGTGGTTTATAATGAGAGATGTCAACATAGTAATTTAATTTAAGGACAGCTATGAATTAATGTACTTTAACTAAAACACAAAGTCCTGGATTTGTATATGACAACCTAGGAGTCACCATTTAGAGAACATCAAAATTTAAGTGTACGACTGAGTATATAACTTAGTGTCAGAGTACTTGCCTAGCATGTGCAAGGACCTGGGTTAAAAGTGTATCACTAGCACAACATGAAATGAAAAATTTAAACCTATAATTTGGAGGTGTCAACAACTGACAAAATCACTTGAAACATAAAGAGAGCTACAGAGGGTGAAATGCTAGGTGTAATCAAGTAGAAGTTTTTTTGTCATTTAAGCTTGTTTTGTTTGGGGTTTACTAATAACCATGACTTCAGGAAGCACAAACTCAGAGGGAAGCCACATTCTCCTTGCTGGGCTTTCTTTGGACTATGCCAATCCCAAAAAGATGATATTTATATGAATATTTCAGTGTGCCTGTATGTGTGTAGGAGAGAGAGAGAGATCATTCAGACACAGCTAACTACTCTTGTACAAATACCAGCAATGGCCTCACCGTCCTTCTGTTTATGGCAGCACAAGCTACTTTATTTGAAAAGTTACTCATTTCTATTATTGCAGTGGACATGTTTTCATCAACAGAGCAGTTCTGGAGGAAAAAATTATTTTATTAGCTAATTTTCCTTTCATGAATTAGGGATTTTTCTCTGCACAGAGAGAAATTTCAAACCTCTCCAGAAATGGAAGCATGCCCATGGATTGACTACTGAGATCAGGTTTCTAGTGTGCTAATAACCTGCTCCAGTGAAAACATATTTTTAATTTGCTTTTAAGGTTATTTATTTTTTATTATTATGCTAAGGGTTTATAATTTAATGTCAAACATAATTTTGCACGAATTATGTGACTGTACTATGATGCGGCAGATAATCTTGGTGTGCCTGGCTGGCAGGGTCTCAGACAACGTTTTTGAGATGGTGGATCACCACTTGGCAGGATGCCATTCCATAAAATGCTCAGTAGAACTTTAAAAGGAAACATTGCAAGGAATTTTCATGTTTTGGAAAAAAAAAATCTCTAGCAATATTAGAAACAAAAAATAATTATACTCATTGCTTTCTATTAGATGTAAGATAAATTAGATGGAGCTAATTATGAAATTTAAAGGTTTCCAATTAGGATTTACAAAGGCATATTTATTATAAACTGTCATCTAGCAAAGTGGAACGATATTTTAAATGCAGATATTTGTTTAAAAATATAATAGTCATCATACTGTCTCCAAGCTTTCGGATCACATCGATGGTGGCCAAGCATTGTGCTTTTAATGAGAGATGCGAAACTGAACACTGCCTTGCCCCTGCTCTCAAGCAGCTCTCTGTCTCCCGGAAGAGACAGTCACAGACCCATCCTGCCAGTGTCATGCAGCAAATGCACCAATGCAGTTGCAATGCGGCTCTCTGTAACATACAGCAGCATTTGGCTAGGATTCGGACAAGGGGTGAAAGGAATCCCGGGAGCAAACGGAGTGTTCCAAGTAGGAAGTCAGAGAACCAAGGTTTGGCTTGGTCAAATGAATGATTACCTTTTTATTTATTCATTCAAGTTTAAATAACTGTAAATATATCATTTGTATGTCAGAAAGTCAGTTTCATAAGCCTTACTAACTACTAACATGGTTCTCCTACCATCTCTTGTGGTTTAAGTGAAGGGTTCTGACAACTTCACTCTGAAGATATAGCCAAAACGTCCAGAAAAGCTAGTGGTCAGCCTGGAGGCACTCAGGTAGTAAATGCTTGGTAGCCAAGTCAGAACTGGGGACTTCCGGCTACACAGTCATTCTGGTCTGCTCCACTCCCGCCATTATCCTGGCTCATTCATCATGTCATCACTAACCTAATAAAACACAGAAGTGCATGATTAGGGAATCACATGAAATATGATTTTTGGACTTTTCCACTAAGACAAAACAACAAAAATGTTATCAACTTAACATAATTAATAGAAAACACATATTTTAAGTGTTTGTCAACCACAAATTCTAAACTGAAGTATGGAAGGAAATATTTCCTAGCTATTCATCCAATGTTCAGAATGTGTTAAAAATGTTAATAACATCCAAAGAATAAATAGTCCAACCAAATAACTCAGTAAGGGGGCAAATCAACTAAATAGATACCTCTAAAAAGAAAATGGCCAATAAATTCAATGTCTTTAGCTACCAAGGAAATGAAAATCAAAACTACATTGAGTTGGGAGGCAGAAGCAGGAAGAACTTGTGTTTTAGGCCAACATGACCTGTATAATGAGTTAGAGATCAGCCTAGTCAATATAGTGTAGTCCAAAGACATCCTGGGATATAGAATGAGTTCAAGGCTAGCCTGAATTATGTAGCACTCCACAACAAGAAAAAGTTACATGGAGGTTCCATCTCACCTCAGTCATAATGTCTATCATCAAGAAAACAACAAAAAATAAATTCTAAGAAGGATATGGCAAAACAATCCTTTCCTCATTGTTAATAAGAATGTAAATTAGTCTGTCCACCATAGAAATAAGTACTTTACAACACTAAAAAGAGAGATGCGATATGATCCAGTTATATTACTATTGGACATATGCTTGAAAGAACCAAAGGGGTTAACAACATAGATACTTACACATTTGTTTCATGTGGCCCTGTTCACAACAGCCAAGTTATAGAGACAGCTTAAGTGCCCACCAATGGATGGATGGAGAAAGGAAATGTGTTATATATATACAGCAAAGTATTAAACAAATAGGGTCATAAAAAGGAATTAGATCATGTCATCTGCAGGAAAATGGATAGCACTGGAGATCATCATGTTAAGCGAAATAAGTCAGATGCAGAAATAAAATATTGTTTGGTTATTCATGTACAGAAACTAGATTTTAAAATAAAGACACTAAAGTGGAAGGAAGGCTGTTCGGGAAAAGACAAGGGATGGATCAGGGAATGAGGAGATAGGCCACAAGTGACTATGACCAAAATAAATGTATGCGTGTCCAAAATGTCTGTTCTGTACAATTAATTTAATAATAGATGTTCTATAAAAACAAATATACAGGAAGTGGAAATGTGGATCAGTAGTTCAGAGCACTTGCTGCTCTTGCAGAAGACACAAGTTCAGTTCCCAGCACCCACATGGCACTTCATGACCATCTGTAACTCCAGTTCCAGGAATCATAAATACTCTCTGGCCTCCATGGACACATCACGTTTATGGTGTACATCATACAGACAAAACATTTGCACACATAACATAAAAACAAATAACATAAAATAAATATAAAGCTTTAAAAAAATACAGAGCATTAAAGGTGAACCTAACTTTATATCTGTTCTTCAGATATAAAAGATCTGCCCAAACGACAGTTTTTGGAGAAATGGCTAAAGTATGTGGCGGAAAATGCATCCCAGTTCATAACTGGCCTGGTTGGCATAGCCAGCATCATGTAATCCATGTAGTAGGTGGACAAAGTATGAGGCTGATGGAACAGCAGGCCATGGTTTGGATTCGTCACTGTAATAACAAGGCATCCAAGAGGCTCAAAGTTAAAGAATCAGGTGCTAATTCCAGAAATCTAATAAAGAAGTGAAAGTTTATCAAATTCCCATTAGCAGTGAGAATAAAGGTAGTCAGTGAATTAAGAGGTTTTTTAATTAAGTAGAGATTTCTTTTGATTTTCATTTTTAATTATTTCTATTGAATCTTTGATAATTCCATGCAATTACTCTGATCATAGTCATATCTCTGCCCCACCTTACTACTCTCGACAACTTCATGTCCTTTACTTTTTTACAAGCTCTACTCAGTCTAACTTGTGTTTCCCAGATGCCCTTTGGTATAGGTCCATGCTCTGGAGCCTTGTCAATCTACCAGGCATTACATACTTAAAAAAAACTGGCTCTCCCTCTTCCAGCAACTATCAATTGGCAACAGTCTCTCAGAGCTGTAGCTTCTTGTCCACCTCCCCACCAGTGCTGGGATTTTGTCTGGCATGAGCTTGACCAAATCTCCTGCATTCTGTCCCAAACACTATGAGTTCGTGTGTTCAACTTCTGTGTATCCAGAAAACATATTTTCCCTGTTTTCATCTACCACCTCTGGCTCTTGCAATCTTTCCTCCTTTTCTCCCATAATAATCCCTGAGCTGTGGGAGGGGAGGGTGTCCAAATATAGCAGACATTAAGTCTTGACACCTGTATTTCGTGTCATTATGGACATTCTGGAGCATCAGACTAGCCTAGGCTGGCTTCTGAAGACACCACTTACAAAGCATGTGATCTTGTGTAATGCTTCACTTTCCTTTTTCAACACAATGGCCGTAATGCTCCCCTTGCCAGGTTATTATGAGAACTGTTCAGAGGAATTAATACTTGAAGCACTGATGACAATATACAATAATCATTTTCTTGACAAATGAAAGGTCTGACGAGCCTTATGACAAAACCGTTCTGAATGACACACAGACCACTGTGAAAATGCTTACATTTCTTATGATCCATCAGGCTTTTATGTGAAATTCTGGCCCTGAAATGGGAAGATGTATCATTATAGAATGCAATGTACACTATGAAACCACTATGACACTGAAAATGCATTCTACACAACACCCATAATATGAATACGAAGCAATACAAAACTATTTCAGAAAACACATAAACATTCAAATGTTATTGACATAAGTTCAACAGGACTAAAACAATTTATCTTATTTTCTACCATCTAAGAAATTTTCCAATTAAATGGTCATAGCTGGTAAAAGGGTGAAATTATTGATGTTTCATGCTAATAGATATCTTAAGCCTCCTACATCTAATCAGTTATAGTAAATTCAACTCAATATTCCAAAAAGTGTTATCCCAAATTACCTTGACTTTACCAAATGGCAAATGCATGTTTTTAAAAAAAAAGAATAGAAATTTGTATAAGGAAGTGTGATTCAAGACAAATCTGACTATAATAATTACTATTTCTTGACTTACTAAAAGTCAGGTAGTATGTTAAGAAACTGTAGGCACCATCACATATAATCATAGGGATTAGATAGTACTATTCACATTTTTTCATGGGAAAATAGCTACATGGTGTTTTCCTAGAGTCTCATTGCTTGATCCTATTTGTGTCCAATTTCAGTCTGTACTCTAAATCCTGCCTATGTATTACCTTCCTGTTGGAAACATGTGCTGGGTCCTATAGAAGAGTTTTAAAAGACAATTTCAGTAGCAAAAGGTACTGAGGAATTTGTATAATTCTGGGCTTAGGCATTGGTTATTTTAATAGCCATCATTCATAAGCCAGGATTCCATTTGTCATTTTGAAAGTAAGATTAATGAAAGTGGTAATACTTCTCTTCCAAAATTTGCACAACTATCCCAAACTTAAATTTCCACATTTGTCAAGTTTAAGATTATTTTCTAATTTTTTAGGAAGGACTTGAATGGAGGTAGAGTCAAATATCAGAGTTCTGGCAGTGCCTTGTTATATTTTGCCAGTAAAGAATCACATACAACTCCAAATGGAAAGTTTAAGATGAAAAGATTTCTATCTTACTACATTTATTTTTCATGGACTGACCCTTTACCCATTCTCATGTGTAACCCACAAATCAGATTAAGGACCTTTGGCATAAAAACCAAATTCAGTAACACCCCTGCTGGGAGACAGAAAGCAAAGAATTGCCGGATGCACCTGGACCAGCTAGTGAACAAAAGACACTCTCTAAAGCATGATGGAAGGCAAGGACTGTCTACATGGGTTCTTCTCTGACCTCCACACAAACACAGGAGAGAGAGGGAGAGAGAGAGAGAGAGAGAGAGAGAGAGAAGGAGAGAGGGAGAGAGGGAGAGAGGATGAGGAAAGACAGAAAAGAGGGAGAGAATGAAAGAGTGAGGGAACAAGGAGAGGGAGGAAAGGAGGAAACGAGAAAGAAAGAACAAAAGACAGAGAGAAATGAAGGAATCTTCGAGCCAGTAATAGAGCAGTGCAACTGATCATCTGTTCCAATTCACAAATATAGATAGTATTTCACTTGCTATATAGCATGATCATTTTTCTCTGTTGAAAATGTTTAGAATTCCAGAAATCTTCACAAACTACTCATACCCAAGCTTGCATTGCACTCAGCTAAGATTTATTGGCAGCTGATTACTGTTGGGTGAGGATGAGTTGATCTTCTTAAAATGAGGGCCTCCCAAAAGGCTGACTGGACCTCAGTGGACGAACTTGTACTGATGTCATTTGGGAACACAAACTTGATGCAATCAACCTTAACTTAGATGAAGGAATGTATGGATTCCAGTCGCGGGGCTATGGGGGTTGCCGGTGGGGAAGGGGTGCATAGATGAAGATGGATTGAGATGTTCTCAATGAAATCTACAACAATTCAGTTAAAACCTAAAAACTAAAAAATGAGTAATAAAAAAAATATATTTTTTAAGATTTCATTAAGACAGGAAGCACTGTCCCTCTCCAGGCTCAGCTTGGTGATGGTTGACTACAGCATCATTGCTTTAACAGTCTGCCTCTGATTCTTGTAGGCCTCATCTCAGTCTCCAAAATCAACTGATAATTTTGAGAGAGAATTATATTCTCACATGTTGGTCTTTGTGCTTCTTAACCACATAAACTATATCCGCAATGCTGGGACCCTGTTCACGAGCTTCAGTATGATACACCTCCACCCTTATATCAAAACCTCTTGGTATGTTCTCAAAATATTTACTAGAGCTCTAGTTCCCTCAGAAAGGAAACATTTTGTTTTCAGTTATTTGTCATCAACCAGCAACCAGATACATAGTCAGGAAAAGGAAAACGGTCACCAGCAACCAACAAAATTGATATGAGATTTTTATAGGTTTTCTTGAATTTGCAAATTGAGAATTGCTCCACTTAGTGAGGCTGCATGGAATTATCATACGGTATTGTGAAATAAAATTGCATTAAAGAAGATAATATGAATAAACAAAAGCAGGGGAAGTAGCAAAGGATAACTTTAGTGCAAGAGTTGAAAAAAAAGAAAATATGAAAAAAAAAAATGGAGGAGGCCCCAATTTAGATAAACACTGAAATAAAAAAGAAAGGAATGGATAAAATGAACATATGTGGCATGAAAATGCAGATTATCATAGTGTTCTGTGAAACTGAATTGCACCATTATGACCTAACATAAAATGTGAGTGAGATATAGTTGAATGAATTAGTGAAAAGGGCCAAAATTATCATGTGAGTGTCCCAGTTTGGTTTCTCTGCTGCTATGACAAATACTGGCCAAAATCAACTTATGGAAAGTGAGGGACTACTTGGTTTGTAGGCTTTAGTCCACCATTGAGGGAAATCAAGGCAGGAATTCACGGCAAAATCCTCAAAGCTGGAAATGAAGCAGAGACCATATAGGAATGCTGCTTTCTGGCTCGCTTCTCCTGACTTGCTCAGCTCCCTTTCTTACACAGCTCAGGACAAGCTGCCTAGGCATGGAACTGCCTACTGTGAACTGGACCCTCCTACATCAGTTACCGATTTTTTAAAAATGCCCCACCAGTATAGTATGGTCACAGGACAATCTGATGGAGGAAATTCGTCAATTGAAGTTCCTTCTTCTCGGGTGTGCTAAGTAGAGAACCAAGAGTACTCATCATAGCAAGTTTTAAAACATGGGGTGGAACTTGTGTGCTGTGGGTCATGTTTGGCAAAGGAGGCCTAACCCTGTTTGAGACTGAAAAGCATACATTCTCAAAATTAAAATAAAATGTCACTGCTATTTTCAGAAAATAGTTACATATTATTATTGCTTTTAAAACTCATCAATTATCTCATAATCTTTTGCTGTGTAGCCAAAACAAAATCATATCATATTGGCTGATACTAATAAAATGGTGTTGGTGGTAAAGAAGGATAACACTCATGCTCGAACTCCAACTCTTTAAAGAATACTGAATTAACCAAAAACTATGCTACTTATGCTACGAAACGGACTTCTCTCTTGACATCACCTTAGGGATGCATCTCATCTCAGTTCCAGGTGTGAATGTAAACATTGTGAAAAAGATAAAGTCAGTCCTGTGAAGAATGCAGAAGAATATCAGAGCATAAACATATCTGAACATAAATTTCAGCTCAGCTGTTTGCTAGCTATGCAAAGTTGCAAGCATTCCTTCATAAAATCAGAGTAAAGACACCAGATATGGTGGCATATGCCTTTAATCTCAGCACTTGAGAGGCAGAGGCAGATCGAGGTTATCCTGGTCTACATACTGGGTTCCAGTCCAGTTGAAGTTACAGGAGACTCTGTCTTTAAAAATATTAGGGTGAAGGGATCTCTCCAGCTTAGAGACTGGTAGGGTTAAGTAATACCATGAATATTCAAGTAGGTGAGCCAAGGTTCCCATCATTTTTCCTCCTCTTCTTCTGCCTTCATTTCCCACAGTGCTACAGGCTGTTCCTTCATCATCTCTGTGATATTGTAATTTTTCAGACTCCTTCTCATTTTCCCACTAAAATGAATTCCAAGGAACTGTCCTGATTTCTCGTTCTTTTAGTCTTTACATTTCTATCCACTAACAATCCTTACTTTTAAGTATACCCATATCCCTCCTTAACTGACTCCAAATATCTCTCATGCTCCCCTATGCTGTGATTCTTCCCAGCAGGCTGGCTAGTCATTTGTTCGATGTTCATAAATTCCATCCTGTATGTCCCATTCCAAATATGCCAACTCTCTCTACTCCCCTAGTTTGCTGTCCTCTTGTTTTCCAACTTTGTTCATAATACCACCATTCACAGCATCAGACAAACAAGAATGTGCATAACTTCCTTGGTCTTCCACCTACTATCTCTGATGTCCTAGCAATTCTGAACTAATGATTTCACACTCTCCAACGGATACACTGAAGTCCAAACTCTGTAGTGTAACATTTAAAACTCTCAGTAGTCTGGCATGTATTTATTTTTCAACTATGCTGTTCTTGATGCTCATAGATTCACATTAACCATCTTCTTAAATTTCTGTCCCCCTCCTATTAACCCAAGCCTTCCTGGCTCTCTATCTCCCATCTTCGGCATCTTGGCAAGTCCAGTTCCAATGTCCCTTCCCCAAGAAAACGCCTTGGGTTTCATGACTAAGAGCTGACTTCTTCTCTGTAAGAACTTAATACAATCTAGCAATTTCTTTCTTCAAACACTTATTGGCTATTAAGCATTATTGATATACACATATTAATATTTTATAGCATGCTGAACAGTATAGCCTTCCTCTCCTCCACCATGCATTTTTTTATTGGCTTCCCTCTGCAGCCTGGAGATGGACTACAAGGAGCTTGAAATGCCAGACAACCAGGAGTACTAAATAAGTGATCTTCAATTATACACAAAACTAATAAAATTTCATGGAGCTATTTGAACACCTCCAGTAGAGGAAGCTTTTCCCATCTGGTCAATGTTTCATGAAGTACAGTTCCTAAGACCTTGGTTGTGCTCTGAGTGCTAAAGCATGCTGGAAATCTGACCACCAGATAAGTGGAGTGTTACTGTATAGCCAAAGGCTTCTTGCCAAAGATTTATAATTAGCAACAGAATCAGCTGGCATACTAAACTATATTTCCTTTCTTTAAGCTCCTTTTCCTCCTTTTTGTTTTCTTCCTCTCTGTTTGTGGCTGATAGAGGCAGGTGATCAATAATCTTTCTTTCACCAACTCTGATCATCATCTTTCTACTGCCTGGATGCTATTATTCACTTTAATACATTAATCCTTTGGTTGAAATTCTTAAACCACAATTCTTTAGTAAAGGACCATCTTGGCACCCACATGCTGATAGCAGCTTGTCTGGCATTTCAAAAAATAAATCTGAATGAAGCTTCCCTTTTCCCCAACATGATTTAACTAAAGAGAAAAATACCGAGAGAAAGATTTCAGCTCAATGACACAAAGATGTGAGGGGAAATGAAATCTTATTACGTAAATTAGAGAATAGGAAAATTTCACCTTGCGATTACAATTAGATGTCAACATGTCATTACATGACAAAGCACTGAGAAATATTATGGCATTTTATTGAATCTTACTCTCGTTACTATCACAATGAGAAATAGAATGCACACTGCACTGGTTAGCAGACCGAACCTCCGTACAATTGCTGTAACCTTTGGTGGAGCCCAGTGATTTTTGTTCCTTTTCAAAAAGACATTAAAGTGACAGTGTGGCAGGCCATTTTTTCCACCACACACACTAAAACTAGTGTGCGTGCATCAGAGCCCTGCCAAGCACGTTGCATTCATACAAAGATCCATACAGATCTTAATCATAAAATAATCCATTCTGTACTCTGTTTTTATGACATTTATATGAATCTGGCCACAGCCTCATCAAGCAGTTCACAGAGGAAAATTGTTCTATTTATGTGGTCGAGACAGGGTGGACTTGATTTTCAAGCAAAGGGAGAAAGAAATACTCAATTTTTTGTAGTCACAAATCTGGAACTCAAAAGAACTATTTTACACTATTTTGTGACTATATTTGTAACTGAGGATCAGAAAAGATGGGAATCCCTTCCTCTGTCCCCTGTCAGTAGTAAAGTCATATCTCAGTATTTATGAAACTGAGAAACTGAGTGAAGACACCTGGAAATAGTTTTCTCCTTCTTTTCTATGTAATTGCAAAAGGCAAAGAACTGGATGTGTGGGTAAAAGTAGGAAAGAAACTTTCCAGTGTGCATCTGCTTTAATTTATTCTTGCTCCTGCATTTGAAGAACTAACAATTTTTCAATTAATTTTTCCAACTTTTCCTTCGTTTTAATCTTTGTTCAGGTATCTTGTATTTACACACATACATACACCACACACACACACACACACACACACACACACACACACAAGAATAAGTCACATCTGAAAGTTTTTTCTGACTCATTCGCCCTTTCCTTCAAGTTGGTAATGGTTGTAAAAATAAATCTATATGCTTGGTTACTAAAATCATTTTCTGGATTCTAGGAATATAGGTAACAACCCTGTTGCATACATCATCTCTTAGAAAATTAATTTTCTGGGCACACCATGTGAATAAATAATATGGATGAAAATACCTCATTGCTGTGCTGGCTCAGTACCACTCCTCATCAGACCACACTGTCCTTCCCTCATTTAGGGTAATTCTGGCTTCACTGATGATGGTCCCAGTACAAATTCAGTTTTATGTCATCACTTATAACTCTTAGATACTGCAATCATTTCTTTAAAGTCAAAAACTAGACTCTGAGAATCTAAATCCTGCATTCATGACCAAAATATACACTTGTGTTTTCTGGTTTCTTTAAGATGCCATCACTTACTTGTGTGGGAAATAATTACAGAAAGATCCAGCACTGAGTACAACAATCAAACACCATGTGGATCCAGGAGCCACATCAAATGTGGATCTTTTTGCACATTTCATCGTAATATAAACCTCTTTTTTTTCCTTTTCACATAATAAAGAACACTCCTCCCTTCTTTTAGAACAAAGAAGGAAAAAAGAGGAGGTTCCATTAAGTTTAAGACTATTGTAAGAAACGGAATTAATGTGAATATTTCCATAATGATCTCATCCAATTATAGGGACAATATTCATGGTATTCTCTTTTCCTCTTCAGAAATCACTGGCATTAAGGTAAAACACTACACACTACTTTCCTTTCCTAACCCCTCCCCTAAATAAATGCCAGCATAGACACAGAAACTCCACATGAATCATTAGTATGTGAGATGCTGTTACCCTGAGGCTGCTGTAAGCACATATATTCCTTTTCTTCGATTTCAAATCTTTAAAGTATTTTCTTTTCAAATACTTATAAAAGCCGTATGGTTGAAATAAAAATAAAACACATACAGATGATATTTTTAAGCTCAGCATTCTCATTCCAGAAGTCAAGTAGTCAGATATGTTCTTTTTCTCTGCATCCTATATGTGTCCTGGAGAAATAGGAGCTTAAAAGCAGTGACAACCAAGAAGAGCTTGCAGAAACACTTCAAGGCATTACAACTCTCCTTTGGAATTGACCTCTTCCCTATAGTCCACCTTACAAAGTTCATAACAGATTGTACATTCCATTGTCCAGAGGGCAAATGTGAAAAAATGCATGTGCTTCACATGCAATCATTATGTGATGATGAGAGACCGTAGACAAATGTCAACCACATGAAGTATGCTGTGAAAGGATTGTCTTTATTTCACAAAAATGTACCTAACAGTTTGCTTTGTACATATCTACTTATCAATGTCGTCTTATACTTCAGCCAACCCTAAGTTATCAGAAATAATCTTCAAGCTAAAAAAATGACATCAATCTTCCAAATCCAATGCCTCAAAATCTAACTTTTGCAAAATGATGCGCCTTCTTGAAAGCATGTGGAGCCCTTCCTAGGCCAGTCTTTTCCGAAATTCTTAAATTTATTTTTACTGAATTTTGTGGATTTCATATAACACATCCTAATCGTATTTGGAACCCACTTCTCTGTCTACACCCCCATAGCCTGCTTACAGCACTTCATGTATTTTTTCATATATGTTAAGGCCTATCAAGTCAAGTGTGTGTATGCCAGCTTGCTTCTGTGCATGAAGACAAACTAGAATGGCACTCAACAAAGAGGTTGAGAGCCCTCCTGAATGTGTGTGTGTGTGTGAGTTTGTGTGTATGCTGTGTGCCTGTTGCAGATCCACAGGTTTGTTTTACAGAACTCCTTGAGGCCAGCAAAAAAGTCTACTGTCTTTTTTTTTTTTCAAGATGGCAGATGTATATCTCCCTAAACTGCACTTTGCACTTTCCTTGACAACACTGAGTATCCTGAAAGACTGTACATCAAATGTGGCTTGACCACAACATAAAGCTACCTGAAAGAGGACAAAAGAATGAAAAGTAGATACCACATCAAAATAAGAGCCTCATGGTTGCCCTTCAAAGTCCAAGCCCTGAACACATCTTTGAAATATCAGGTTTTCCTGGAACAAGAGAGCAAGTACAGAATAGAGGGCCACTTAATGTGATCACAGTATACATCAATTGTCCAAGCAAATAAGTAATTTCAATTTTGTGAGTATTTCTACAGAATTCACATGAAAGCAGTGGTATGGACGGACTCTTCCTTCAGCAAGTCCAAGTTCTCCTATCAACCGCTTCCAGCACTGAAGGAGATTCCAGTCTCCTCTGAAACATGACCCTAACACAAGCCAACCACCTCATTTGTGCTGAAACAAAAGGAAGAAAAACTATCTTTGTCAATATTGAAGGAAATCTTGTCATTTAGACCACATGAAGAAATAGAATCCATGATCTCCACTGTGTTACCGTCCTATGAAAGAATTCCTACAGTCATTTTGTCTAATACAATTTTCTCTTTGTGTCCTGACATTTACTACTCTCCAGCTACATATGAGCATCTATACATCATTTTATAAAACAAACATCTAATGCTGCCAAAGGAACTGATCCCTGGTACCCATTAAAGAAACCAATTGGCAAAACAAGAAGATTTTAATGAGGATTCACAGTATGCCAAGCTAGATGCTATGGGCAATAAAAGAAAGCATACTACATGATATCAATCCTCAAGTAATTAAAAGATCATGCATGGCTCAAAGTACAGGAAGTAGACCATGATTTTTTTAGTACATAACAATTGTGAATCTTTGTAATCCACTAATTAAAGTCTAGAAAAATTGAAAGGAGAATGTCATAATTGTGATGTGGAATAATCCTAGGAGACACTATGTAGATAAGAGGGATGTTTAATGAGCAAGTATAGATTAGAAAGAGTGACAAAATTCAAGATTAAAGTTACTACTACATAGTTAAATGGTCAAATAAGATCAGAATAGATCATTCAAGTTTAGAACAGTTTCCTCGCATCCAAATAATGATGGAGAAAGGAAGGTGACAAATTAAATTAATTGTTCATTGTATTTTGGAATTCAACCAGTGAAGTTAACTAATAACTACAGTCATTCCCCCAAAGAGCCACAGGAGAAACTCAGCAAAAATCATCTGAGGAAACTCTGGTTGTTGTGATATAATGGTATCTGAAACAATAGGCCACTCCTGACACTGCAGCAAGAAGAAATGAAAGGATCTTGTGTTGACCAAAGCTGTCCTGATACCCAAAATTCAAAGAAACAGGCATGCAAACAAAAGACTCCGTAAAGAACAGCAAATCACAGAAAGTCTAGAGAACAAATAGTCAAGCCAGGATTGATTGCAGGAGCCTCTGTCTCTCAATTCTGGGATTAATGCCCATAAAGATAGCAACACCATCATCAGTGTCATCTTCCAAACAAAGGGCCACAGTATAGAGAGAACAATATTAATTATTGTCAAAATCACTTGTACACTCAGCAGTTTCAATAGAACAATCAGTTTAAGTGGCAGTGGCAACTTCTCAACATAAAACACACTTGCTGCAATCCAAACTGGATTTAAAGAGAGGTGAGCCGCCACTTTAGCTGTTTAATCTGGTTATATGTAAGCTAAAGTAGTTCACGGTTGTAGGATGAACGAATCAAAGGCGTAATTGTTTTTGTCATCTGCACAGCAATTTTACTCCTGAATGCATTGTTTTAGGCAGGAATTAATAAAGACTGCATGTGCTTCAGGTGCTGGGTAGATCACACTTTCCACACAGCCCAGCCCGAAGCTCTGAATGCTCCTTTTCTTATTATCAGTTAATAATTCTCTCTCATTGAGGCAAATTAGGAACTTGACTGTGTTAGAGAGTCCAGAACACTGCTAGAGGCAAAGGGGGCTAAATGGCAGAAATTCCTCTCTGAGCAAGATGCATGAAGCACGACATTGTGTCCACCACAAAAGCCGCTCTGTATTTTTGATCCTTTCTAATTTAATTAGCCCAAGAGGTAGCGCATTAATTTGCCAAGAATTCTTCTGATGCGAAAGCTGCCCTTATTGCAGCGAAGGGAAAAAATAACCTGCGTGCTACAGTGGCCAGTAATGAAAGGGGGTTATTTTTGTGTTACAAATGGCATTGCAGGGTTACAAGAGACCTTTAAACCTTTTTATCTCTGGTTAGGTCATATGTAACACAGTGCAATACAAAGCGCTAATTAACCAATTCTGGTCCAGAAATCTTTTAGAACACTTAAGAGAGTCGTACAGTTAGAACCTAGGTCAAATACATTGCATTGCTTTGCATTTAGAAACTGAAAACATCTTCTGGTACAGATATTAAAATATAGAAGAAAAAAATCATCAACTGGCAGCTCCGTTACTCTATGTATGGACTCAGACCACGAGATATTTATTCTGGTCTTTGTTTTCTTTCTGTTTAATGATATTCTTTATGTGGGCAAGCTGGAGCCTTGAAGTCCCTTAGAAGGTCTCTTGGCTCTTTATGCTGTATTTATTTGGTAAATTGTCTCCATGTTAATCTTCTTCATCAAATGCTTGGAGTCAGTTTTGAAAAACTTTGATCAGATCAACCACCACCAAGCTTCTTCATCGCCATGTGCTTCTGATATGCGCCCGTGCACTCAAATGGGTCATTTACTCATTAAAGAACAAGAAACATGCATCCTACCATGATAAGTCCTCCCCAATACTTTGAACTGTTAATTAAGTCTATGTAATCATGTCTCCTGTTTGCAGAACTATTTCTTTTTCTAGAAATTAGAGGATCTCGTTTAGGGACTTTCAACACCCTTGTCGCGTTCACTCACCACTTTCCAACCGTGCTGCCTGAATAGGGTTGTATAAAAACACTCCTAGAAACAAACTCAAGAAAATCTGAACAGTATTACATTTTACATTTCATTCTCGGACTCTGTTAATGAAAACCAGTGAAAGACAATGGCTTTAAAGCAACACACTGACTGATACTTCCTTCCCTGCCTGCATTTAGCTAGAAATCAGTGAATTAAGGAACGATGGCACTGAGAATATTTCCACCCATACCTTCAGATACCCCAAGAAATCACAAGTAGGCGTCTGTGGCAGAATTCAAGATTCAGTAGCCCAACAAAAAAAGAAATTAGCATTGTCAAGAGGCAGGGCTGGATTTGTCCAGGGGGGAAGGAGTGGCTGCAGTGAGAGGCCAGAGAGCCAGGGAGACCAGCACAGAGGCTGTGGGATCTAAAAAAAAAAATCTCAGGGCAAGAGGGAAGTGTTTTTGCTTTTTTTTTTTTTTTTTTTTTAAGTGAGAAAAGGAACAAAATTTGTGAATGTATGTGTATTTATTTATTTATTTTTAGGACACTATAGTGTTAATTGCAAGGAAGGATAGAGATTTGGCTGGAGGATTGAATAAAAAGCATCTCCTGGTCTCTTAGTCCAGCAATATTTTCTCAGAGACAGTATTAAATAATCTAGTTTCTCAAAACATGGATATCCTTTCTGAATGTCTGAACTATTTTCAAGATAGCATGTTTTCAGACATTTTTATCCAAACCTTGAAACACTTTTCAGATAATACTACGAGATTTTTAAATCTTTAACTTTTGTTCTGAAAAATTCTTATTTTTTTGTTTCATTGTACAGTTTATGCTTAAAATCAGCATCTATTTAAATAATAAAAAGATCATTTTTATTCAAATTTAAAAGTTCATAAATAATATTACTATGAATAAGATAATTCAGCTGGGAATGCGTTTTTATAGCTACATGTTAAACTGTTCTGAATTTTTCCAGGTTGTCCAAAAGATTTGAAAGGGTAAAGGGATTTTTTTAATACACAGTAAATACTTCTGAAATAGTGAATTAAAATGGAAAACAGATGACACATTTATTCGACATTCGGCTTCTGTAACATCAAACAGCACATTTTCTTCAAATGGTTTCATCAGTGGACCAGTAACCTCTTAAATTGATTGACTCAAACCTGTCAGGTATTTGAAGAGTGGAGGTTTATAAAATTGTCCCTCCTTTTTCTCCATCTGTTGATGTGTATAAGCTACTATCATAGATTAAAAGGTAGCATCTATTCCAAAACTCTCTTTATAGTTCTCAACTGAAATGAAAATAAAAATTAAACATGAAATATTTGAATTTCCTTAAAGAGATAACTTGGAATTAGGAGTTAGTTGTTTTCATTAAGTTGCTATAAAAAAAAAAGATTGATTAAAAACAGCCCAAATATTGCTCAGTAAGAAAAATTCAAATACTTTCTTCCTACAAGGATGTTATTCAGACATGCAAATTTATTCAAAGTAATGTCAAAGATCAAATGACTTATCAAAAGTTGAAAAAGAAAGAAATGATTATTTTGAATTAATGCTTAATAAATAGAAAGAGCTGCTTCTTGTGATATGACAAAATAGATATCTTTTCTTCTTAATTCTAGGTACCTTTTATGATCTTGGAGAATACATAGCAAAACCAAAAGAATTTACCTACATCTGCTTTCCAGATAAAACCAGTATTCTCAGATCTCAATCTCCTTCTTAAAAATATCAAGAAGCCCATAGCGGGTCACTTGGTATGAGAATGCGTTTACCCTGACAGCCTCTAGAAATCTGCCTGTATTTAAATCATATCAGTATTAGCTGGGAAAAGTTGAAGAAAAGGTAACAGAGTAAATTCCTTCCTGCACAAAAAGTAAGAGTGATAGATCCAAAGCAAAAACTATATTTCTCCCCAAGACATCTCAGGTATGAAAATGAGCATTTAGTCATCTATAAATCGGCCATTAAATATGAGCTTGGGGAAAAAAAACCCAAGTGAGTATCAGTCAGGATCATAGACCAAGCACACTCAAGCTTGTAGAGTAGGTTCTTCACAAAGATGACAAAGATATGAACAAAAAAAAACTACTTTGTGTTGGTATGCCCTAGGGAAAGAAAAGGGAGAGAGCTGATGTGCCTACCTAAGGTCTCAAACAACAGAGAAAGAACAATTAGCTAAACCCAGTGGGTGACATCCAAAAAACACGTCATGTGGTAGGAGTTGTGTCTTTGCTAGAAGACCATCATCAATCCCTAACTACTTGCCAAAGAGGGAAATAGGGAATGCAATATCCTGACCTCACTCCTCCATGGAGTGACATCATCACCCTGTGACAGAAAATCAACCAAGAGGAAAAGAGGAGCCTTGAAACCAACCTCCTTGGTACAAGTAGACTGGGAAGGCTACCATAAAGTAACTGACACAGGTGACTACTGATGTTTAATTTTAAAGAGGAAATTTTTCTTAACACTATACAAAATGTCAATGACCATATCATAAAAATAATAACCTTTTGACAGTACTCTAAGAGAAACACATATATATGATGAGACACAGTGGCCTGTGCCTATAACCCTAAAATTTGGAAGGCAGAGTCCAGACCAAGTTCCAGACCAGCCTGAATCACATAGTAAACTTGAGGCTACATGACAAGGTATCACCTTAAAAACCAAGAAATGAAATGTTTAAAAAAACACATATGTGTATATACACATACACATACTAATTATTTTCAAAAGAAAAATAAATGTCAAATTATAAAAGTGAAAATATATTATGATAAATTATAACAATAAGATATGAAATTATAATTAGCTATTCAAGTCTATAATCACCCCTACTTTCTCTCATTAAGAAATATGTATCCAATTAAAGTAGTATAACAGAACTAGTAAGAAAATAGGGAGAGAAAAGAAAAGGAAAATAAGATTGTCAACCTAGAGGAAAAAGAAAATGAGATACATTTGCTTCTCTTCCTTTTCCTTTCCTTTCCTGTACCACAGCCATGGTATATTGAATTACTAGGAGCAGGAAATTTACATTCCACAGAGCTAAGTAAGAAGGAAAACATCTACAGACATAGCTGTACCAACTCCGGTGAGTAGGAGAACAGAGACGCTGAATCCCGATTTCCACAGCCAGTGATGCTGGTTCAGTTATAGATTTCTGCTTTTCATCCACTCTCCATCCCTCCTCTTTTCCCACATGGACACAACTTATGGGTCCTCTAGAGACAATCCGTACCTGTGCAGCAAACAGGGTAGGCTAATGCTTTCTCACTTCCTGGTTTTGCCTCACACATTCTTCAGCTGTGCCCCAGACAGTTACCAACATGGTTGAAAATATCCTTTCTTGCAAAATATCACCTGAAGTCCATCTTTCTTCCTAGCTCTCATTAATTCATTTTTCCCTCTTTTTGATATGCAGTCATTTCACCCCCATTTACAAAGCACCAATATGTTAGGCATTATGTGAATATAAAAATACAGAATGAGACCAGATCCCTGATCTTGAGCAACAAAGTCCAGTAAAAGATAAAGATATATTATCAGACTGTCTTTCCCACTACTCTGAACATAGAACAGCATGATACCATATGCACAACATATAGACATATACGAGAGAGAGATTCTGACCCTGAGCCACTTCCTGTAATGCCTTAGAGAAAGCCCTCTCTCTCTTTCTCTCTCTCTCTCTCTCTCTCTTTCTCAACACACACACACACACACACACACACACACACACTTACCACACTCTCTTGCCTGGCATCTTTCCTATGTCTTCTGGTCTCTTGTTTCAACAGTTTTTAAGAGTTGAACATATGTGAGGAAACTAAAGCCCACTCAGAATGATACAGACATAAGCTCCTTCCTGGAGGAGGGTTAACAGTGGTAGGAGTTGGTAACCAGCTCAAGAATAGAGGGAAGGAAGTAAATAAAGGGATGATACATGAACTGGGAAATTATAAAGATGTGAAAGAAACCAAATATTAAGAGTCCGTTCAAAGTTTCTTCTTTCCAACCTATCTTCGATTAAAAACTACATTGTTAGAATGAAATAGCCCTCAAATTTAAACTTGAAACAATATTTTACATTTAATAAGGACAAATAATACCTTTCTTTTACAAAATCACTAGCTTTAAGACCAAGTACATTATTTCTCCTAAACTATTAGACTCACCTATGGAAATACGAAAAACTATCAGGTTGAAGTTCAAACCAGACCCATAAAGCTGGTAAGTAGGCTTGGGCAACAATAAGGTTTAACATGTCCTCTCCAACCAAAACTAATGTGCACATCTGGCTGTAGGTAAAACCATGTATCTGGACATAGGACTATTAATCAGGTGCCTGACATCATCCTTTAATAAAAATAAACCTTTCTAAGCAATGTTTAGCTTTCTAAACTATTATTGTCAAGAATTTATTATAATGATTTATTGTTGTAACTTTAAAGTCCTTTAAAAGAAAAGTGAATATTTAGATTTCTGAATATATCTATTTTTAATAAAATATACAATTTTTGAATACCTAATAATGAAATGAGCTTCCAAGAAAGGTCCTGTTGAATAGAAGGAACTCGGGCTGGAATGATAAGAAAACAAATTATTCAAGTTATCCCTGTAGTCTACAGTCACCCTGCCCTACCTGGTCTCATAAGGTGCTCCCCCAACTCTCATCCTCACCTTTTCTTCTCTGTCTGGAGTCCCTTGTACGAATTTTGATAATGTAACAATTAAAGATGCAAGTTTGAGCAGTGCTAATTTAGAATTAAAAAGATTTCATTGTCAAAATATTCCATAGTTTCATGGCTGTGCATATTTTGCCCTAACTGGCCAAACTATTACTGGCAGGGCAGCCACTGGGGTCAGGAGGAGCTCAGTGTGCAGAGGTGTGCTTAAAGTTCTGGAAACCCACACCAGCTCCAGCACATGAACACTAGTAACATTCTCGCTAGCTGGGCAACATGTTTTCTAAAGGTGCAGAACCTACTTTGTTTCTATCACTTGTCACAGTTAAGCATAAATAATGGAAAAACAAACAAACTGTGCCAGTATAAAATGTAGTATTTGTTTATGAGACACTTCCAGAATCTGACAGTGGCCCTCTGTTAACAATATTTAGGCCATAACCATATTGGCCAAATTTTTCACACAAAGAAATCTTAAGCTTTGGATAATGTAAAATAGCTTTAAATTGCCCCTGTATTTGGTTTCTAATCTCAGATATGATCATGCCAGATTTTCTAGTTTCAATAATCATGTCACTCTAAAATCTAACCAAGAAGAGGGAAAGTTAGAGCTTATTGTATAGCAAGCTAACAGTCTCTACATCCTCATCCCTCTAGATTTTTCAAACAGCTAAAACATGCTAAAATGTCAGGAAACAAACTGAGTTAGTATTTTTCAATCTTGCCACAGAAGGGCAGTCAGAATGGAAACATAATGACATCCATTATTATTATTATTACATCTTTATATCATAGAAACACCAAAAAATCTTGAAGAACCATATGTATCATGAAAGGCTTTGGTTGTTTCTTGAATGTTTTCACTGTAGCCTAGTGAAAACATCATCATAGATTAACATAGTCCATTGACTACTGTTCAGAACACTGCCCTGAAGGTATCCGTTCCCTAATTCCCAAGAAAACCTTGCTTGCAGTCTCATTGATACCTGGGCAGAGTTTTCCTTTCAGTTAATTTGATGGGTGTTCAGTGTATTCCTGACAAATCAGAAAAGAGCATTTGCCCCTCCAGTTCACAGTTCACCAGCTAGCAGAGCTTGTGACAGCCACAGAAGAGTGACTTTCCAGGGAGACTACAACCTAGGTAGAGCCACACTCCTTGTTTTCGTTTTAAATCAACACTTAGGCAGAAACCCAGAAACTTGTCCTTGTAAATCAGACAAAGAATGCATGACCTGCCCATCTTGCCATGTGGTTCGCTAACATCACAAGGTACCTTATCTTTCAGGAGCATTCGTGACATGAGACTGGGGACAGGAAGAATTCAAATTTCTCTTTCATACTCTGAATTCACATAACTGCAAACTCTTATCTGCCATGCTGGGTATCAGTTCAGCTCTACATACTAAGTACATTCTTCCCAAACTGGGCTTTGTGCCTCTGAAACTACCTGATCCTGTTTTCAGTTTAGATGGTCATATTAAGATTGTTCATTCTAAAGCTAAGACTAATTCAAAGATTGGAAAACTGTCTTCTGGCTCCTCCCATTGAGACCATCCTATAATGGACATGTCCTGGATATGAAAGAATGATTTTAAGTCAATTGTTAAGTGCTTTAACTTTTCATTTATGTCAGTTTTTTCTTAGTAGTACTTTAATCTCCAATAAACAGCAAAAATTGCCTCTGTTAATACTATTATTTTCATTTTGTACGTATACGTGCTTTTACTGCTCTGGAGGTTATCAAGTGGGCTAGGCAGTTAGAGAGAGCCCCAGGGATCTGCCTGTCTCTACCCCTTCAGAACTGGAATTACAAACTTTTGCCACCACCCATAATATTTTTGGTATGTTCATTTTGGTGACTCAACTCAGATCCTCATGCTTGCAAGCCAAGGATTTGACCAATTAAGCATCTCCCCCATTCTAATATTTACCCAATTCGTGGATGGCTCCTAATTTTCCATAATGATTTCAAACCTACAATTGCATTTCAATGAATGACAGAAAACACACAAGTCATTTCTCGGAATTTCCCAGGCCTGTACCCATGGTCATCTCAGTCTAAATTCACTGCAATAATTTACAAGAAATAAAAGGGATGGAGTGATGGAAGGAAAGCTTTCAGGCCCTCTTCCAGCACTGAAGGTATATGCAGAATGGCAAGAGCACTACAAAGGAAGCTCTTGAAGCAGCTTGGGCTTCTGCTGACCATGCAGGCAGTAGAAAGAACGAGGCAAGCAGAGTGTTGAGCTGATACGTGAGCTTATGGAGGGTTAACCAGCCAAAACACAAAAGATACAAAGAAATAGAAATTTAAAATATCTCAGTCAAAATCCAAATAAAAAGCCTTGGTAAAGCAAAACGCCCACAACGTCGTTCATCTGTGCTACTGTTTCTCAGTGTTCTGGGCCAGAACACTGAAGATCGGGGCATAAGAAAGCTTTATGTCTGGAGAAGGCCTCGTCTAAACTTACAGAACAGTGCCTTCTGGCTGCATCCTTCAGAGAGGGTCTAACTAATGTCTTTCAGCCTTTTCTACAAGGTGTACTAGTTGCTTGTCTCATTGCTGTGGTCAAGTGCTGACAAAACAACTTAACTGAGGAAGGGTACATTCGGCTCATAGCTCCAGGGCATGTTACCCACCATGCAGGAGCAACAGGTGGTGCTGACAGCCGGTAAGCAGAGAGTGCATGCTAGCGCTCAGCTCACTCCCCTTTTCATCCAGTCCAGGACCCCAGTCTACGAGCTGGTACTTCTCATACTTAGGGTAGATCTTCCTGGCTCAGCTAATCTTATCTAGATACTTCTTCACAGACATGCCCAGAGGCTGCTCTCCAGTGATTCTAGATCCTGTGGAGTTGACAGTCAATATAACCATCACATAGGACAATGATTCCACATATATAGCAGAGACCCAGTGGCCTAATTACTCACTTCTTGATTAATATTTCACTGGATATTCAAATTTCAATATAAATTTTGGAGGAGACACAAACATTCAAATCACAGCAGAGCCTTGATTGTCCATGGCAAACAAAATCAAGGGGGAAGCTAGCTTAGTTTTCTGATTGCTGTGAGAAAACACCTGGCAACTTAATAAAGGAAGGGTTTGTTTGAGCCCACCTTTTGGCCTGGAAGTCAGTGAGATGAAAGGCTTTCATTGTGGAGGCAGGAGTACCAAGTGACTGGTCATATGGTGTCTTCAGTCAGGAAGTAGAAAGAGAGATGGATGGTGGTGCTTCATGGACTTCTCAAACCCATTGTTCAGTCTGGGGCCACTTCCATCCTGGACAGGTGTTCCCATCTTGGGAAGTCCTCACAAACGTGTCCAGAGGGATGTCACTCAGGTGATTCTAAATCCAGTCAGGTTAAAGGTGAAGATGAGTCATCACAGAAGAAGTCAGTGGGTACTAGTCCAGAACCTGAGAAGAGCATCTCAACGACAGTCATTGTTGCCCTCCCCTGTGCTTCTCCTTGCTTCTGCAAACTTTTCTTCCTTTCTTCTGTGATTGGCTAGCATAAGGTTTACCTTGCTAGCCTCCAAATGACGATGCAATGCCAGCTCACACAATATTCTCAAGCAGAAGGTTTTCAGTTTCTGAAATTCAGGTTTGATTTTTGAGAAGTTTCATGTATATAATTACATAATGTCTCAAAAAAAGAAATAGACTGTCACCTTAAAAAAAATGGTTGCCAAATTTGTCAGGAATTGAACTGACGACATTGACATAGATTAAAAAATATATTCTTGCCTTCAAAAGTGAGTCCATTAGCCATCGAAAGATATTTTAAGCATCACAGAGGCACGTTCTTGCCACGTTCTAGTTATAGTTATGAAAACAAATACCTAGCCTCAGACTGTGAGCCTTCTATATACTACCTGATTCCCCTGGTTCCTCCATTTTCCCTCAGCATACCAAGCACAGTTTGTTAATACATGAGATGCTTGTGCTCTGGTCATCTTTGTGTTGCTATAATAAAACACTCTGATCAAAAGAAACTTAGAGGAGGAAAAGATTTATTTCAGCTTCTAGGTCATAGTCCATCACTGAGAAAAGTCAGGGAAGAAACTTGAAGCAGACACCATGGAAGAGTGCTGTTTGTCAGCCCACTCATGGACTCACAGTTCATTAGCTTTCCCGTAAAGCCCATGGCCACTTGCTCAGGTAATAGTGCTGCCTACATTGAACGGAGCCCTCCTGCATCAAATGAATCAAGATAATACCCGATAGACCTGCCCAGAGGTTAATCTGATCTGAGAACTCCCTCAGCTGAGACTACCTTCTCAGGTGACTCTAGGCTGTGTCAAGCTGACAGAGAACGTTAACTAGGAAGTAGGGTTGCCCAACGTGGGTAAATGTGTTTATCAAGCTATAAATTGTTTTTCAGTCCATTAATAAGATGGTCGTTCTCACTCCCCATAACAGGCACGCTGAACGATAGGTCCACTTCTGTGAAGCAGAAATCATGTTCCTGATAGAAGATGATCGAGCAGACTAAAAGGTCTCACCAGGGACTCACCCAGCATCACAATGGAATTGTGAACATCATTTGTTCTCATTTTGAAACTTTACTGATTAAAGACTCAACATAACTTTACAAAGCAGAGAAATTCCACTGAAAAGCAAAGCTGAATTTTATCTGTCAAAGTAACTGGAAAGCTATTATTTGTTTTTTGTTAAGAAGGGGTATCTTTGATCAGCATTCGATTTTAATATATACTTAGTACAGTGCCTAGAAAGGATCTGGTACTTAATAGATACTTATTTTCCTACATAGAAGATTGCTACTTCTAACAAAGGACAAATTGTTTCATTTTATCAGCTTCAACATATGTGTGAAAGAAACTGAGGATCCCATGAAACTTGGATTTTATTATTTTTAATGTAGCATATTAAGAGAGAGAGACTGGCAAGGGTGAGGAAAGGAACAGAAAGGAAAGGAACAGAGACAAGAGAGAGGAAGACGAGGGAAGGGAACAGTGCAGATCAGAATTAGCTCAGTAGAAACCTTTACACACGTGAACTCAGGTAAAAGAATGTCAGGTCCATTGTGGCATTTCATGTCAGGATAAAAGAACCACTGAGGACGAAGAACATTTTAATTTGCAAAGAGAAATTCCAGTAATTGTGCCCTTCTTCACACGCAAAGTCAATAAGGATGGTAAGACTTCTCTCCCTAAAGCATGGACAGCTACACAGGAAACAGGGATTTCGCAGATGGTGCCGGCAGGAGTTCGCTTCTTTAGATTAAGGAACTCAAATGTTTTCACACATGGAAACAAGACTATAATGTCTAGATGAATAACTGTATACTACACATCCCTATGTTTGAAACACTCTCCTTTGAAGAAGAAAGACTTCTCTATCTATGACTGTGTCCTACAGATTTCTCCTAAGAATTTCATTACCACTGTAGATGGGAAAAATTAACCATTACCTTGTAATACTCACTGTAACTGCATATATTAAGTCAGTGTACCTGAATGATAAATACATTCTTAGCTGACCTATCCACTAATTGAATGCAATTCAAGCTATAGTTGAAGATGAAATTTCTTCAAATCCCACCCCCAGTATCATACTTCCTCTAGCAATGTCCCGCCTCCTTAAGGTTTCATTCCATTCACAAACAATGCCACCAACATGAGACCAAGTGTTCAAATAAGTGAGCCTATGGGGGACATTGTTCATTCAAACCACCACAGATAGTATTTATAAAATCTCGTTTTAAAAATATTTTCCTTTAATTGTCATGTTTGAGAAATATTAATTTGGGTTTTTAGAGGATTGAATAAGTAACTACTTTCTGTCTACGTTTGGTGTCAACAGAAAAGTAAACTGTATGTCTCACAAAATAAAGAACCGGCAAGGATGCTTAGAGAATCAGGCTGAGAAAGTAGGCTGACACTTGCCCTCCCAGCTTCCTCTCACTGTACTCTTGAGAAAGCTCAAGGAATAAAAGTGGAAGTTTTCAAAGCAGCTGAGTCTCCTCTGCATCACTGCCTAACACAAGCCCAGGACAGAGAAGGAAGCAGAGAGAGAGGACCTATGTGACTTGTCTTTCGTTATATATTGCTGTGGTTCCTTTGGGAATCAAGTGGAGACCAGACCCTTGTCATCCTCAAATATCTTGCTCCCACCTGACAAGGAATTGTGAATTTGAAATACTCTGCTTTTTGGAATAGCTGAACAATAATGAAGATTCAAAAGGAACCAGTCCCTTTCTGACATCACTCAAGTTAGGTGTCAGTGGAGAGTGGCTTCAGCATTGCTAGGAACTAAGTGGGAAAATGAAACAGGGATGTTTTGCAAGTTAGTAACGATGCCGGATTTATTAACAAAAGGCATGAGCTTGTGTTATTTGTGCACCTTCTGAAGTGTGAGGCCTCTCTGACCTTTCACAGGCCATTCGAATTTTCAGGTCCTATTTCTTCACATACAAGATGACAAGGTCTTCATCAGGGTCTCTTTTTTCTAGGAAGTGAAGTCCTTTCTTTGGCTATTGTTAGAAATGTAAAACCCTCTAAGTACCTTGGGAGTTTGGCCTGGAGTTCTAAGGATTCTTGTGGAGCATCTTAGGACTCCAACAAACTCCAGCATCCTGTGGTCTTCTGACTGCTACTCATTTCTTAGTAACAAAATGCCCACATGTCTGAAGTACTAGACAGGTGTTCTTCTCCTAGATGGGTATTGAATTGAAAGGAGCACATTCATTGACCATAACACTAAGAAGCAAACTCATGAGGGAAAGAAAATGTGCCTCAATAGGCAAAAATGATGCAAATTACAAGGTTTATATTTGATTGGCAATGAAAACTAATAGAGCTAAATTTTATTTCATTCCAATAATTAGATATATACTTTTTAAATAATTTGATATTATTTTTTTATTGCCATTGAGTTTCTTGTTTCAACATCTCTGATTGGTGGAGTTCATTTTAAATTAAAGTCTTTTGTTAAGCCACAGGAATAATTATGAAGAAGTGGAAGGTTTTAAAAGAGGCATGTAAACAGAACACAGAGTATTAACCTGCAGATCTCTAAGACTCCCAGGTTAAGGAATTCTCATTTTCTCCAGCTGTTGGTTTAGTCCTGCACTGAAGTAGGCTGTAATATTCTATTATATGATAAAGCATCATTTAAGAGGAAGTTATCCCCTTTTATGTTATGTTTGCATTTCATTTCCATGCTACCTTTTAGAAAACAAGTGATAAGTAGAAACAGAACAGGTATTTCCAATTACTTATGAGTCATTCACTCTCACATAATTTAATATCCACAGATCTTTAATATTTATAGCACATGTTGAAAGGATTCAACATATGTAGAGATCCTCACCAAGTAACTTTGTACTCTTCTTGAATACAAAGATGCAAATTTTGTCACCACTTATGCAACCTGCTAAAAATCTTGCTATTAATTCATGTGAATGAGTTTTTCCTCTAAAATTTTAATTAAAACATGAATGCTTTGCACACTTCACTCTGCAATACACTACATGTGCATTTTTTTAAAATACCAAGTGATCAGTTGTATAACAGGGAGTTTATTTGCAAGTTTTCTCATATCATAAAAATCTCACAGAGCTGCTATTTGTGTATAAAACTAAACAATGCATAATAGTATATTATGCATATATATTGTGTAAGCAATATATAATAAGGTTTTGCTACAAGACTCTCAGTAATAGCAGTATCCTCTTCACATTCTTGTGTCTACTAATGGGTGTCCTAGGAAGAAAAGAGAATTAATGATTGATACAAATGATGAAGTGCTTCTAGCCTAGACAACTGAAAAGTTAGAGAGAAAAACAGTCACAAAGGAGAAAGTCAACATAACTAAAAATAAATAAATAAATAATAAATATAAAATGGTATCTAAATATGTGTTATCCAAGTCAAAACCATGTATACCTAAGGTTTGTGTAAGAATTGATATTCAGGACTGCAGAGATGGCTCAGCAGTTAAGAGCATGTAGTGCTATTCTTAAGACCCAAGTTTTGTTCTCAGGACCCATGCTGGGTGCTTCCAACTGCCTGTAACTCCATTTCCAGGGGATCTGACAACTTGGGTCCCACAGGCACCTGCACTCATGTGCTCGTAACCACAGGCACACACAAATATATACACAATTAAAAATAAAATACAGAAGTAGTCAATATTCAGCACAGAATACTTTGACCCTCAATTGTAATAGTAATTAATTCCTTGTCAACTCCCATCTCTTCCTAAACTAATATAGCTAATTTAGAACATGGTCATATATTTTGGAAATGTTGTATTCTAATATAATTTTAGCATATTAATGGCACTGCCTTGATTGACTAACATTTTTTCTAGAACACTATCAAAAATATACAATTACTGTATTTTTTAGAATCTCATAAAAAGGAAAAGAATCTACAACAAACTCCTTCCTTTGTTCCTTGGAGATCTTCTGTACAGGAGCCATTTGACAGCTGTCATTTTTGTTGTTAGAAATAATTATTATGCTACATATTCTTTCACTATTAATTTTTAATATTATTGAAATTTTGTTAGTAATTGTGGAATATTAGAAGGCAAAAACATTTTTCTAGACTGTTTTTTTCAAAACAGAAGTATGCATTTTTCTAAAGGAATGAAAAAGAAATGTTTGATTAACTGACACTCAGAAATCATTCCTGAGCAATCTGTTAGAATTTCTTTCCCTTTGCAATGTTTTCTGTTCTGTGCTATCAAGAACTATGAATCATAATTTCTGGCAGCTAAAACCAAAGGGGGTGAGAGTCTATTAGCATCCTAAAAATATGCATGTCCTAATGCTCTCTTAAAATATGTCTGCTCAGAGATGCTTCAGATTTTCTCAGCCAAGCAAAATGACATTAACTAAGACCCTGGCATGAAGATTTGCTTATTTTAGTTTGCTTAACAATGTAACCATAGCACAAAAATATTGCTGCTCAATGACACATAAGTTATTCTCTCACACTCTGACCTATTCCTTGTTAATATCACATGATAAATTATTAAATCATGTGTGATCACTAACTATTTCAGTCATTCTCTCAGGAAGACAGACAAAAACTATATTAGAATTAGTCCTTTTAAAGATAAGAAGGCATTCTTTCTGTTATAAAGAAATCTGGTTAAAATTACGTAGACAAAGCCAGTAATAAGTGAAAACAATAATTTAAGTTGAGACTGTATTATGTCTATATAAGTAGTTGATAAATTTCTAGAAAACTCAAAGATGATGTTCATGCTTTATGCATTCATCAGTCCACAAGGAAATTTGACTTTATTTGCCTTTTCCTTAGGAAAGAATACTACAGGCTTCCAGGAAGAATTTTGTAAAAGATAACAGTATCTGGCAGCATATTTAGCTGAATCTGAGTAAAGGATGAGGAGGAAACAGGTCAGATATAAGTCAAAAGAGGGTGTCTTGTTATTCTGGTGTTGCACATTTGCAGAAAATAGAAAACAATGAATGAATACTTTCCCTGCTCCAGACACCAGATGACAAGGATCATGGAACTGCATCTTTTGGTGCATTCTTTCAGTTTTTTCCTTTCTTTAATAGAAAACAGCAAATTGTTCAAAGGAACACTGCCACCTGTTTTACGTCATGAAACTGGTATATTTATATACCTCCAAAAATATGGTATGCTTTAAGCAAGATAAAATGAATGTATTTGATGAATTCAGTGGGAAAATACAAAGTAAATTTCTTCAGTAGTCAAAGTACTCCAAAAAGTAGAAAACCACACAGATTCTCAGGTGATCGTATGAGGGAGAATTATAAAGAAAACAAGATTACAAACAAGGCTTCAAAATTACACCTAATTAACAGTTGAAGAAATAGAAGCAAACACTGAGTGACAAGGCAAGGTCTTGCTGTTATTTTATTCCAAGAAACCACATTTGATTTTATCCCATTAGGCCAACTTTATCTGAAGATAGTTCTTGAAGCATGAAATTTACATGACTAAAATAATTTCTAAAATATATTCTAAGTATATATGTATATGAAGATTAATTTTATGATCAAAAGATTGAAAACTGGGCCGGAAAATGGCTTAGTGAGTAAGGAACTTCACTTGCCCACCAGGTCTGAGCTACAGTTGAGATCTCCAAAATGCATGTAAAAGCCTAGCATGGGTAACTGCCACCTGAAATTCCAATCGTAGGGATGCTGAAAAATACAAGAGACTCCCCGGGAAGGCTGGCTAAGTCGAGTGGCTGGAATTACTCCACAGTCAGAGAAAAACTCTGCCTCAATTGATAAAGGAAGGCATCCAACTTCAAATTCAAGAATTCAAATATGCATGCAAACACGGGTCTATGCAACCCCTCCCACATACACATGCATGTGTGCATGCATACCACAGACACATGCCATTACAAAAAATGTTGGAAGCTGGATATGGTGGCACATATTTTTAATTCAAGCACACTGGATGGTCTGAGATAGGATGATGGAAAATTTAAAGCCAGCCTAAGCTACACAGCAAGATGCTATCTCTGGGCTGGGGAGATACTTCAGCAGTTAAGAACACTTACTGCTGCTCCAGAAGACCTGGATTCGGTTCCCAGCACCTACAGGACACCTAACAACCTTCCTTAATTCCACGTCCAGGGGATCTGACTCCCTCTTCTGGCCTCCACGGCCACCACACAACACAAGTGCAGTTATATACATGCAGGCAAAACACTCAGACACACATAAAATCAAAATATTTTTTAAAAAAACAATGCTGTCTCCAAAATAAAAAATGGAGTTTGTAATATACTGGTTTAAGCAACATTTGACAGATTTCTGTATCGCAAACATTTTCAGGGTCTGTAATACTTTGTGACTAGAATAACTCTCCAAAAGAAACACATACCATGTTTCTCACATTGTCAGATAGATTAGATGGATGATGATGATGACAGATAGATGACTGATAGATAGATAGATAGATAGATAGATAGATAGATAGACAGACAGACAAATACTCTAAGGAATGATAAATGGCCCATTAGTAACACTGGGATTTCACAATAATTTTCCTTCATAAAAAATATACTCATGATATTAAAAAGAGAGTAATAATTTTTCTTCTAGGTCATTCATTTAAACTTCTCCTCATCTTCTACCTGAATAAATTCTAAATGCTATACTTACCCAGAGAGAGTGACAGATAGAGAATCAGAGAGAGTTTGATTCTTTCCTTGAGGAAACAGTATTAACCAGTTATGACGATAGAGTCCTCAGGGCCTAACCTCCTCTCTCATTGGTCTCAACACTCAACACTGCTGCATTGAGTTACCAGCATGTGTTTACCAGGGTTCATTCAAACCATAGCAATCCAAAATAGTCCTAGATGAGATTGAAACATTTTGCTCTGGGCAGAAAATAGGAAGTCCTCAAAGAATGATGAGAAACTATCAAAAGAATGCAGTACAAAGGGCACCTATTAGCCAAACTGAAGCATCAAAATAGTAATAACTCAAGTGGTACAGGGCATGAAAAAAGAACATCCACATTAATAGGAATAATCTTTAAACAGAGTACAGTTGACAAAGAATAGTAGATATAAGTTGAGGAAGAATAAAGGGAATGGTTCAACACTAATGTCTTAAAATTGAAGGCAAGAGAAAGTGTCTATTAATGACAACAAAATATCCAGGCTTAATGCGTGGTGTGAAAGGAGAGAACAGAGGCCCCATTGTAGCTATAATGCTGTTACGCATGAACAGAGTGAAATAGATGTAAGTGGTCTAAAACCTCTTCTTATTGACTCAGAAAGTTAGTCAGAGGAAAGTGGTATATATAAAACCTTACCTAAGATGCCCAAGCAACTTTTTTCTGGTGCTAGATGAAACCCAGAGCCTTCTATGTGTTAGGCAAGCACTCTATCACTGCACTATACCTAATCCATCAGCAACAGCTTTAAGGACCACTGCATTTACACTGCATGATGTAGTCTGAGATTCTATATTGGTTCCATTGATAAAAGCTTAAAACATTTATATTCGTGTTTATACACACAAAATCCTGCTTCTTTCATACTAAATATTGTATAGTACTAAAATATCTTAAGCATTTTGTGCTTCTCAGACTTTCTAATGACTGAGATGTATCATAAGTTTACTCTGTTCCAAAATATTATTTGACTTTACACCTGTACTAATTTGCATCAATCATGTTTCAAATATTGCTGTGTCTCATTTGCTGAAATTTGGTAAGTTTTGGATTTTGGAATCATTTAGTCAAATCATTTTCTCGTCTTTATGGTTCCAGACAATATTATGTAAATATGTGCATTTCATTCACATGAACACCATTGTCATAACTTCTGTAACTTATTAGAAAGTTGATTTGATTTTTTAAGACTATTACTTTGAGTGCTTTATTTTTTGTTTCCTTACTTTGTTTTTACCTATATAAAGTAATACTGATTTTCATAGCTTTATTTCTCTATGAATGTTAGCAATAAACACATTAATGTAAAGAACATTGCATTGTGGATATAAAGTATTTTCATGAATTCAAAATTTTGTTTTACTTCTTATTTATATGTACGGCAGAATTTAGAAATTAAATCCTTTAGTCTTCGTGATTTAATAATAAATGGATTATGTTGTTTGATAGTTACAAAGGTATTTCGGCTACGTATTTCATCCTGGTAGAGAATTTAGATATTTTGGTTTTAGAGAAATTATTCATTGCACTTAACTTGTGGAATTATGTATACGGGAATAGCCATAGCATGCCTTTTCATGTTCTGTATGTCTAGAGGGAGGAGGATTATTCCTGCTTCTCATTTCTGGCATTGGTTGTTTGTGTTTGCCTTCTTTTTGTTGTTCTACAGGCACATCAGGTTCATAGATCATTAATAACTCACTCTGTGGTTTAAGTCGTTTTCACTCTGTTTTCTATATTATTGATTTCTGCTCTTTTGTCTCTTAATTTTATAATACCTTTTTTTATTTCTTGAAAATTTCATACCATGTGTTTTGATCCTGTTCAGAGCCCCTTCCCCGTATCCTCTCAGATCCATCCCTACTCCCTGCTCCCCCTTCACGTCATACCGTAATCTGTTATTTTTAAAGCCATATTGAGTCTAATTTGTATTCTTCAAATGTTCTTAGTGTGGGTCCATCCCCTGGAGCCTGGTCAACCTGCCCGGTGTCACACCTTAAAGAAAACTGAGTCTCCATCTCCTAGCAGCTATCAATTGCCAACAGCTCCTCAGCTAGGATGGGGGTTTCCTGACCAGCTCCTCCTTCCGCGCTGGGTTTTTGTCTGACTTGGCTTGCACAGATCTCCTGCATGTTGTCCCAGGTGCTGTGGTTTCATATGTACACCTGCCCTATTGTGTCCAGACAACACAGATTCCTTGTATTGATCTTGCAATCTTTATGCATCCTCTTCAAGAGTGACCTCTGAGCCTTGGAATGAGCGGCATAGGTGTCTCATTTAGGGCCTGACACTCTGCAGTCTCTTATTTTCTGCACGTTGACCAGTTGTGAGTCCCTGTGTTAATCACCATTTCCTGTAAGAAGAAGCATCTCTGGTGGGAGTTGAGGGATATATTAATCTATGAGTATAACAGTTAGTCATTACGAGCATTGGGCTTTTAGTATACTAGCCTGTTGGTTTGGTAGGGGCATGCTCCCCCCATAATAAGGTAGCTCATTTAAACTCTTTTTATGTGTGCATATGACATTTTTAGGAAGCTTCTACAGTAGTTTTCCGTCTCACTTTCAAAGGCCTTTAGTGTTGGTCACCCACGGCATGCTCCTTCCTCTACCCTGCCCTTCTGTCCCACACCTCGTTTTACACTTCGTGTTCCATTATTCTCCTGTCCCCATTTATATCCCTGCATTATTTTTTACTTGCCTTGCTTTCGGTCTATTTGGTACTATTTCTAATCTCTTAAAATGGAAGCCCATTGTATTGACTTGACATATCTTGCTTTCTAATAGAAACTATTAACATTGAACTATTAACTACATTAACTGCATCTTGAGCAGTTTGGAATGTTAAATTTCATCTTTCTTGAGCACAAAATATTTACAAGTTTTTCTTGAGACTTCCTGTTTGACACAAGATCATAAAGAAATGTGCTATTTAATTTTGAAGTTTTCAGAGATTTTTTTATTTTATTATTGATTTTAAATTTCAATAGACCATATTTTGTATGATTTTAATTATTTTAAACATGTTTCTTGAGACTACTGTATGCCTATCTACAAATGGTATGTATGCCTAAAAAATACTGTGAACTTTCCTTGTTTGGAGGAATGCTCTACTTAAGTTTCTTAAATCCAATGCTGTGGATGGTGGATGGTCATATGCATAAATTTTGGAATGCAGACAATGAACACACAGAAAAAGAGCTAAATTCAATAAAGAAAACAATCCAAAATATGACAATAGATTAATAAGGAAATAGAATTTCTAAAATAAACCAAATTGAATTAAACTTAAAAGGGAAAGTGAAGCATTAAAATAATTCAGTGGAAAGCCTCACCAATAGAATGGAAAAAGTGGGAGAAAGAATATCAAGGCTTGAAGACAAGGTAGAGGTATCAGATCACTAAGTCAAAGAAAATGTTAAATATTTTAAAACCCAGGAGAAAATGTATGTGCACTCTGGGACACTACTAAAGATCTAATCTAGTAGTCATAGGAGTAAAAGAAAGAACAGAACCCCATGTCCAGGACACAGAAAACATTTTCAACCAAATCATAGAAGAAAATTTTCCAAATCTAAGGAAAGAAATGCCTATAAAGTACAAGAGACACATAGAATACCAAGTAGACACACCAGAAAAGAAACTCCCCATGTCACGCAACAATCAAAACATTAACTGTATAGAAGAGTGGATATTGACAGCTGCACTTAGAGCTATAAATTAAGAAAAAAATAATTCCAGGATTCCTGGAATTAAATGAAAAGGACAATGCAGCACAACAAAATCTCTAGTACACTTCAAAAGCAGTCCTAAAAAGAAAGTTTATAGCTCTAAGTGCCTACATTAAAAAATCAGAAAGAACACAAATAAATAACTTAACACTGCAACTCAAGAATCTTGGAAGGCAACAGCAAATGAAACCCAAACCTAGCAGACAAGAAGAAATAACAAAAATTAGAGGAGAAATCAATGAAATAGAAACAAAGTAAACAATACAAAGAATCGATGAATCGCAGAGCTGGTTCTTTGAAAAGATAAACAAGATAGACTGACCCTTAGCCCAGTTAACCAAAAGAAAGAAAGAGCAATTCCAAATCAACAAAATTAAAGAGGAATGTGGAAACATCACAAGAGACAACAAAAAGATCCAGAATATTATAAGAGAATACGTTAAAAACCTGTACTCTCCTCTCTTAAATTTGACAACCCTTAAATCATGAGAATCACCAAAGATAAACCAAGAAGAGATCGACAGCTTAAACAGACCCATAACATATAAGGAAACTGAAACAGTAACACAAAACCTCCCAACTGAAAAAAAGCCTAGGCTCAGATGGATTTACAACAGAATTCTACTAGCCATTAAAAGAAAAACTACAACTATTACTTAAATTATTGAAAAAGATAGAAATAGAGGAAGAACTCCCAAATTCCTTCTCTGAAGCCAGCATCACCATAATACAAAAATGAGGTAAAGATACAATAATAATAATAAAAATCTATAGACCCCTATCCTCAGTAAACATAGCTGCAAAATTTTTCAACAAAATACTTGCAAACCGCATACAGGTACACATCAAAAAGATCATCCACCATGATCAAGTCAGCTTTATTCCTGAGATACAGTGATGGCTCAATATCCATGTCAATAAATGTCATAAAGCATATAAATGGACTCAAAGACAAAAATCACATAGTCATCTGAATAGATGTAGAAAAGGGCTTTGATAAAATCCAGCATGCATTCAAAGACCTAGAGGGAACTGAACTGGAGGGAATATATCTCCACATAATTAAAGCTATATACAACAAACCCACAGCCAACATCATTCTAAACAGAGAAAAACTGGAAGCATTCCCCTTACAATCAGGAGCCCAACAAGGCTGCCACTATCTCCACTACTTTTTAATATAGTGCTTGAAACTCTTGCTAGAGCAGTCAGACAGGAGGAGGAGGAAATTAAATGAATACAAATGGGAAAAGAAGAGGTCAAATTATTCCATTATCCCTTTTTGCAGATGATATGATATTATACCTAAGAGATGCCAAAAATTCCACCAGAAAAATCCTAGAAATGATTAACACTTTCACTAAAGTGGAAGATTACAAAATTAATCTACAAAAATCAGAGAAAGAGTACATGGAAACCCTCCGATTCACAATAGCCTCAAAAAAAAAAAGTCTCATAATAAACCTGATCAAAGACATTAACTCTTTAAAGAAAGTGATTGAGGAAGACACCAGAAGATATAAGGACCTCCCATGCTCACGGATTAGAAGAATTAATGTTATGAAAGTGACCATCCTATGAAAAGCAATATTTACATTCAATGCAATCCAAATCAAAATCACCATGACATTCTTCACAGAATTAGAAAAAAATGCTGAAATTCATATGGAAGCACAAAAGACCCCGCATAGCCATATCAACCCTGAACACAAAGAGCAATGCAGGGAGGATTACTATACCAGATTTCAAACTATATTACAGAGCTATAGTCATAAGAACAGCATGATACTGGCACAAAATAGACCTGTAAACCAATGGAACATGTTGAAACACCCAAGAATGAGTAAATGCAATTTTAGTCACATGACATTTGACAAAGGGACCAAGAACACTCACTGAAGGAAAGACATTATGTTCAGCAAATGGTGCTGGCAAAACTGGATCTCCATGTGTAGTAGAATGAAACTGGACCCTTATCTTTCACCTTGCACAAAAATCAACTCCATGTGGATCAAAGACCTCAATGAGAAACCTGAAACTCTGAAACCATTAGTAGAAAATGTTGGCAGTAACCTACAAGATGTAGATGTAGGAAAGGAGTTTCTAAATTGGAAATCAGTTGCTCAGGAATTAAGGTCAACAATCAGCAAGTGGGACCTCATTATACTAAAAAACTTCTGTACAGCAAAGATAATAATAATAATAATCTCAAGGAAGGGAAGAGAAAACCCACAAAGTGGGAGAAAATCTTCACCACTAACATATCTGACAGAGGTTTAACAACCAGAATATATAAAGATCTCAAGAAAAAGGATCAAGAAAACAATTGAACCAATCAAAAGATGGCTAAGGATCTGAGCAGAGTTCTCAGAAGAGAAAATAAAAGTAGCTTAGAAACTTCTTCAAAAATGTTCAACAGCATTAGTAATTATGGAAATGCCAATTAAAACCACTTTAAGATTTCATCTTACCCAGTCAGACTGGCTAAGATCAAGACAACAAATCATACCAAATATTGGAGAAGAGTACTGACTGTTCTTGCAGAGGAACAGAGTTTGAGCACCAGCACCTACATGGCACTAACAACTGTATATAACTCTGGTTCCAGGGGATCCAACGCCCTCTTCTGATCTTCATGGGAATTGCACAACATGGATGTACTTATATATATGCAGGCAATACACTCATACACATAAAACAAAAATGATAAAAAATATCATCTTAAAATTTGGGACAAAGCCAGGTATGGTAGTGTGTACATTTAATTCCCACACTTGGGAGGGAGCGGTAGGTATCTCTGTGAGATAGAAGCCAGTCTGGACTCCATAAGGAGTTCCAGAACAGCTGTGGCTACAGGGAGATCCTATCTCAAAAAGATTTTTTTTTAAATGGAACAAAATACTAAACAGAAAGTTCACAAAAGATGAAATGCAAACAGCCAAGAAATACATTTTTAATGTTCAACATCTTTACCCTTCAAGGAAATACAAATCAAGACTATGTTGAGATTTTATCTTATTCTAGTCATAATAGCTAAAATTTTAAAAATAAAAGTAAAAATATTGATGCTAAAGGGGATATGGGAAAGGAGAATACTTGTTCACTACTGGTGAGAGAGCAACTGGGGCCCCTACTATATAAATCAGTGTGGAGGCACCTCAGGAAGCTAGAAGTAAACCTACCACAGGATCAAACATAACACTCAGGTATATAACAAAAGAAACTTACATCCTGTTACAGAACTGTTCATCCATGCCCATTGATTTGAAAACTATCTAGATGCCCATCAACTGATGAATGGATAATGAATATACAGTGCATTTACACAACAGAGTATTAATCAGCTGTTAAGAAAAACGAAATTATGAAATTCAGAGGCAAATGGATGGAATTGAAAAAAGTAACCCATACTCAGTAAGGCAAACATCACAAGCTATCTCTCATAAGTGGACGCCAGCTTTGAATCTTTAAATATGCGCATTTTGATTGAAAAATCCATCGATGTCAGAAAATTACCAAGGGGCCATGTGTGGGAGACCTCCTGCCAGGGGAGATGGAATGTAGTGGTACAAAGAAGAAAAGGGTGACAATGGGATAGGAAGGGTAAAATGGAGAAGGGTAAGAATAATGGACAGAGGATGGGGAGTGATAACTAATACTAAAGAGACCTTTCTGAAGCAGTCATGTGGAAACCTACTACAGAAGCTTCTTAAAATATATGCATAGACATACATATGTATATATGTATTGATATACATATCAAACTGATAAATCAAATAGAGTACCCATATTTAAGTCCATATGCTCACAACTATCTGATTTTGGAGGTATCCCATTACCGGGAGAAAAATGCCCTTACTGACAGGTTAGCAAACAAAACCCCAGTGCCATAAATGGATTGTCTTTTTTGAATTATTGCCCACGTACGTCCCATAGCGCTTCAGACAATTCTGCCTATTCCCATTTCTCTTGCTTACCCACCAAAACTTGATGGTAAGGATCTCTTGCTGAAGACATCACACATGTGAGTTGTAGAATATGAAGAAATCAGGCTGGTACTGACCTCAAAGTTTGATCTTTACTGGTTAGCTTTCCTTGTGCTGGAAGGTGCTATACATGACACTGGAAGAGAAAGGTAATCACCCCAACCTTAACTAGTGATGAACCCCTTCAGCTACAATAACAACTGGCCTAGCAAGATATGCCCACTGGTACAACAGTGTAACAAATTTTAGAGGAGTAATCAACCACATTCTGATTGGATTTAAGGCCCCCTTTACAAGCTAGAGCCCATATCTGGCAGTGTTGTCAGGGCCAAGAATACGCCACAGTGGAGAGCCTACTACTGTTATTATGCTAAATGGACATAGTATTATACCAACTCCTACTGACATGTTGTTAAACCCATAGATTAATTCATCTCTCAACTCTCACTACAGATAACACAGAGACTCACATCTGTTCAATACGCAGTGAGATTGAGGAGTGCTCATCCCTCAGTCTGGCACCTCTATCACACCCTCTCCTCCCAACTCTCAGGGATCATTGTAGATGAAGGGAGGAAAGACTGTAAGAGCAAGAGGTTATAGATGACTACAAAGAAACAGTGCTTTCCAAACCGCAGGGTTGTTGCACATATGAGTTCACAGCACTCTGACAGCAGGCATGAGTCCTATGGAAGCTCAAATCAACAAAACCCTAACAAAGCAGGGGGAAGTCAGCACAAAACCCCAGTCCTAGAGGAGGAACCATTGATTCCTGCTGGGGGAGGAGTCAGTTTCCTTTAAGAGAGTGATAACAGATAGGTTCACCAGGCTCCAGAGGACAGGCCCACACTCAAGAGCATTTAAGGAACACAAATTAGAAGATATAGGCTTTAAAAAGCAGTATTAATAGAGGACATGAGGTCAGGGGCTCAAAAAGTGGGAGTGGAAACAGGAAGAGGTCTGAGTCTGATCAAAATACATTCTATGAAATGCTTAAACATTCAATAAAAATAATTTTTAATGAAATAACAGTACTCAGGAGGCAGAGGCAAGTGGATCTCTGTGAGATCAAGGCCAGCTGGGACTAGAAAGAGACCCTGTCTCTAAAAAACAAAGAATAAAATGAAATGAAAGAAAAGAAAATCCTTGCTTGTTTCCGATTCATTCTTCTCATCTAATTAAGAACCGTTTGATAGCTGCATTGTAAGCATATGCTCACTCTTTTCTTTCCTTCCAGTCCTGTGAGTTTGGATTGTGTGTTTGGAAACACTGCTGTATCAGGATGTGCCTTCAGGACGGTCATGTTCTTTGGGTGATTTACTTGCACCATCCTTCTTTATCCTTGATTTTTGTTGTGTGGTTTTGTTTCATTTGTTCTACAGTGAAGGCAGCACTTAATGGCACTAATATTGAGATGCTCCTTTCTTTTTCTTGATGTTTTATTTATATCTTTTCCTATCTCATTTTTTTCTGTATTATCATATTTGACATGAGCTTGCTGTAGATAGCATCTACTTTAGTATTATGTTTTAATCAGTACTGAAAATGTGTCTTTTAATGATTTATTGCTATTTTGCATTTATACTCTATTATATTATTTGTATTGTGTTTTGTCTCGTTTTAAATGCTGCTTTTCTTTATCTGATTTTTTTTCATTATGTGAATCATTTTTAGTATCCCATTCCATTGCATTGCATTTTTAAACATATTTCTTTGTATTTTTTATCTCTTTCTACTCTTTGCTGTAAGGATTAAAATGCATCTTTAACTTTCACTGCTTCCTAGGAATCAATATTTGAAACAACTTGAAGTTGAGGGCAGCTGCCAGATCTGTTCATTCATGTGTGGCCTTCATGATTTCAGTGGTGAAAACTGAAGGTGCCTGAACCTCCTGTAAGGAAGCATTGTGTTTTTTTGTTGTTTTATTTTTCAAGCTGTTTTTAAGATTTTCTTTTCTTTCCCAGTAGTGTTTGTAGCTTTATTGTGATGTTTCTAGATTTACTTAGCTCTAAGGTTATCCTTAGGAGCTTACTGAGCTTCATCAATTTGTGAGTTTAGGTCTTCATCATATTTAAGAACGTCTCAGTTATTATTATTTCAAATACTTTTATACTACAATCTCCCCATCTTCTGAGACTCCTGTGACATGAATATTCTACCTGATACCTCAATACAACTGGTTTCTGAGACTGTTTATTTTCTTCTTTTTAAAAACTATTTTATTGATATTTTGTGATTTTCATATAATATAATTTGATGGATTTAGATCTCTCACCCCATCCATACCCTCCCCACTGCCCCCCACCCAATGTACAATATGGCCTACAGAGCCTGATTTGTGTCATATCGCCCTCAGCATGGACCCATCCTCTGGAGCTTGGTCAGACTACCAAGTCCATCCCTGTAAGAGACTAGCTCTCCCCCTGCAGCAACCATCATTTGCCAAACATTCCTTAGGTTGAGATTTCTTACCTCTAATTTGCTCTTCAATTTCTCCAGGGGGAATATTTCATCTGTCTATTTGGGTAGGTTTGTCTGTTTGCTTGCTTGCTTATTTGGTAAAGGGAGTTACATCTTCAGTAAAAATTTTCCATTTCATATGACTTGTACCTTCTGAATATTTATGTCGATTTTCCTTATATTTACTTCATGAGTATTCACCTCTACTGTGAATATTTTTATAATAGATGTTTTAAAGTTTTTGTCAACCAATTCTAACAGGACAATATTTCAAGAGTATTGTCTGCACTTTTTGCCCATGTGAGCCAAGATGTTTTTTTTTTCTGCGTTCTTGTTTGCACTTAATTTATGCATTATATTATGGTTGTCAAATTTAAATACTATTTTTGATGTTCTGATTCATATTTAGATCTCATGGACAGTGTAAATGCTAAGCTATAATGATCAATCCAGTTGAGTCCAAGCCTCATAAATGTTCTGTGCTTTTTGGATATGAATGTGTACAACCCTATTTCAATGTTCAATGTTCTTGCTGTGCAACTCACACTTGGTTTGTATGTTTGTCCCCCACTGGCCAGTCTAGAACTTGATCAGTTGTTATACCCTAGTTCCATTCTCAAATTTAGTGTATACCTCTTAGGATTAGATTCATGCAACTTCAGATCAAGAATGATGCTAAATGTTAATAAATACTTCTATGAGATTACTATACCAAGTTCCCATATGTGCTGGTTAGTTCTTATCAACTTGACACAATCCTAGACATATCTGGGAAAAAGGACTCTTACTTGAAGAATTTCTTCCACCAGATTTGTCTATGGATGTGTCTGGAATGCCTAGATTCATCTGAGAGAACCTCAAGGTTGTGTGATCAGATTGTGTATGGAGCATCGTCTTGATTGCTGATTATGTGGAAGGGCCCAGCCTCCTGTGGGTAGCACAATCCCTAGGCAGGTAGTCCTGGGCTGTATAAAAAGGATAGCTGAGCACGAGCCAGGAAGTGAGCCAACAAGCAGCATTCTTCTATAATTTCTTCTTCAGTTCTTGTTTTGAGTTCCTGCCTTGACTTCTTTCCTCATTGATGGATTGTGACCCTAAAGTAGAAGCCAAAAGAACCCTCTCCTCCCCAAGTTGCTTTTGGTCAGAGTGTTTTATCACAGTAACATCATGAAATGAGAACACCCGCGACTCATCCCAGTACTGCGTAAAATGGGATATCGTGCACATGCTTGTAGTCCCAACACTTTCAAGGAGGTGGGGTGGAACAAGAGGAGCAGGAGTTCAGGGTTATCTTCAGTTACATAGGAAGTTCAAGGGTAGCCTAAGTTTTAGGAGATTTTATCTCAAAGGCAGGGTGGGGATCAACATAGATATGCTAACCAAAGCGTCTAATTAGAAGCAAGAGAGGTATAAATTAAAGCGTGTTGATTCACCTATAATTTTTCTAAGCCTACACTAAAAATTTCAGATTTTACCTCTGATTACATCATAGACTTCCTGAAAACCCAAACATAGTCTCTGAAAGAAAAAAATCTGAATATTTGCCTAAAGACAGACCCATCCATGCATTCCTAGGCCAGAAGGAAAGACCTGAAACTTATCAGTCTTATGAAAAGAGAAGGGTATTTTTAAAGAAAGAAAGAGAAGGAAGGAAGGAAGGAAGGAAGGAAGGAAGGAAGGAAGGAAGGAAGGAAGGAAGGAAGGAAGGGAGGGAGGGACAACTGCAAAGATTGAATAAGAGGTGAAATGGGGGACGTGACCAAGGATGGCCTTAAGTCTGGGTCTAGAGCCTCCTCCTGAGATTGGTATTCTGAGTTTGGTATTTTTAAAACCGACTAATTTTTTCAGAGAAGTACACACTGACAAAAGCAGGATGCTCTGACCCTAACCGATCTCGCCATTCCCCGTGAGCTGGTCGGGTGTTCACTCGCCTATGTAAAGCACCAGTGACACACTTACCTTCCACAGAACTGTCACTACAGTAATTCTCAGATTTCCGTCGTTAACTGTAACTAAATACACAAATGTCACCTTTAATGCAGAGATTTTGCAGTGTTGAATTATGTGTTTGTGTTTGTGTGCCCTTGTCCTTTTCCGCAGTGAAAAAAACATTTTTCTGACTTATACAATCAAATGAGATCATCCTCACCTTTTTATTCATAACTGGATCCAGGCACTGTGTGAGTCTCTGTTTCTGACATACCAAACTCACAAAGTTGAATGGCTTAAGAAAACACAAAATTAGTCCTTGAGAGTTCTGGGAATCAGAAGTCCAAAATCCGCTTCACTAGACTGAAACTGGAGCATCAGCAGGGTTGATCAGCTTTGTCTGCAGGTTTCAGGGACAATCCCTTTCTTTGCTCTTTCTGGTTTTTAGATTCTAACTACACTCCCTAACTCATGAGCTACACAATCTTCAAAGTTCATTGCTCCAGCTTCCCCTTCTGTTCATGCTTTTCTGCCCTCCTGCAAAATTACTTTGATTTCCCTAAATGTCCCAAGATACTTCCCCTTCTCGAGATCCTTGATCATCCTCACTTTGTCATGCAATGTGTCATGTCCACAGATTCCAGTAATTAGGTTGTGGGCTGCATTGGTTGACCATCATTAAGCCTACCAAAGCAACTTAAGAAGAATTGTTTCTTGCGACCTTCTCAAAGATGAAATAACACTGATTCGAGTTTCAACTTTTATACTCCATTGTATCACAAGGATCATTTGTAAATTATAAGGTTAATAGAAACTCCAAAAATAGCCATCTATTAAAGAGAAGTTTCCCCTATCTACGACTAAAGAGAAATGAATATATACACTGCCAATCATCCACCAAACAATAAGGAAACCAGTGGGGAAGAAAAGATGTCCTTGACCTCTCTCCTCCTGCCCTTACATTGACTGAAGCCAGGCAGATAGCAAAGGACAAGAGCTCCTAATAAATGCAAACTATTGAGTTTAGCCTCCTGAGACACCAGAGAGATGAAGAACAGTGATGGGTCAACGTAGATGGAGACGCAGAACAGCCTGCACAATCCTAGTGTTTGCCTTTCGTCATTTACACTTGTCCTTTGTCCAGGAGAGAAGCACATGTCATTTACCTTGGGGACACACAGAACCCCATCTCTTCCTATCTTATCACAGAATCATGTCAGTTCAAGCATCTGCATAACAAAACCTGAAACCTAGAAGATGAAGATGCATGGAAAGAGTGGAAGGTAGGGACCAGGAAATAACAAAATACAACTGCAGCACAGTCTTCTCAAAGCTGATGCCTGAGGCTTCTATCAAGTACCATCTTCGTTCTTAACCAACTCCAAGCTCCTAAGGTGCTCCAGAACTTTCCTAGTGAAGAAGCCTAGGCTTTTTTCTCATAAGATGTGTGTTCTTAAGGTTACTAACTTTAATGAACATTTGTAATTCCCCACTGATCATTATCATTGGACACAGCAGACTATGAAGTATCCCAATGAAATGTCTAAGTTGGAGACTTGAGGCTCCTTTCTCCACTTCATGCAAGAGCAGTCCGATCTTCCCTGGGTGTCCAGGATCAATCCTCCCAGACAGACAGTACAGTGGCCACACTCTGAGGGAAAAAAAAAAAGCCAATTTAAACAAACATAACTTTTGTCCCTAGCAAGAGCTCTACTGACATTGAAATTAACATTTCGGAAGCTACCAAGCTCAAGTTTGAGGTTGAAATTTGCCACAGAGAGAGAAAAGGCTGCTTTTGTTTCCATTCTTTCATTCTTGAAGAAATGCATTCCCTGAAGCATGCATTTCAGCTATGGGATAGACAACATCCTATGTAAGTGACAACTTTAAAGCTTTAATCACATCTTTCAGGATAGCACTCATCCCACGTTAGACAGTGAAGAAAATACAGAGCTAGCATAATACCATATCTCCATGTGAGTCATGCAGTTTATTTCCTAAGAAAGCTGTTCCCACCTTCAATTAAGACACTGTCTGTGGGTTAGATTAGTTCAATAATCTATGCTCACCTTGGCAACTGAAATCAAATTTCTGCTTACTGAACATGGACATTTTCCACATGTGAGAAACACCTTATCAAAGTACATATCTACTTCTGTCTCTAAATATTTTGCCATCAGTGGATCCAAGGCCACATGTCCCTGGAAGTCAAACACTCATTACCACTTCATTCTTGAAATTTGTTAGGATAATTGCACTCATCTTGTCTTTGTTGGCTAAGTTGTAACATGTGGCACCTACCACTCAACGATTGCTTATTCCACTAAAATCTACTAGGCCAATGGCAGTACAGTGCCTTCTACCATCATCTCTGGCCTCCAGAGAACAGCCAGTGCAGATGATGCTTTTTTTTTCCTTATCAAAGCATTTCTAACTTCTCATTTGAAGGGGACATCTTCTTAGGAGTATTCAATGACACCTGAGTATAGTTAATAAAACCTGTGCTTTTTCCTTCTCCAGTATTCTAAGGGGAAGGTTTCAGTCCTCTTTGACTGTAGGTCATCATCAGTTCACCAATTTGCATTGTGCTCACCTGGCTAACAACACATTAAATCCAAAAATCCAAATAGAGTCAATTGCATAGATACATTTTGTCCAGTCTAATCTTATTTTTCCTTCTTGGCTTAATACTCTTAGACACTATTCACATTCAATACAGACTCTTGCTATTACAACTCAGCAAGATCCTAAAACCTTTTAGGTAAAGTCCATTTCCTTCCTAACACGACATTACACTTCTCTGTCCAGCTGCCCCTGTGGACCCTTTTATACTACAGATGACTCTGTGGTCATAGGCAAGTCATTTCACATATATGAAGAAAGGTAGGGGTTAGGGAGATTGTTCAGTCAGTAAAGCGCGTTCCATGAATGCATTAGAATCCAAGTTCAATCTCCAGAATCCACATTTAAAAAGTGGAGAAAGATGCAGGCACTAGCAATCCCAGTGTTAGGGAGGTAGAAACAAGCCCATCGCTGTGGCAAGTCAGTTGAGCCTGTTCAGTGAGCTCCAGGCCAGTAAAAGATTCTGCCTCAAACAACTAAAAGGTGAACAATTCTTTGTAATAATCTCCATCTGTTGCAAAGGAAGCTTCTTTGATCAGTAGTGACTGGCATACTTCTCTGTAAATATAAGGATACATATTTAGCAAATACTAAGGAATTACATTTGTTTAGGGATGTGACAAACTCAGGGTTTTCTCTAAGATCTATGACTTCTCCAGCCATGTGTATTTGGCTAAGTTTACAATGCCACGGACTAACATCCACCTAGGAACAACACCCACCTACGGTAACAAACTCGACTCTATAAATATAAATATGTTAATATATGACAAAATGCATGAAGCCCTGTGGGTGGGCTGTGGAGGCAGTGTGGATGGGAAAAGGGGGAGATGATGAATATAATTAAGACTTATTTATGAAATTCACAAAAATTTAATAAAAATATTTTTAAAAGGTGAATAGTTCTTAAGGAATGGCATCCCAAGATTGACTTCTGACCTCCACACATGTGCGCAGACATGTGCAACCACATGAACATGAAAACACACACAAATACACCAAAAAAAAAAATAAAGTAATGAAATGTATCTTATGGGGTTAGTGCGCGGAATAAATAGAAACTTTAAATACTACTCCTAGGACACAAGAAAGACACAGAACATTGTAGTATTTTCCCCTTTAAGGGTCAGAACTGAGCAATATCTCCATCTATTACAAAAATAGGGGGAAAAATGAGCCAGTATAAGTTACAAAGATATATTTAAGAAGATATTAAATATTTAAAAACTAATCTAGTTTAATTTAGACTATTATACCTGGAATAGGCCTTCCGAAGAATTATTTGTGGAATTAAAATCTGATCTAGTTTGAATCTATATAACTGTCCTTGGAGTTTATTCTCCTTCAAGCATCTATGTCTAAAGAAAAAATCTATAAAATTTCCAGACCTATCGGTAAAAGACAAATGCATCATAAACTGGTATTTTAATTGCTCATAAGTGGAACTGATGTTGAGCCTTGAGTATACTTAACAGGTTTTGTTTTTCACAAAAGCCTTCATTTCAGTTGACATTGGCAATCCGATTATGAATCCCAGCTCCAGTGCGGTAATTATGTCAAACCCAGCTTGGGAGGGTAAAAGTGTTCAGTAGAGAGCAGTTGTCCTTGTGCACAAGGAAAAAGCACAAAAGGGTAAATGATACTTATTGAACTCATCCTACTTGGAGAATGACAAATGTCTCCTAGAAATAAGGTAATAAAACGAATGCTGGGGATGTACTTTTCACCTTACATGACAGAGATAAATGGAAAAACAGTAAAAAGCTGGCTGCAGTGAATTCATTTGTTCACTAGGATGCTTCATTCTCTGATTGCCTATGAAGAAAGTACAAGCAAATGGTTTCTCCACATGTTTTAATTTATACTAATATTTTCACCAATTAGGTTGTTCGGGAACGCCCTTTTAAAAGCTGATGCATTGACTTGTGATGTCAATGTTAATTGTTTTAAGAACCTAGAGTTTGGGAAAACAACCATATGCATGTTCTACACAGGCTATAGTCATACTTTTGAGAAGCAACTTTCTTAATAGCAAAAAGGTGTAGTATAAAAACTCATAGTTCAGAGTCATCTATTAGAAATTCATTTGTTCCAAATACTTCCCCAATGTGTAAAATTGAGATACAAAACAGTCATTTCATGATGTGCTTCAAAAATGTACCAGATGTATTTCTCCATTCTTGTGGGAACCTGTGGATTAGCCTTCCCACATGAGCAATCCCTGGGCAGGAAGATGATTTCCTCCTACTTTTCCCACCAACTCTGTTGCAATTTGCAGGACATTATGGGAAATTTGCCACAATATGTGGGACACTTAGGTCTCTCGCTGGAATTCTGCAAGCATGCACTGCCGTGGTTTGAAGCAGAAACCGAGATATTTGTTTCATATGGTGAGAGCTAGCAGAACACGATACTTCAGGAAGAGGCCAGGAGCTTTCCTCCCTTTTCCAAAGCCATTAGCACTGACAGTACATCCCATTTATTTAGTCAAACTGCAGAAGAGAAAGGCATAACCATTAGCTACAGATATCCCTGCTGGTTTAACAGTGCTAGAGATTGCTACATCATATCTTGATGCTGGCAGGAAGCAAAAAGAGATGGAAAATCCATCTAAAAGCGGGTTCTGCTCTTATGAGAAGTTTAATCTCTGCCATTCTGTTTGCTTTGAGCATCACAAAAGTCTGAGCAACAGTAAATCGTCACTTTTATACTCCATTCCTTTGGTAGGCCTGGTAGAGCCCGAAACAAGAAGCTGTGTACTTTAAACAAAGAACCAAATTCTTTCTATACTACAGGTCCATTGATTTTTAAATCAATTTTCTCTTGAAGAGCAATGACTCAATTTAGGGGAGAAATGCTTTCTAGTTATGAAAATACAAAAGAAAACATAAATTTAAAATGTAATTCTTTGACATTCTTAAAAGATAAAAATCCACTTCAAGTATTTCTACAACTATTGTTTAGTTTTATTTGCTTGGGTTTTGTTTTGTTTTGTTTTTGTTGTTGTTGTTAAGATTTTCTTTTGGCAACATATGCAATTAGAAAAATACACCTAAGTATAAGAAACTTTTCACGGTGCATTAAATAATAAATATTTAATAAAAGTAGATGATTTGACCAACTGCAAGTCATTGCTTACACCTTGATTACTGAGCTAAAAGTGTGAATCACCAAAATATATAGGTTACTTCCCTATTAAATGACCAGACCAATTTGAAAATGCAACATGTAATTATACCCAGCTACAGTTGACATAATCAAGAACTTCAATTGAGGGGCTAGAGAGATGGCTCAGCCATTAAGAGCACAGTAGCTCTTTCAGAGGACCTGGGTTCAGTTCCAACCCCCATATAGTGGCTAACAGCCATCCATAACCCTAGTTCCAGAGAATCTGATGCTCTCTTCTGACCTGTGTGCACTGCATGACACAGATGCACTTACATAAATACAAGCAATATACTCATAGACATAAAACAAAAATAATAAACAAAATGTTTTTAAAAGAATGAGTTGAATAGTATGCACACCGTGAGTGCAGTGGCAATCCTAGGGAAATTTCTAATATCAAAGAAAACAAAACTTAAAATATTAACAATTTCTCAGATTATCAGCATGGCTTCATTACGAGCATCTCTTTTTTAAAGAGTTTTATTTTCTATTGAATTTTTAGGGATGTCATACACTACATCTTAATCCTATTTAGACCCCTCCCATATCTACATTATTTATCTAGATTTCCTGCACTTATCCCATATGTTAAGGTCAAAGGAATCAAGTTTATGGCAGTAGAGGTCCCTTGGTGTGAGTTCATCCACTGGAGCTTGGCCAACCTTTCTAGCATCATTCCTTGAAAGACCACCAACTATCCCTCACCCAGCATTAATCACCTGCCAATAGTTTCTTGGCTAGGACTTGGGTTTCTTTCTTATTTCCCCACTTGTATGCTGAGTTTTTGTCTGATTTGAATTTGCATTGGTCTTGTGCATGCTGTCACCATTGCTAAAAGTTCATATGAGCAAGTTCTCAGTCTTTGTTTCCTTGTGGAAATGGAAAGCTGTGTTTCCATCATCCCTGGCTCTTACAGTCTCTCTGCCCCCTCTTCCACAATGGTCCTTGAGCATTGGATGGCAGACATCTAAGACAGGAGTCTTATCCAGGGATATGCACTCTGTAATCTCCTGGGCAGCAGACGTCTAAGACAGGAGTCTTATTGAGGGACATGTACTCTGTAGTCTTATTCTCTACATTTTGGCCAGTTATGGCTTTCTGTGTTCATCATCATCTGTTGCATGAGGAAACTTCACTGCTCAGAGTTGAGAGATGCATTAATATTCTCTCTTCCCTCGGTGTGATATGTTCCCTGAGCTTTAGGTATAGAGGTTTCAGTGTAGATGTGTCACTTAAGGCTGAGAATCTCACACTTATTCTCTGCATTTGACTAGTTATGGAACTCTGTAATAGTCTTCATCTCTTGAGAATAAAATTTTCTTTGATAAGTGGTGAGAGGTATACTTGTTTATAAATAAAAGGATACACATCTCACATATAGTAAGAAATTATATTTGTCTAGAAATGTGACAGACGCAGTTTTTTTCTGTAGGATCTATGACCTCTATAGCTATGGCTATGTTTGCCTTACCGCACATGAGAAGCCAAGACAGAGAGAATCATCAGTCTGAAGTGACCCTGGGCTACATAATGAGTTTGAGGCCATAGTGAACTATGCTGCCTCAGAAGGACAGAATGAAAGATGGAAGCAAAGAAGTGAGCTAAATTACTTTCCTAATATAAGCTTCTAAAAATCTAAGTTCTTACACAAGTTAAATGAAAAAAAACTTTAACTTTATGTACTCAGTGAGAATATCTATACCTGTTGCAGAAGGTAGAACCACAGCGGGTTATAAAGACAGTTCAGCAGTTAAGAGCACTGGCTGCTCTTGCAGATGACCCACATGGTGACTAACAATCATCTATAACTCCAGTCCCAAGGAACAATGAAAGACACCTTCTTCTGGCCTTCGTAGGCATTTCACAACATGGGTGCACTTATATGCACACAAGAAAATTCTCATACACAAAAAAATTCTTTTAAAGAAATAGCACCCTACAGGCTTTAATAATAGATCTTCTAGATACAAAAAAAGTAAATTTATTGTGATTATTTTATATAATAGACCCAAGTTCTACCAAGGGAAAAGTAGGCGGGAACTTTAATTGGGGGAGAGAAAAGGAGGAATACAGAGGAAGAAGGAGGAAGGAGAGACATAAGGATATGAATGTTGGAAAAAAACAATAGAGAAAAATATTGTTTTATAAGATCACTTACAAATACATATACTGTGTGCGTGTGTGTATGAAGCCATAGGCTGTCTAACAAAAACCTCAGTGCCAGGCATAGGAAACTTCCCTTGGAGTTGTTTGCCAGAGTACTCCAAGAAAACCCTCCAAACAATACAGGCTGTTGCCATTGCCCTTGGTTGCCTCCCAGAACATGAAAGTGAGACCCTATTGCTGGAGACACCATTTGCTTCCTTCATAGCACTTGGAGGAACAGAGCTGAAACTGACCTGGAAACTGCCTGTCTGGGGTCTAGTTCTCATAGTATTTGGAGGTGCTTATGCACACTGCCAAGGGAGAAAAGCAATCAACAGTCCTTCCCAGCTGTAAAGTCTGTGAATCACAACAATAACCATTCCAGCAAAGTAACCCTAAAGGTGGAACAGTGGTACTTTTATCTTGGGGTTAGCCAACAATAGTATGCAATTGGACTAAAGGCCCACCCAATAGAAGAGAATCTATGTCTGGTACTATAACCTAGCTCAATATCTACACAATTAGAGAGATCATAGACTCTAGAGGAGAACCTACTACTACCATTTTTCCTAAACCAAAAGAATTTCTAAGTGTATTCTTCTAAATAATTATTATCCTTATACTCACAGAGAGGTAGCTCTTACCTCATAAAAGAAATTTTATTTTGCAAAAGATGGTGACTATCACAGAGATCCACAACTGGTCAAAATAGAGAGAGAAAATGACCATGGAGTTCCAGCCCCAAATGATACATCTGCAATGCAATCCCTATACCTAAGATTCAGGGAATATTGCAAAAAAGGGGGCAGAAAGAAGAGCCAGAGGACCAGGACACCTGCTGGCAGAGAGTGTCTTCTAGACATGAGGGGAAACCTGCACCCATGAAATCTCAACAATATGGTTGCCTAAACAAGACCTGCGGAATGACAGTACGGCTGACAGGACAATGTGGACGGAGAAATTTCACAATGTCCAATGAGAGAGCGAGTATCAGTTTTTCCCAGGGAAGAGCTCCCTGATAGGCTATCCAATCACAAGTGGTCCACCCTTGCTCTACTTTGCTTCAATTGCTGTGAAAAAACACTCTGACCAATACCAACTAGAAGAGGAAATGGGTTTATCTGATCACAGTTCATCACTTAGGGAGCCAAGGTAAGAACTCAGGGCAGGAGCCTGCAGGCAGAAGCTGAAGCACAGGCCGTGGAGGAATGCTGCTTACTGACTTGCTCCTGGCCCATACTCAGTCTACTTTCTTATACAATACAGAACAGGCTTCCCAGGAGTGGTACCTCCCACAGTAGTTTGATCCCTCCCACATCACCCAGTAATGAAGAAAATATTCCACACATGTGACCACAGGCCAGTCGAATGGAGGAAATTCCTCAACCTGAGGCTCCCTCAATCCAGGTGTGTCAAGGTATCCAGCACTACCCTAAACATATGAACATATGCAGACCATTAAAAGGACTCAGTAAGATGTGTCTGTGTATATAACAATAGTTAAAGCGTAGTCATGATATTGGGGGAAGGCATGGGAAGAGTTGGAGGGGGCAGAGGAAAGGGTGAAAAGTCTCATGTATGAAATCCTCAAAATAATTTAACAATCAAAAAAACTTCTAGAAAAAAATATTTGTTATTTCAAAATAAGCTATAAAATTTTAACTTAAGACATACTGTAAAATATAGAACTTGACACTATAATAAATAATTGTAAATAATAATTACTCCTTTCTTTGAACACTTATCTTCACAGAAGTCTTATCTCTTTCTATGGCATGGTTTCTATGTGAAGAATAAATCCTAACAAGCTAATGTGACATCTTCATTAGATGTCACTTCATTCACAAAAATAAATGTTAATGGTTGACAAATTCTGTAACAAAAAGAATTATCCAATTCTGACCAACAATCCCTTTTAATATTAATTCTCTAAGACATTAGGGTGAATTTCCACTGATATACACAGAATTTATAATATATAAATTATCTTATATGAACCTTCTGTCATCTAGATGTTAGAATATATAATTAATAATATAAATTATTTGGGTAAACCTGTGAAAATGACAGCTGATCCTGTTTTAAGAAACGTGTCACTCCGTCTCACAAGAAGTCATGCAATCCCGAGACCTAATGATGGTTTTACAACTGTTTTCCAGCATATTTTTACATTGCATGCATTTTCACTTCTAGCCATGAATCCAGTACTTAGCAAGACAGAAAATTAATAATTCAGTTGAACATGTTTAACCAGGTAATGCAGTCAGCTCTCCAGATGAATGAACTTTATTTTCTGACAGAGATTTTTAAGTCATTTGATACTATGACCAAATCAGCTGTAATTGTGAGGTACTAACAAGTACAATAGACATACACCTCATAAGTACCTTTCAAGAAAGAGAGGAATTTGAGGGAGGGGGCTGGCAAGCTGACACTCCATGCAGAACTTGTTCCATTGTATCTCATTATTACAGCACATATGGCTCGTACCATACTGATCTGAGATCCTGCCCACACATAGGAATAAGCAGAAAAAGCGAAGAATTAAGTGTTAGCCTTCACTTTGAGCTTCCGGACTGGGGAGATTTTCTCTAAGAGTATTACTTAAAAGTTGCTAATTCCCTTTGGTAACAGTTTTTTAGTGGAAGAAATTCCTCTTAGAAGTGTAAAGGAGATGGCTTGATAAATGATAAAGGTTCTAAAGACTTGCAAATACTATTTGTGAACTTTTTGAAATGCAGAATATGCAACTACTCATCAAGAACTTTGAAACATATTATTGATCTAAATATACCTATACTATTTTGTAGATAGAAATTGCCTTTAAAGATTGAGAAATTCTATTTGGTTAACAGAGTATAAATATTCTACCAAGGTTATTAGTATGTATATAAGCATTTAGAACTTATTTTGAAAATTTGCATTCCAAGGCACAATAAAATACACAGCATTAGAAATAGCCTCTAATTTCCTATAACATCGGATTTTTAGTCATGTTTGTGGTAAAACAATGGACTAATATCTAGAATATGAAAGAACTCAATGAAACTGAACAAGAAACCAAACAACTCAATCAATAAATGGGCAAATGAAATCAAAACATTAACTTTGAGACAGATAGTTCTCAAAAAAATGAAATAAAAATGGCCAATAATTCGTGTAAATATGTTCAACTTCGCTAACCATCAGAGAAATGCAGTTAAAACTACACTGGATTCCATTTCACCCCAGTCAGAATGAGAGCCATTAAACTACAACCATCCCTGGTTCAGAGACCACTGAAGAAGAGGACATGGAAAGACTGTAAGAACATGAACATAAGGAAACAGAGGTTTTCAGGTGTCTGGGAACGTGCTCATATAAACTTGCAACAATGGGACAGCATGCACAAGACCCACACTGACTCAATCAGACAAAAACCCAGCCTAGAATGAGGGAAATTGGCAGCAGGCCCCAACACTAGCTGAGAAACTATTAGCAACTGACTACTGAGGGGTGAGGGAAAGTTGGTCTTCTTTAAGGGAGTGACTCTAGACAGGTTGACTAGACTCCTGTGGATGAACTTGCATCGAAGGGCATTTGGTTACAAAAGCTTGACTTGATAAGCCTTAATATGTGTGACAGAATGCATGAAATCCTGTGGGGGCACTACAGAAAGCCGAGGATGGGGAAGAGGGTTTAAATTTGATTAAGATCTATTATATGAAATGCACAAAAATTCAATAAAATATGCATTAAAAAAGAAAAAGGAATATAACAAATGCTGGTAAAGATGTGTACAAAAAGAAATTCATATACACTGCTGAAGAGAATGTAAAGTAGTCCAGCTACTATGAAAGTCAGTATGGAGGCTCCGCAAACATTAGCGCTAGATCCTCCATATGATCCAGCTCCTGGATATTTATCCAAAGGACTCTCATAAATCTTTATTTATTGTGGCACTGCTCACAACAACACTGGAACCAACCTATGCATCCAACAACAGAGAAATGCATAAAGGAAATGTAGTTTATATACAATGAAATTTTTTCAGCCATAATGAAAAACTAGGTTATGTTGTTTGCAGGAAAATAAATTTAACTGATATTATCACAGTAAGAGAATCAAGTCAGTTTCAGAAAGACAAATATCATGTTTTCTTTCATATATATAGCTCCTACATTTTATATAGATGCATAAAATCATATATATGAATATATATTATGTATATGGCATAGAAGTAACAAAACTATCTAGAGGACCAACAGGGACTAATGGAATGGAGGAGAGAAGCTCTGGTGGCAAGTATAGGACAGAATATATTCAACATGGTATGTACTTATATGAAAATATCCTTACATAGCAGTGAATGTATACAATGAATTTTGTATGTGTCTTGGGGCCTAGGGGCAATCCTAATACAGTGGTTCAACTAAATTTTCACGGCACCATGCTGCCTTCTAAATATTTATGGTTTGTACCCATAGACGAATGATACTCCCAGTTCTCATCAGAGAAGCCTCTCTGCAATGGATGGTGGTGAATCAGAGATCTGCTTACTCAAAGTACTGAAAAGGGGGCACAGTTGTGTGCCCAACCATAAGAAGGGCCCATACCACCCTTTCTAAGACTCAGAGAACATTTGGGAAGTCAGGGCAGAAAGAATGTAGGGCTGTAAAATGCTGTCCTCTGGGCAAGACACAGTGAGGTCAGGACCTTACAGTATTTTTGGCTGCCATAATGGGCCTCTACAAAAATGGGAAAAGCTTACAGGGCTTTACCACTTCATGATGAACTGTTGTTTCCCGGTGGATTCTGGGTCAGAGGTAGTCACTGTCTTGGTTGTGTACCCACTAAGTAACCCAGCAGGCTCCAGCAGATGTCCAAACCCGTGTTCACATGGATGAACCTGTTTAGACTTAGTGAGTCTCAAAAATCAAAACAGAAAATAAGGGAAGGAGACTTGTAGGGAGGAAGGAGAACAACAGAGCTGGGATAGGGGAGGTCTAATAATCAGAGTGCACATTACCCAAGAATGATACTGTCAAAGGACAAATTCATTAAAAGTTTAATTTTTTTTAAGCTTGGAATATTTCCTCCCTGGAACAGTTGTATGCAGCGGGTTCCCCTAAAGAGAGTGGCTTAAATGCATTAGATACAGGTATGTTGGCACAACTTGCTTTTTGATTAAAACCTTTTTCTATTACAAGAGCTTGGTAGGTTGTTCACATCATTCTCCTTAAAGAAAGAACATTGGGGCTAAGCATGTACCCAGAACTCTATTATGTAAGTATGCCACATTTTCACTATCCATTCATTGATTGAGGGACATTTAGGTTGCTTCCATTTCCTTGCATGCTAGTGGGTTGCTCTTTAGCAGCACAACCCAGGCTATCCTGGAGCAGGAAGAAGGCCCGATTTTTTTTCTTGATATAAAATATAACTAATTGTAATACATTGATATCTTGCTAAATGCACACATTAGTTTTCTAGGGTTGTTTTGTTCTTGTGCCTTATTTGGGTTTTCCATTGGTGATTGGTTTTCTTGCAAGAATAGACACATTTCTTTTGTTTAAGCTGCATGTCTTTTATCTTTTTATTTGTCTTACAGTACTGAGCAGGAATGAGAGTACCATATTTGATAGGAGTTATGAAAATGGTCATCCTTAACATAGTCTGCAATTTAGGATAAAAACTCACTTTTTATCATAAAGTATCTTAATAATACAGTCTGTTACAAACACTCTTCAAAGTTTGATGACGGTTTTTTCTATTCCTAATTTCCTGAAAGTGCTATTAGTGGATATTAAATTTGGTCAAAGACTACAGCAAATTTCTGCACCAACATAAGAACGTCAGCCCCAAGTAGTTGGCTAAGTTTACAGTACTAGATATGAATTCCCTTTTATTGGCTTGGCTTTAGATCCAATCAGTTAATGACATCTCCATATGAGCTGAGGACTCTTGCATGTTTGAAGTACATATAGGGGTAGGGCATAATACTAAAGTGTTTGCCTGATATACATGAGGCCCTGGGTTCAATTGTGCCAACACCACAGAAAAAAGGTGAAATGTACCTTGTTTGACAATAGTGTTACCACTATGGTTTTATGGTTTTCCTTGATTAATGATTACATAGTATGTCATTTTCAATCCCTTTCTTGAGTGTTTCAAAGCATTGCTCAAATGATTCTATATACCTCCAATTCCTCTTTCCCATCTTTTGTTTGTCAGATATTTTATTTTTATATGTTCTATGTATAAAACCTTTTAACTACAAAGCATTTTTCTGTATATTATAAAATATCTTCTACTCATTTCATTTCTGACGTCTCAAAAATTTGCTTTAGTTCTTATCTCTACCTGTGGTCTTTTGAGTATTCATTTCGCATCACATTCTTAGAGAAATGCTTCTACATTATGTGTGGTGCTGGAATATTGGCAGTAAGTTGGCTTTATCCTTTATCTTTCTTGGTTTCAGTTTTTGAATCTACACAGAGATATTGTCCACCTACCCAGGCATGGCACCCCTACACCAATTAGCAATTAAGAAAATGTCTAACAAATATGGCCTTTGGCCAGTCCAATAGAGGAAATTCAACTGAGGTTCCTACTTCTCAGGTATCTCTAGTTTGTGTCAGGTTGACGAAAACAAACCCATACACACAGTTATTGATAAATAACTATATTGTTTTTCTGTATATAACACCCTTTTCTATTAAAATGTTTTAATTTTTCTATTAAATTTTTCTCTTTGCCCTTTTGTTCACTGTGATGTATTTGAATATGGTTTAATTTTTACCTTTTTAAAAAAATTTTTAACAGAGTCTCTTGTGTTGTGCAGTGCCCACAGAAGTCAGAAGAGGGGGTCAGATTCCCTGGAACTGGAGTTACAACGCTTCCTGTGTGCTGAGAATTGAACCCCAGGTCCTTTGTAAAACAGCCAGTGCTCTTAACCACTGGCCGTCTCTCCAGCCCTGAATTCTTAAAGCTTTAGTTTCTCCTAAATTTCCAAACTATCCATTTATGTTGTCCATATTTTCTGCTGTTTTTATAGATCATACTAGATATCATAATTTACAATCCTTTTTAATAATAACAAACATTTGGGTCATTTCTAACTCTGGTTTCATTAGTTAGTTGTTTAGTATCTTGACAATACCAGTTGATTATTTTTTTGTGTGTGCTGTGTCCTGTAATTTTGTTTATTGAACGTATTAACAGTACACATAGAAAAGTGGTAGAGATGAGCGTCAGTACCATTCATGCCTAGAAATGGATATCCTGTATCTGTTACACTGGCATAAATAAAAGAGTGAGTGAATTTAGCTGGAAGTTGAGTTGAGTTTGGGTTTTCTTCTTGCTAGCAAACCTTAACGTCAGTGTGCTTCAAGCTTCGTATTTCTAGAAAGAATGTCATTGCTGTCGCTTTGTGTTCAGAGTGAGTGGAATGTTAAAGAACTTTGCAGTGTCCCCCTCCCGGTCAGTTCTGGACCTACCAGGAAGGCCGACGCGGCCTGTGCATCTCTCTCCAAGCCTCTCTCCCTCCTTCATCAATATATTGCTCTAGTTTGTTTCTCAACATTTAGAGACCAGGGTAAAGTCTGTAATCAGTTAATTTAGATAACGAAAACAATACTATATAATCTGGGTACATGGTCCAATCCATTGGAAAACTTTTAAAAGACAAAGCTGAACTTCTCAGGGGAGAAATTCTGCCTATAGAGAGAAATTTAATAGTGCCTCTGAGTTATAACCTGTCCATGATCTTCACTTCCAGAATGACTGTTCTTTGTGTTTCAGACTTGCTTGGCCAGGTTTTACATTCACAAAACTCAGTTCTAACAGAAAGATGACAAATAACAAGTAGATAAAAGATAGAAGGAAGGAAGATAGATAGATAGATGATAGATAGATGATAGATATGTATATAGATGATAGATAGATAGCAGATGATAGATTGATAGATAGAAGATGAATAGATAAGTTGTACTCTGCTGACTCTGTTCCTTCAGTTGAGTCTTGACTGATAGCTCCTAATCTCAACAACTTCACATTACAGACAGAAAACAAACAGTAAATATCCCAAGAGGTAATAAATAATATTAACAGAAGTAAAAACAAGACCCAGAGCTAGACGGCAACTGCCATTTAAACTGAACATCCAAGCTGGCTCTTTAGGCAGAGGCATGAATGATATGAGGAAGCAGTTCCATGTGTGTATTTGAAAAACAAACATTTTTCCTCTAGAGAACAGCAAGTACACAGTCTTGAGGTAATAAAATACACAGTGTGTTTGGGGGAAGAGAAGAATTAAAGGGCTAAAGTTCATGCCATCAGACAAATGATAGAAGAGGTAGGATTATTCATATAGGGTCTCAAAAGTCACAGAAGGTTTTGTGCACATCATGAAGCTCATGCTATAACAAGAAGGCCTATATTACAAATTTTTACTAGCTGCTGTGAAACAAGCAGAAAATAGCATAGAAAAGCAGGACCAGCAAGATCAATTGGATATTGGTCTAGAAGAGTCCATGAGAGGAATGAGGGCAATGTGAGGCGGAGAAACATGAATGAGGATAGGAAGAGGAAGAATGAAGAATTCAAGCCCGATTCTCGATATACTTTGAAAGAAGATATGACCAGTTTCCACCTTCAAAATACTCAAATGGACATGAGAACTGAAAATAAAGCAAAATCAAGAATGATGTCAAACACTGGGGCTCAAGTCTAGTCTTCCTCCAGAGGCCTTGCCTCTTCAAGTCTGCATTAGGTGATACTTCAGGACCCTGTTCTTTGGACAGAGATGTGATCACACACTATCAGAGTTTGCCTGTTAATTTTCTGTAATCCAGTTCAAGATTGCCTTCCCCTCCAGGTTACGAACCTGAGATCGTTATATTTTGTTCCCAGATATTAATATTTCTTTAGTACCAGTATAGCATCCTAAAGACACTAAAAACGCCCACAGAATAATCCACTGGGCTTTCTAAATGTTTGAAGTTTGTAATTAAGGAATTTTATTTCATAATTACATTAATCTCAACCTGTTCTTTCATAATATATAGAAGTAAATTCTCTCTTATTTTCATGAATTTGACCATTTTTTCACTGTAATTTTTTATTGTTTATGTTTATTCCTTAGTGAACTTATTATTGTATTATTATATATATTATTGTATTTATTGTGCATATTTCAATTTATTTATTGTATATATTTCAATTTTAATTTGTTTTGTTTGGATTGAACCTAGAGCCTCCTGCATTCTATGAAGCTTATTGGTAAAATACTTGTCTAATCCAAATCTTAGGATGTTATGTATGGAAATATCTTTAGTTTTTATTGTTTATAAAGATAAATCTGGTAATCATTCCCCTTCAACTTTGATTGAAGGTCATTTATGCCTACAGAGTAAATCATGTGTTTTATGTCTTCCACATTGTGCATCAGTTATTTTCTACTTTTTCCTTTTTCTCCATGGGGTTTAATTCATAAATGATAAAATGCGATTTGCTAAGCTAATCTTTCTCTAAAACTAAAAATCAATTGAAAAATACAGTTAAACTTGAGAACCTGCCTTACTAATCTCTCCAAGTCAAGAGTTAGGTATTTGGCATGTATTTTTAGGTAGTAACTAATGTCTCTGCCACTCCAGAATCAAAAGAAGCCATCCCTACTCCTTTCTATTGAATTTTTGTCAATTTCATACAATATATTTTTATTGTATTTAAACTCCCTCTCTTAGCTGCAGCCTTTTTATAGCACCCCAATATAATTTCATGTACTCGTTCACATATAAGGCCTATTGAGTCAAATTTGTGTTCTCAAGTGTCCTTTAATATGTGTCCATCATCACAAAGAAACTTCTTTGATGCAGGGTAAAAGATACACTTATCTGTAAAAATGAGGATGTACATTTAGAATACAGGATGAAATTATCTTGATCTAAGGATATGGCAAAAATGTTTTTCTCTAGGAACTATGGCCTCTCCAGCCATGTGTATTTAGCTATGCTTACAGTACCACACATGAGTTCCTGCCCATTGAGTGGGCTTTAAGTCCAATTAGACAGCTGCTTATTACTCACAAGATAAAAGTACCACTCCTGCACTAACAGAGATAGTTTGTTGAGTTGGTCATTATTTTGGTTCAAAGACTTTATAGCTGGATGGTATCATTGATTGGGCTTCTTCCTTGACAGTTCGCATAGTATCTTTTAATAATATGGGAGCTAGTTCCCCAGTGGGAGACTTCCAGGTCAGTTCCAGCTTGATTGCTCTAAGATCTGGCCCAAAGTCTGTCCTGTCTTCAGCAATAGAGTCTTAACCTTCAAGTTCTGGGAGGTAATCAAAGACTGTGGAAACATGACAATAACCTAAGTTATTTATTTGGAGAGTCTCTTGGACTACTTGGACCAACTACTTGGAAGGGAAGTTTCTCCTGTGTGGCACTGTTGTTTTTTTGTTATTTAGCCTGCAGTTATACATGTGCACTCATATATATTATGTATATTTTTCAGTAAGCTTTTGAATGAATACATTTCCCTCTGGTTTTTATACCAAAATATGGGATAATGGAATTCTTCATTTTAAATGATGTATTAATATGCATCAAATATTTGTTTAAATTGGTTTAATTAGCTAAAACTGTGGAAATATCTAAAATTTATACACAAACACAAGCAACTTGGTCTTATAACATTTCTAGTTCCCAAGGGCTCCAAAGCAGACCTTGCCGAGGACAAGCACTTTGTGTTATTGTAACCATCCATTGTTCTTGGTCATCTCCAGGCATTCCCATGGGATCATCAAAGACTGTGTTCATTCTACCTGTGACCTAAGTGAGGCTTGATTTAATCACTGAATAGCAAAACACTGGTGCACTGACATATTCTTAATTTAGCACAGACACAAATAATTGAACAAACTTTCTTAGCTTCATGTCACGACCACCTCGTCCAGCAAGGAAGACGCAACACCAGACTCTTCTTTATGCAGTTTATTCAGGAACCTTGAACAACCTTCTGGCTTCTAACTTACTTCTCTTCCCGGGGAAAGCCCGCCAGAGACTTAAATCCCCTCCTGCCAGCCAACCCCAAACTACCACGTGGTGAAAGCAGATAGGTGCACACATGCGGAAGCAGGGCCAGATCTCAGCCACAGCCAAATATGGAGTTGTTTGCTCCAGAGAGCACCCACCTCGGGATGGTGGAAGGCGGAAGCAGGCACCACCTTTAAGACGCGGCAATCTGCCGCTCTCTACAGCTTCATATGCCTATCAAAATTCAGCAGCAAAGTAATAGTGGGAGCTGAAAGTACATGAACATAAGAAGAAAGTTTGAAGTTTCAAACTAAGAAGAAAATTCAATAAATACTTTAAAGTATTTTTTCTTTATTCAGCACCTTTAAATATTATAAGTTCTAGATAATCCATCTATGTTGATAATTAATATCATCAATTGTTTAAATCTTGTCATTCTTCTACTTAACCATATTTCAAATTTATCTATAGACTTGAGATCTTCACTACAATTTTGATTCATCTTTTATTTATCACATTTTCTCGCCAATCAATCCTGTCACTCTTACAATGCTAAAACTAAGATTTATACACATCTACTATATTAAAATGAATAAAAATATAATTACTGTTTAAAAAAAGGTTTTAGTGCAAAGGTTGACTTCTACACCAAATGTGGGAGGATCCATAGTTCAGAGCTCTCAGTCCCTAGGGCTACAGAAATCCCAAATGCAACATACTTTCTATTATTAGTGTTTTCTATTTCTAATTCTGTTGAATTTCTGCTCTAATAAAACTTTGGAGATTTATAAAGCTACTTCCTAAGATCAGATGATTTCCATGGGCCAGAATATTTCAAAGTCTGACTCCAGGTTTTGGTTTTTTAAAAAATCAAATCCATAATCAGCTTATCCTAATTTTTATCAAAAGGAAAACATTTACTGAGGAAAGGAAGTAACAGAGAAATGCTGGAATTTCACCTTTGTCACTTTCATTTAAATCAAGCGAAACAGTGTGGATGTGGCTTTCAGAGGCACAAATAAAACATGTTAGGAATTTGAGCTGACTTCTTAATGACTGGATTTTTTCCCCTATATAATATTAACTTTTGGACCATAAATCTGCCTTCCATATTAGACTCTTGGCACCACGACACTCAGCAACATTTCGGTGTCTCTGCTCAGAGACTATTCTTTGGTAAAAGACCCAAGGATGCCGAATGTCAGTGGCCAAGTGAATCATCTGAGAATTCTAGCTCATGTGTTTCATAATTATAAACCTTTGCATTTGGCTCAGATTCCAACAGAGCAAAAGGTGTGTAGGGCATGAAGACATATTTCATCTAGAAGATACTAAAATGTGACCTTTTACATTAAATAATCTTTAATAAAAGTGCTTTATTTAAAATGTTTAAATAAAAAAACTATGTGAGAAGAGATAATTAATGCAATACTCCAACAAATCTCCCTCTTATTTAGAGCAATACCAGCATAATTTATGTGCATAGACTACAGACCTTGTGATGTCACCAGAGTGCATCAGGTGTTTTTACTGAACACTTACTTTTCCAGGCTTGGCCTAGAAGACAACAGCTCTTTTTCATGCCAAATTTGACCATTTGGCTTTAAAACTGTGGTTACAAGTAGGTCATCAGTGGGACTATGACAGTAAAATTGTGTTGTGGTGCATTTTAAGTGGCTGAGTTAAACGTGTTTTCTGGTGGTTAATAATATCTTTTGGGCCTAAAACTATGAGTCATTTTAACAATGATTTTAGAAAATGTGCACAAGTGTCCATAATTTCGATCACCTGCATAACATCTGAAAGCAACAATAATGTAAAATCACTGTCACCACCATGGTCCAGGTTCGCCCGGCACTCTCAAGCTGAAACACTTAGGGTAAATTGATGAGACTCTAATGACTTTAAATCATTGTGACCTGCACATGCTCAGAACTGATCACTTCCAAATTTGAGCACATATAAAAATTTGAAGACCTTCAATTATTTTAAATAGCCATGTACAGTGCAGAGAGCTTTAAAATCCTTGTCGTGCCTCACATTTTTTAAGTACTTCAGTTTGGAAGTGAGTCAAGCAGTGTTCTCTGGAAGCTCAAGACACATTGGATTGCTTTGATTCATCAGAAGTAGAAATATGTGTCTAAAAAACAAAAATCGAGTTTTCTGAATTACACAATTTGAAAACTGGGAAACACACATAAAAATAAATAAATAAATAAATAAATAAATAATTAAATAAATATAAATAATTCACCACTCCAATCGGTAAACAGGAAATGAAGACTCTGGTGATAACTGGGCCAAGTCAGGAGAGAAAGATCTAAACAGAATTTAGAAAGCAGAAAAGTGGTTTTTCTTAAACTCAAAGCCGTGCAATAGAGAAAAGAGAAGCAAAACTAAGGCCAGAAGGCTCTCAGAGCACAGAGGCAAATTCACAGCTCCCACAGAGCAATGTTAAAGCAGTGGCATTTCCTCTCTCAGTTCTTCCTTGCTTCAATTTGCCCAGCAAAGCTAACTTTCTGGTCCCCTCATGGATGGATGATTGCACAGCCTTAATGCTTTACCAACACACTTGAGCCACTTTTTCTGTATTCCCTTTGTTTGATTGTGGGAGAGGGTGAGCACTTTGACATTTTATACAGCTCAGAGTTCACTTTCAACACACAAATTCTTACAACATCCAAAAATTATATCAGCACAATCAGGCTTTTTAAAGATGGCCTTTCTTCAGCGTTTTCCATCTTTTCCTCTAAGAAAAAAGTTCTGGCTTCCTTTGTTGTTGGGTTTCCATGTATTTTAGGCTCGGCACTGTCCAGGGAACAGGAGCTCTTCATAATTTTGTGTCAGTTAAAATATAATGTCCTGTAGTTAGGAAGGGAAAAGGGTAAAGAAAAAAAATGAAAGAGAAAGAGCCCGAAGGCACTGGAATAATTAAGCAAATGCAGTGACAGCTGTGGCAGGTCCTGGGAAGAACTGGCTCCACTGAGCTGAATTAATGACATCAACAGCCCAGCATCTCCATTAACACTTGATCATTAATTATTACCCTCTGACAGTAAGAGCCTAAACCTTCTTAGGAGTGGCCTGTTATTAATCTACCTTACCTGCCCTCCACACTGACACCTCAGCACTGTTAGTGGAGCTGGTTTTCAGTTCTTGTTTTCTTAAACTTCAACTCTTGCTTAGTTTAGCTGGATAAACAGTGCCGGTCATCAGATTATGAAGTCTGCTTTGGGTTATTGGGTTTCATGTTCTTTCATCTAAGACAGAGAGGGAACCTACCTGGACAGCTGCACTGATTTTTTTTTCTTTGTCAGATTTAGAAGGGTCAAAAGACACAGTGTACCTGAAGAAATGTACAAGGCAACAGAAAAGTAAATCATTCACCACCATCCTCTTATCTACCCCCACAGGGAAAAAAATGCCTCAGATTTTCTTACAATCCCATCCTTGCGACTACAATGGCTGGGCGTGTGTCTTTTCAGTTCTAAAAGCTGTTCACTTAAAATACTTCTGGGGCCAATAAGATAGCTAAAACTGATCACTGGACAAGCCAGAGAACCTAAATTCAAACACTTTGCCCCTCCACTATGGAAAGGTATAATAGATTCCTGGATAATAGACTGCACACCATGGTGCTTGAATGTTTCTCTCTCTCTCTCTCTCTCTCTCTCTCTCTCTCTCTCTCTCTCTGACACACACACATACACACACAAAACTTATGCACCCATAATAATCATATGCAAAATAATTTGAATTGTTTCCTAAACACAGGGATATTTCAATCTTATATAAATAACATCAAATATTTCCTTCATCATATTCTGATCATCCTTCAGAGAAGTTACATTCTTTCTGATTTACAATGAAAATTACTTGGATTTTGTCTTTTAAAAATTAAAGATTCACCTTTGTCCTGTATCTACATTTGAATATTTCCAATAAATTTTTAACACTTAAAGTTGAATGTCACAGTTTTGACCATTTAGTAGGTACACCACACACCCACACCCCTGCCCACACACACACACACACACACACACACACACACATATACAGGCACAAAACAAATGATCTATGCATTTCCAAGAGGATTAAGAAATTTCTAAAAGATCAAATAGCCTGTTCATATTGAATGATACCTCTAGTTCTTCCCCAGAAGATGTCTCTTTACCACACAGAAGTATATGATCCACTGCGGAAGAAGGCTGAAAAATTAGGGAACACAAAAACAGACTCATGTGTTAAGTAAGCGCCTCACAGCAGTAGACACCAGAGTATTGGAGTGATCATTAACCTTTACCAAAGACTTCATAGAAGTTCAATACATTCATTGCTGATTGTTCTTTTCCTGCTAGAGACATAATCCAGAGTTCACTTCCTCCTCATAAACATACACACAATATAACTTAATAGAGTGTCTGCTCCAGCTAATGGCCCTGGAATGCACTGAGAAAACCCCAGAGCTTCTAGGAGCAGATAGTGTATTTCCCAGCCTACATTGATAATCTGTGTATAAAGAAACAATAGCACAATTAGACCAAGTTCCTGTCCATTCTATCTCCCATAAAGCACAACAGATATGGGCTCCAATATTGGGGAGCAACTGTGAGGTTTTTTTCTAAGATGACTGTGAGAAATGAATAAATACAGATTAGTACATTCCACTCACTAGCAATACAGCAGCTAATTGTATAATAAGTACTGACCGCTTGCATGCCTTGTTTGCCGTCCTGGTTCTCAGCACAGTTTGCCATGTAGGTCAGTCTTCCACAAGATCCTCCTGGGTCCTTTGGTCGATGAATGTGATTCAGCAAGCTTCTTGTTGGAAACCATTACTTAGAAATCACCATTATTTGGAAATGACAGCATGTGGAATAAAGCCATTGATTAATGCCAGTCCTTGGCTATCCAGAACAATAAAATTGTAAAACGGGAAAAAATCATTTAATTCTATGCTCTCTAGTTCTCTCATTTAGAAAAGAACTAGGAAAAAAAAACAGCACAATTCCTTGAAAATATAAAGTTGTACATTTGGAAGAGATAAATTTGCACAGTTAATCAAGAGGAGCGATGGAAGCAGCCAGGGAACAGAACAAGGAACCAGGGCCAAGTAGCACTTAGTAAACATTAAAGCAAACTCTGAGAACTTCTGACATACCAGACAACTCTGTTCAGGAGAAAAGTCAAGGTTTGCTATCTCTGTACCATGTTTCCTCAAAGAAACAATCACTCGTGACATCAGTCTTTCTCATCAATGGATTAAGCAGCTCTGTTTCCTGAGGCTTTCTCCATTTTTTCATTCTCTCTGCTTTGTAGCTCCCAGGATGATCCCCACTTCATTGCAGGAGTATGCCATCGGCCCTGTCACCCCAGACAATGGCCCAAATGTCCCCACTTCTTTCCCCATAGGTTTGCTTAGCTTAATATGCTCAGAGTGTTCACTGTTTTCACTAACGAATGTTATTCTTTATTTAGTTATTTTTGTCTCCCTGTAGCCAGCCTGGAACAGAGACAGAGTCTCCCTGCACCCAGCCTGGAACTCCCGTGTAGACCGGGTTGACCTCAAATCATAGAGATCCACCTGCCTCTGCCTCTGGAATGCTGGGATTAAAGGCATGAACCACCACACAGGCTTCACTAACATACTTAAAGCTTTATTAAAGTTTTCTTTTAGATATCACTCTAAATATCACTTCAAATTTTTTTTAAAATTCCTTTTCCCACTTAGATTGCTTCCCACTTAGATTGGTTTGGAGTCTTAAAACTTGTTCAATCAAATTTCCCTAGTTGGTTGTTACCTATTCCCACTGCACAATTTATACTTGTCATTTAATTTTTCCAAAGCATTCCTAGTTAATAATCATGTTGAGTCACATATTTTTACATCAGAATCGATCATTAGAAATACTGGTTTCCAAGAATTTCCACCATATATAACCAACTCATGTTTGAAAATACTAAGCAAATGGAAATTAATGAACCTAAATCATTAATGAGATATTTTCTGATACTTGTAGCAAAGGAACCACATTTTCCACGGGCAGTCCTTACAGAAAAAGTCACTGCACTAAACACCATCCTTTTTCCTTATTAAATATTTTCCTGATTTTTCCCTGTGACATACTCACAATGACTCTTTAAAGAATTAAAATATAGCATTTTGATTACTTCTTTTCTTACATTTAGCAAAGGATTACAGAGCAGATATTGTTTGACACTGAATTTCTGTTAACCATGTCCTCCACTAGAGCATAGTTGTACACATTGTTTCAGAGCTAACATAATAGGGAATATTTTCAAAGAAGGCTGTGTTTCAAGCCAGATGGTTTATCTGCTGCAACAATTCTCCCAGTGGAGAAATAGTGGCTGCACAGTTGCAGTAGTGTTCATAAGCCTAGTGCAGTAGATTCATTTGGCACCCACATTTTGTAGTCAAACAAAAGTGTGGTTTGTGTGAATCTCAGACTCAGACGTTCATAAAAGGGAGTTCTCTGCAGTAGCACATTGTGCTTTATTGTAAAGGCAGTAGTGTGTTTATATCGCAAATACAACACATAAACATGATATAATTTTTGAATATATATTAATAGTTTCATATATATAATGCAAAAGGGAAAGGCTGGGGTAATTGCCTCAGAAATTATCATGATCTAGCTCGAAAAGAGCCAAACGGTCATTACTTGTGTGGAAAGCAAATAAATATATTACCAAAATTCAAACCTCCTGTATCGATTAAAATTTGAAGCAAAAGAGATTAAGCATTTATCTTCTCTTGGGCTTTGGCAAAGATGAACTGTGACCTGTGAACGCCAAGAATGTGTGGCCCACACTGCCACACATCCCTCCTTCCACCCTTGCACAAAGCTCTAGGTGTAAAACCATGATTAAAATCTCTTTCCTATAAAGGTTGTCTTGAGGGAAGCCTTGGCTGCTCACTGAGTTGGCTTCTCTCACCCACAATAGTCTTCAGACATGTGATACAGGCTGGGAATCTCACCCTCCTTTGTCACAGAAGCAGTCAGTCACTGCCCACAATTTAAAAATAAAGCAGTAGAGTTAGAGGATTCCAAGTGGGGGTTACCATACCCTGAAATGCCTCAAGCATGTAGAGAGATGGGAAACTCCCTGAGATTCCAGAGATTTAAAGAAATAGCACATGGGAGGTTCTAAATAAAGAAATCCTTGGGTATGTTGGGGAAGTTGGCCATTGCCTTGCAGTTCTGTGGCCCAGAGACTATTTTAGCTTGGGTTAGCCAGTGAGCAAGTGCCAGAATGGACATGCACGGATGTGCCTTTCTCGGTTAAAAGGACCTAAGGAGTACTAATGACATTTTTCTTAGAATATAAGATATTATTAGCATTTATTATTTTCTAATTTGTCTTTATGTGCGACATATATCTTAGGTCTTGTTAGTCTTGTTTAAACGAACTATGATATCCAGTTACAAACTTCAGGATAAAAAAGTATATAGACTTAAAATAAAACAGTGAAAATAAGATTAGAATTCTGAATCCCCAAAGTGAGATTTTATTTAAAGTGACATTTTAATCTACACACAAACATACACACATGCACACACACACACAAAATTATGTTCCATAAATGCCGTAATATGGGAGATGGGAGGAGACTAAAGAAAAATGCAAAAAGTTCAACATCTTAAAATTAGCAGGCTATTTTGGAAGACCCAAGAATCCTGTAAACATGCATTAGCACTTACAGCCATCAAGTAGGAAAAATCCAGATCAGAAAATTTCAATTCAAATTAATGTGTATGTTGAATCCAAACAAATGTTAGAGACACATGCCAAGATGAAAATCTTTATGTTACTGTTTCCAAAACAGTACCTGTGGGCAAACCAAAGGAAAAATACAAACACCTGCTAATTACCTGCATCATTTGGAGGCTACCCAGGATCTTTCAACACATCTTTCCTTCTTGATCTTATATATGCTACATCTCGATCTTTCTGTGTGAAGGTCTGCTGAGCTGACATTTAATGAAGCCATCAGATATATTCGAACTGGCAGAATTGTGGGAATTTTTTAAGTGACTGCTTTGGGCCTAATTCTCATTTTTCTGCTTTTCTTTGTATCATTTTATGAATACAGTCACTTATTAGCCAACAGTTTAATGGAACACTGTTATACGGATTCCTGATTATATTCATGAGAGAACTTTCATCAGTATTTTGTAAAAAATATGATATTATGTATCTTAAGACAAAGAAAAACCTTCAGATATTTAATGCAGCAGCCAGTTTTTCGGGTTAACTAATTACACATATCTTTAAATACAAGTATTTCCTGAATACCAGGAGAAATGTCTCTTCATTTGTTTTTTAGTTTTATTTTGTTTTTCTTTCTACTGAAAATGTATTACAATGCCCCACGAAAGTATTACTTTTTCTTTTCAACATCTTGCTGTTCAGTTTCCTTGCCCCTATGCTCAGATGCCAAAGAGCCAGGCATTAACATGAACAGACGCCTATAAATTCTTCTCTTCCTCTGAGATGACTCTGACTTTCTCCTTTTTGTAGGCTGTACAAATGCGCATCACTGGTCCTGTTACCTGGGTGGCCAGTTTCAGTTCTTCAGCAGAGTTGTCTCCCTTCTCCAGGGGCCACAGACTTCTGGGAACAAGGATGTGCTTGGAGCCGTACTCTTCAACCACTGCACATGAGCTTGTAAGGACTCAGTGGATTTGTTCCACCTCCTTGGTCCACAGAGATGCCGGTGGTCCAGGCCACCCTGAGCTCTTCCTGGATAAAGCACCTGCCTGCTCGGAACTTGGTGTGGCATCTCACAGTGTGGCTCCTCGGTGTGGGCAGGATGGGACCAGTTCTTGAACGAGGGGCAATGCAGCATTCTTTCCTCTGAAGAGCAAGTACTGGACACTAGCGAATCTGCGAGTCATTCTGGCACAGGAGCCATGTTAATCTCTATTGTTCCAGTTTCAGCACGTGGCAGCCAAAGCCGGCACCCGTCATTCGCTCTTGATAGTTAAGTCACTTGAAATGATTTCACCAAGCAGAAATAGGGGTGTATTTTTTTTCTACTCTTTCAGTGGATAGTGCCACCAAAATTATACATGTGAAATCAAATGAGAGGGGTGGAAAAGTCTCTGAAGGTAAAATTGAAGCCAACTTAAATACTTGTAGCTTCAAAAGTAAATTAGATATTTCTGAGAAGTGAACAAATTTAGCTCTTCGTGTCACTATGGTTAAGTCAGTACATCGCTATCATTACTAGATCCTAATAGTTTGCATAGTAAAATGTGCAATAGAATTAAGGTTTATAAATATCAGATATAAATGGAGACAAGAGCCTAGCATCTTGGTGAATCAATGTATTTGCAAGGCAACTTTCCTAGAAAAAACAAACTCACGTTTTCAACATAGATAAACTTAAAATTTTGTTTAGGGGTATGATGCAGTCATAAAGAATATTCAGGAATTAAGTAACATATCAAAAAGAGAAACTGTTAAGTAACTTCATTGTCAAAGAGGTAAGAATGCAAGGCAAGCTTTTCCTTCTTTTCATGGTGTGTATGTACTGTGGAGCGAACCTAGAACCTCATGCTAGCAAGTACTCTACACTGAGCCATGCCTCCAGCTCCTACCTTAGAATATATTTGTCACTCAGAACTATGACTTCATTTATCACAATGTATCACTTTGAAAGTGAAATTCAAGACAAAATATGAACAGAACAAGACTGAGAGAACAAGAAAGGACATGAAACAGAGGGAGGAAAAAGAGAGGGAAGGGAAATAGAAAGAGGGAGGGAGGGAGGGACGGAGGGAGGGAGGGAGGGAGGGAGTGGGGGGTGAAGGAAAGTGAGAGCTCAACACCTAAACTTTTTGTGTTGGGCTCATTTGATGGAGTGCACTGATTGTATGTAATGAATGTGCTCTGTGAGAACCTCTCAATAAAAGAGAAAACCAGATTTTATCTCTCCCATTATATCTATGATACCCTTCCTATATCACACTTCCAGAACCAGTGTGGTTTCCAGCAGGGTTGCTTCAGGCTGAACAGGTCTGCCAGGATCTTCCTGGTCAGGAACCCTTGAGCTCCGAGGGTTCTGCAATAGCCACAGAATTGAGCCGTGTTTTTGCATATGGGCTGAAGTTTCCAGGTGGCCTGTTTGTGTTATGATTGTGCCTGGCCTCAAAATAAGAACAAATTGACAATCCCTCACCTCTTCCAAGCCATTGCCAATTTTTAAATAAAATGTCTAGTTGTGATTTATTGCCAGTTCAAACTGCCAGACTGGCAGCCCCCTCTACCTACTAAACAGACAAATCAGTAAAAGTGAAGTCAGCTTTGCCAGTTCCCCCAAGTGTGCTCTAGAAGGCATTCCAAATGCTGGGTTCATTCTGTTACTAGCTTTCCTATTCCTGTGCACTGAGAAACAAGAGACCTAGATGACCTTAATGACTTAAGGAATTGTTTGTTCTTCCCTCAGGGGCCTCTAAGAACATCGAAACTCATTTTCTATAGGTAACACACTGACTTGAATATCAACCAGAGATACAAAACCAAAAGAATTTCTTTCCCCGAAGTAATACCATGTCAGGGGTAGGTTTCCTACCACTTCCCCAGGGAGCCAACACCTGCCCTGGTAATTCTCAAGAGACTTCTCTTCCTTCTTCTTCTTCAACATATAAAGAACAGCACTTTTGGTTTAAATGTTGCCAGGCCATGTCTGGCTCTGTCCTTTCAGCTCTACTATTCCTTGGCAAGCTGACCTGTATCTGCCTAAATCAAGTACATTTGAGATTTGAACTGCACTGGTCCAAAGGATTTCTTCCTCTTCCTTGCTGGCAGTTCAAAGAACATTGAAAATATATATCTTAAAAGAAAAGAAAAAACCTGAAGTCATCAATTACCATTTCTCTAATATTACAGACAAGCTGGGATAGAAAATGAAGCCTCTTCTAGTTTGCTTAGTTTGCTTAAGCTGTTCAAAGTGTCTACTCACCAAGTCAGTGAGAAGGAGCCTTCCATGGCTCATCTCTGTGCCTCTATGTCACTTGTATGCAAACCTCGGCACTGTCTATATTTCATCAGCCATTTTCTTCATGTATTATTTAATAAACTGTTTAGAGCATGCCTAATTACAAGCATTTGTTATAGAATTCAACTCTAGAAGTGTGTAAGAATATGCTAAATTGTTTGCTACCTAAAGTTTTAATGAGAGTATAATACCTCCAGCCCATATGCTTCAAGAACGTTATCCTTAATTATGTAACATGGGTATTTTACTGATATCTGTTAACTGCTCAAGCAGCTGTGGTTTTCTGCTTTTTTGCACAGCTCTGGAGGAGCAGTGAGTTCAGTTTCCCCTTTTTGGGGGGTTGCAAAATCCATGCCCCAAACAGGTGTGTGCAATCACGAACCACAGTGATGAGCCCAAACTGCTGCCTTTCTAAAAATTCCACCGGCCGGTGACACACGCTGGTCAAGGTTGCACAACCTTGTTTTCCACTGGTTATTTTGATGATTCATTCCCCCATGGGGAGGTGAATTTCAGCCATTGTTTCTCTGCTCCTGTTTCTGATAATTAGAGGAATCACTTCCTCATTTCGATATTTCCTCTGTCTCTTACTCTCTCTCTCTCTCTCTCTCTCTCTCTCTCTCTCTCTCATTCCCTCTGTCCTTCTGAATGAATTCTGACCTCTTGGAAGGTTGTGTTTTCTTCATGGATTTAAGGATTAAGAGAGGTAAAGTACATACACACACACACACACACACACACACACACACACCCCACCCAATCAGAACTCACCAGAATTCTTCAAGTTGTCATTCCACTGCAGTGAATCTGCCTAGACAACATGTAAGTAAAAGGTAATCAGTCATTTAAAATATCAGAATGCAAATCAATAAGCCAACCCTGTCCACTTCTAAGCAGTGACTTTGGAATATTGCCCATTGAGCTCTGGAAACTTTTGTGGAGTTGCCATCTGAGCCTCCTTCATATTATTTAAAATGTCAAATGCAGAAAATCATTCTCTTTAACAGGAGAGCTGGAATTTTGTAAACATCAAAAGCTTATCCAGAGCCAAGTCTGCTGACAAGTTGATCAAGACTTTTCTAAAATAAAAATAAAGCTGACTATTAAATGACAAAATTTAGGTCTACAGGGAATGATAAATATATAAATACAAAGAAAATTTCAAAATAGGAGGTTCAAGGTGCTAGAGAGGTAGCTCAGGGGTTAAGAAAGCTTACTGCTTTTGTAGAAGACCTGGGTTTGGTTCCCAGTATCCACATGGTGACACACAACCATCTATAACTCCAGTTCCTGGGATCTGACACTCTTCTTGCCTCTGTGGGCAATAGGCAAGCAAACAGCACACAAACATACATGCAAGAAAAACACTCAGACACATAAAAATAAATATTTTTTTAAAAAAGAAGATATAAAAACTTTTCAGCAATGGCAAATAATTCTAGATGGAAGGTAACCTTAGTGACACAGTCATCTTGGACAAGACGATGTTCTTTTGGAAATTTTATAACCTTGCTAAAATTAGACAGTATCATCTCCCCTACAATCCTGATTTTTTTAAGAACATGAGGGATTCCAATCAATTTATTCTTTTCCTTGTTGAACAACAGTTCAAAATACAATAAAGATACATTGTAGAAATTGATTTCTTAATGTTACCTAGAGAGACACAAACATACATTAGCCCATTTCACATTTTTAAAAATTTGTTTATACTAGGAAGTGGTATTCATAATAGCAGAGTCCATGAAGTCTGATAATCTAGACATGAGTTCTTATTTTAATCACATACTGTCTGTCACATTGAGCAGGGAATTTGAGCACTAAGAACTTCAGTCCTCTCATCTGGTAAATGAAGAAATTATAAGCTTAACACAGTATATGAATCCATTTTTAAAAAAATACCTCACGGGACTGAAGAGATAGCTCCGTGGTTAAGAGCACTCGTTGCTCTTTCAGAGGACCTGGGTTTGATTCCCAGTATCCACATGGCAGCTGACAACCGTCCCTAACTCCAGTTCCAGTGGACTCAGTACCCTCTCTGACCTCCGTGGACGCTGAATGACACTGGTACACTTACATTCAGGAAATGCACTCATACACATAAAAATAATAAAATATTTGTTAAGTATTCAAGCATAATACCTGGCACATAATGAATGAGAGAAGCTTTTCTGACATGTTATCATCACCTATTTGTTTCTCTCTTAGAAGGGAAATATCATGTTTCTGTCTTGCTTGATACCATACCCAGTATAGTGTGTGGTCCATAGTAAGATGTAACTATTGTTTATTGAGCTGGGTTGAATACATTCTAATGAACATATGTAAAATTTTTAATTGGGCCTTTCAAAAGTTAAATATTTTAGTGAATTTATTGTAAAATTAGTCAAGGGGCAAGTGTGATTTGATTTAATTTATAATATACCTGTAGCTTCCTAGTAAGCAAAAAATGCATATCACTATGTATTTCAAAGTCACTAACTTCATTTAGGTTTTCCCTCTCTGATATTGTAAGAATTTTTTATGAATACAAAATTATTTCCTTAGAAATAATCACAAACAAACCTTGATTAGGTGAGTGAATAAGATAGCAGAAGTCTGCATACCAGATGGGGAGGAGGTGGGAGGAGAGCTTCAGATAGGAAGAACATTAAGCCACCACTTCTATAATTCTTGGTAGCTGCAGGGGTGTGGGCTCCATCAGGGTGGCGGAAGACTGAAGTAAAGTCACACTTCCCCAAACACAGAATCAGTGGGGTGAAGTCTCCTCTTAACCTGTCCCAGATAAAAACGTTAACGCTCAGGCCTTACAACTCAGCCATGTAGGGGGACAGGTATAGTTATTGGGCACTTAAAATGTAATTGACACAAACACATTAACACATTTTATTTTCCCCAAATATTCTTACTTTTACCTACTTTTGACTACATTTCAAAATTCAGAAAACTCTAAAAAAAATGTAATTCAAAGGTGAGATAATCTTAGGTCAGTAGACAATTACACAAGGTGTCGTTATATAATCCAAAGCTATAAATTTTCAGGGAGAGAGGTGAATTGCTTCTTAAAAGTAACATCTTACTACAAATATTAAAATGTTATAACTGTTCCATGACCACCAGCAGTCAAGTACACTGAACCTTGCCAGTTCTCCAGTCTACACCAAGACTAGATAATGAAATGTCTGAGGGAGCAAGCAGATGGTGTAAGAAGGAATTGCAATGTTCTTAGAGCCATTCAAAATGAGTGGACAAGAAAAGTGCCCCCAACACAGTACATTCAACTCTTTACTGTAGTCAAAGTTCTTAAGCTGTTCACTGCTAAACCAGGCTAGTCTTAACTTCTTTTGAAGCACCTGGTTATAAAGAACTTAAAGGTCACCTTCAGGTACCACTCTCCAAAAAGCCTTGCTTTGTCATGGCTCTTAGAGAAGAAGTTAGATAATCGTGTTTAGGAGAATTACAAACAAGGAACAGAAACTGTGGACTTTTTTTTTTTAATCTTAGGTTGGAATCCCATGACCCAAGATTTTGCAAGTCCTGAAGGAAATTCAACTCAGGCAATGAAGTCTTATGATACAATAGCCTGCAATCTGTTAGTACTTAAACCCCTGATTCATAAAGAAAAGAAAGAACATCAATAAAATAGACTCCCAGAATTAAGTGGCAAAAGAGAAACACCTAGCCCAGCTCACTTGGTAATTCATCATCCCTCTTCTCCAGTGTCAGCTTGGACCAATCCTCTTGTGACACCCCCGACTCCTCCTCTGTTACCTCTTCCTGCCGCCCAGGCTGTAAGTTGTTTAACAGCGAGGACTGTCTCTTACATGTCCACTCACCCCAACTCACAGCATAGAAACTGACTTAGATGAGATTCTTAGTATTTGTTAAATCAATAAATTCCAGATACATTAGCCTTTTTAAAGGGTTTGTGAATAACAACTTGAATAACAAGGAATAGCAGCACTTTTTTTTTTCAACTCAACAACAAATAACGTGTAGTAATATTAAATTACAGAATGATAATCACATCTCTTATTCAGAATCAGGTTCTCAGGCTCTGTCCTTTCCCTTCTCGTTTTGTCATCTCTTCTAGTCCCACTGAGTAATCAGTGAATTGCCATGACTGGAATCTTAACTGTTAGCAGTAGGGAAGGAACAGGATGTGAAGACCTGGGAAGATCTGCCTAGTCTTAAAATTCTACTGCTTGCAACGGTCCCTGAGCCCTAGAGTGAAATTCAATATAGAAATCCTGTCTAGGGACCCACCCTCACCAGTCCCATTCTCTGCACTTTGGCTAATGTGGCCTTTTGTGTTCATCGCTCTCCGTGGCATGAGGGAGCTTCATTGGTGAGAGTTGAGACATCACATTAGTATTCTCTCTACCCCTTGTTCCACTATGTTCCATTAGCCTTAGGTTTAGGGGTTCCATTGGGCTGACTATGTGCAGACCCCGAAGGGGAGTCTAATATGGCTAAAATGTGTATTTTGTGAAATCCACAAAAATTCAATAAAAAAATTCAATTTTAAAAAATGCTAGTGCTCTGGTTGTTCTGTTGAGATCCTAATAGTCATCCCTCCCAAAATCAAAGAAATAGCTTCTTTCATTGTTTATCTCATCTCAGTTATCACAGTTCTCAAACAAAACTCACAGTCTGTTATTAACTTCTTTTTTCTCACTCTTACTTCATATCTAACCAATGAGAAAGTCGTATTGAAGCTACCTGCAAAATATCTCCCAGTTCAACCACTTTTCACTACCCTCGCATCCAACAGGATGGCAGAAGGCACTACTGCTTTTATTGTGAATCTGGGAAATACAGATTATTTTGTTGATCTATAAGTACATTCTCAGTAGGGGATTAGAGTAGAATGACTTGCTTCAGTCCAAAGTCACACCCCGTCATTCCTTTTTATGATCTAAAAGGCCCTAAGTTATCTGTCCCCAGCACATTCATACATATTACCTCTCTGAACTCTGATTAACACCCTTTTCTCTCTGCTCCATGCACACAAGTTATCATATGGCATCATTCTTAGAGCAGATCTTGTCATCTCATGGCAGGAAATGAGGACTTGCTTATCAGAGGGCTAAATCAACAGCCCCTTATTTGCTTATTCTTTACAATCGTCTTTCCATAAGACCCTCCCTTGCCATCCTTCCTCAAATGTTACTTCTCCTAAGAGTCCTGTCTCCTACTTTACTAGGAAGAAAGTGGGTGTGTTTTCTTTGTCTGTCCTCGTTACATCCTGTCATCACTGGTAGAATATCTGTTCTACTGTGGCTAAATCCTCAGAATACCAAACAATTCTCCACATGGACTACCTTTTCAGTGCATGTTTACGAAAAAGCAGGTCAACAAATGAGTCCTTAAAGGCACCCCGACATTTGGAAAATGCATAGTTCCATTTTTATCTTTGATTTTTTTTAATGTGATATCAAGATGACAACTTCTGAAAAAATACGTGTCTTTTTTAGACAAATTCATAGCAAAATGAAGGTAATTTTGTTCTACTATGAAACTGCACACTCCCTTACTAGAGAAAGAAACTCATCAGAAGTTTTTAATTTAGGTCATGAGGATTAAATGATATATATATTTTAAAGTATTTTTAATAAAAAAGTAATAAAGAGGCAAGATTATCTTTATTTTCTTATAATGAAATCTACAACTAAAGGAATGTCTATGTTGATTGAAAATTCCTTTTTTTAAAAAAAGTGAGAATTTAAGTAATTGGTTACATTAATTTAAAAACCAAATAACTTTCCTTTATGGAAACAATAACCCAAATAGAAAATAGGATGGCACAGGGGAAATAATATTAATAATAACAAAAAATTGTGAAATAATATGAGAAAAGCTAAAAATTATGTGTGAACCACCTGAATAAAATGTTCAAATATTATTAAGGAAGGTAAAGTAACAAATACCACAAATATATGTCAAAAATGCCGGACACCACTAGGAACCAGGGATTAAGCAATAAACTCCTGTCTTTGTGGTGTCTCAGTGGCCCTGACAGGTCAGTCAGACTCGGGTCTCCCACAAATGCAGTTCCAGCCCAGTGACTCCACAGCTGAGAAAGGCTGTGTACCTCCAAGTACAGGGTTATTGGCTGATCTTTGGCACTGTTCTTTCCTTTATCATGTAAATCAAAGCTACAAACAAGTGCTTTCAACTTTCTCTCCTAAACAGTTCTGAAGTGTGCCTGCTCTTCACCTCCACTACTAAAGTCTGAACCTCAGCCCTCCTTGACTTCTCTGCACTGTCCGCCTATCTTCAGTATGCTGTCCTAAAGGGAGGGACTATGTAATGACTCTTCATCATTCGGCTCTTAGCAGATACACCAATTTTGTTGTGAACACATACATAAGTGCTAACAGGCTCTCTTACTGCCAAATACTGCTATAAAAAGCCCCTTGATTAAGATGACATTTTATGGTATGATATCTGTTTTCTAGCTCTTTTGACAACCTATAAGAACTATGAGAATATTCGTAGTATCCTTTGGTTCTCCTTGTGTTTCTAGTGTTTGACACAAGAACATGTGTTCAGTAGGTGCTCAACAGAGAACATTTAAATTCAGTACTGTCTTTAAGCTTGGTGTAGGCATGCCGTTTGCCATGGTCCTATCCTCTAAGCCTCACTCTACACAAAGTTTGTGTATGTGCATATACATGCACACATACACACGAACACAGAAATAAGAATGTGTGGGCATTTTGTCATGTGGCTCTCAGCACCTGCCCATACTACAATGAAACCAACACCCTGTAAGCCCGTTCTTACAATCAATGCCTTTCAAAATTCTGAGAAGTACTTCTTTTCATCTCTTGTCCTAAATATCAAAGCAAAAAGTAACCCAATTAGATTAGGAACTCTGCTTCCTATGAAAGAAAAATGCACACTTAGGCAGGAGAAAAGGTCAATTGATCATCTTGTTGAATACCTACTATCAGCATATTGCTAGAGGTTCTTTCAAAATAAGTACAGTTTCCTCAAAGTATCTAGCATTCTTTTGCTTCTATTCATGTAGCAGTTCACAAACCAACACATGAGAATTTTTCACATGTCAGGATGGCAAAGTCTAGACCTACGCAAGATTGAGAAGGTATAGAAGCGTGTACTTCTAACTCTAATGTGACATTAAAATATTTTTGAGGAATTTTTAATGTGCATCAGAAGTGAACAACTCATCCTGGAAGATGGCTCCTTCCTAACTGGGTTCTGTCATGTACTTGCTATAAGATCACACACAAGTTTCTTAACTTGAAATGCCTCAGTTTCCTTCTCAGTAATGAGATGATCATTGTAGAACCTGCTTCATACATTCTGAAGCTGTGAGTAGAAAGGACACTGCCTGCACAGTGATTAGCGCAGAACCTGGCCACAGTCAAAACACTGACAAATATCACACATCATCATTTTCTTCCTTCCTTTCCTTCTCCATCTACTTATCGTTTTCATTATTAGACCAAAATGTTGTATATATAATTCTGTCTTCAAAAATGGAAAACACTGAAACTAGAAGTAATAAAAAAAGAAACATCATATTTGCAAATACAGAAAGCTCCTTGTTATAGACCTATTCAAATTAAGAAAGTTCCAGGGGAAAAATATATGGTATAATCATACATTAATACCATTTATAGTGTGATTTTATGTGTGTGTATACTGCATACTTACTTGCAAGTAAAAACGGAAAGTTCCACAAAGATATAAAGCACTGTTAAAAATTGGCCACATGGGGCTGGAGAGATAGCTCAGCAGTTAAAGAGTGCTGACTGTACTTGCAGAGGACCTAGGTTTGGTTCCCAAAACCCACATGGTGGCTGACCACCATCTGTAACTCCAGTTCTAAGAAATCCAATGACTTCTTCTGATTTCTACAGTCACTGCCTAGCATGGATATACTTATACGTGAAGCAATACATTCATACACATAAAATAAAATTAATAAAATAAAAATAAATTTAAAAAATAATATTGGAGCCTGCTTCCCATTTCCCCAGTTCTATGCTGGGCTTGTCAAATTGAGTTTGCATGGGCCTTGAGCATGCTGACACCATTGTTGTAAGTTCACATGAGCATCAATTGATGCTCTCTCTTAAGAGTTCAGCAGCAGGCCCCAATCTTAACCAAAGAACTATTAGCAGCTGATTACTCCTGTGTAAGGGAGAGTTGATCTTTAAGTAACAGACTCTAGAAAGGCTGATTTGACCCCAGTGGATGAATTTGTTCTGAAGGACATCTATGTATGCTAACTTGACTCCATAGGCCTTAGCATGTATGACAGAATGCATGAAGTCCAATGGGGCGGGCTATGAAGGGGTCCAGATGAGGGAGGGGGTTTAAAGATGATCAAGATGTTTTGTATAAAATGGACAAAAATAAAATAAAAATAAATAAGTAAATGAATAAAAAAAAGAAATATTAACCATGTGCAGGATATCTGAATTAGGAAGATTTAAGTAATCACTTTATATTCCTTCATACTATTTTAGTTATCAAACATTTGTCAAATTTTTAATGTTTTTAGGGTTTTTTTTCTTATTTTCTATCTTTAAGGTTACTAGAATTCAGTAATTCCAAGACTTGTCCTTCTTTGATACAAGGTTCCCACTCTCCTTTACAATGTAGTACAACCTCTGTGATGGTATCTGGTCAATGAGCAGCAAGTAGATGTGATGTGGACCACTTATGAATAAGAGTTAAGGGGCTCTTTGATGTCTCCATTTCTATCTTTTTGTGACTGGAAACTCAAGAAAACATGTGATGCTTGTGGTGTAGCTAAAAGCTAAAATTCACAAAGGTTTACACAATTTGAAAAATGCTTTCTTTTCATCTTCTAGATTTTCTACTCTTTAAGGATGTTTCTATTATTTTTTATGACTTAAAGGAATATCAAAGTTCCATATATCTTTGAAAAGTTTCAATAGTATTTACTAATGATGCTATTCATTTTCCCTTTATTCCCAGACTTGGAATATCATCATTTAACTTGCAAATTCAAATGCATATTACTGAAATTTTTAAGAGTATTTTAATCTCCATCTTTAAAAGATAACTTATAAAGGAAACTAAACATACACAGGGCTTCCTTTAGGAATCTGGTGTATTTAGATTGCTTTATAACTGCAAACCTCAATATGTAGGATTGTTACAGTAAAAAAGTTTCAAATATCTATGTGTTCCAGGAGCTTGGAAAATTGAGACAACTTAACACTAAGAGACAGCCCTTGCCCCACCCACAACATAAGTGGAACTCTGGGAGACGAGTATTCAAAAGAGGTACTGGGGATGTGTCAGCTGAATGAACTGAGTGGGCTTTTATTCCTTGTGCTACAGGCTTATTTATTTTACGTGCTGCAGTGATGCTCAGGTGGAAAAATGCTTGCCCCACAAGCATGAGTGAGCCCAGAGCTCAGCTCCCCAGTTCTCCTGTGAAAGCTGGGCATGGCTGCAGACACCTTTCTTCCCAGCTCTTGGGAGTAGAAAAGAGAGGATCCCTGAGGCTTTCTGGCCAACCAAGCTGGCGGAATTGGTGAGGTGCACTTCAGGTTCAGTGAGAGACTCTGTCTCATAAAACAAGGTGGAGAACAAGTGAAAAAGATATCCAGTGTCGAAATCTGTTCTCCACATGCACATGTGTACATAAACTCACCCACGCAAACATACACAGTAACACACCCAGGAAAGAGAGGAGAGACAGAGGGAGAGAGACTTTTAACTACTACAAATGTTGTGGAGGCTATAAATTTAGTTTTAAAATTTGCTAAGTCCCCAAACAAAAATGTCTAAAATAAATTATAACTTTTTTTCTCTTTTCTGTTGAATAGAACAAAATGGTTGTTTTTGAGCTGTGTTTACCTGTATTTTCTCATAAAGATGTAATTCTATTTAGTTTGGTTCTATCTACGGTGAGATATAAGTATTTGCACTGCTGTTTGAGTTATTTCATTACTTCTCATTAGGGATTGGTAAATAGTGGTTTAGTATTTTAAACATATGAAATTCAGTCCAAAATCAGATTTCTATCAGTGTAGTAATTTAATTGAAAGCCATGACTACAGTTTACAGAGCTGGAGGTGTGATCAGATTGCATACTGAGCAGGAGAAGGTGGAAGGATGCTTACACAGCATGTTTGCCTCTTATCATGTTTCACCACTTAAGGTGTAGGTGGGAAAATTGCAGGTTAAAATTGCACAGCAAAATAAAGCACAAATTACGTGAAAGCTGATACTCACATGCATTTTTCCAGTTTCTACCATAACAGAACTTTGCTTATCACCTGGTCTCAGAGTTAACCATCCCCAACAGGACCATGAAACTCTAGTTTGCACTTTCTGTGAAGCTCACATGACCTCAGCTCATGGAAACTGAGATTCCTTGTGTATGTAAGTTTACAGCAATGTAATCATTACTACACAACTATTCTCATGTCCACATTTTTGATGACTGTTTATTGTGGAGTAGATCTTGGTCCTGCAAATACAATTGTTTCCTGTTCATTGCAAACACCACCAGCTCAGAAGGCCCCTTCGTATGCCTCGAGGTCACACTGTCAATTCTTTATTCTTCCTCCACAGTGTTGTTACTATTATTGTTACTATTATTATTACTTATTTTGGATTCCCAAGCATTCTAACAAGAAACAGTGTTTTCTAGTCAGTTATTTAATCTGGATTGTGTTAAGTCTCAAAACGATTCTCCTACTTTAATTGCCCCTTCTAACAAAAATCTTTAAATCCTTCTTTGGGTTTAAAAAAATATTTATAGCGTTAACACAGAAATGGAATGTTAGTTCCCTTCTTGGGAACCACTGTGCAAAAGAAAACTTAAAGGTGTGTGTGGTGATCCTTATCCAGGCATGATATGAAAAAGTGAAACACTGGAATCAAGCTAAAGATGACAGAATCAAAACACAGAATATTATGCAGTCATTCAAAGTCAGGCTCCTGTCCGGCATGGTGGCTCATGTCTTTAATCCCAGCACTCGGGAAAAAGAGGCAAGCAGATCTCTCTGAGATCAAGGCCAGACTGGTCTACATAGCCAATTTTTCTAAGCTAGAGGGAGACCCTGTCTCAAAAATATATAAATAAATAAATAACAATAACAACAAAAGTCATGTTTTTGAAGCAAATATTCACCATATGTTGTTAAACAACAAATTGTACCAGATTTTTATATTTTATGATCTTTATGTTCCTAGATTTATAAATAGACTAAGGGCATGTAAAAAGGGGCTAACACTTTTTTTTTTTAACTTATTTCCAAATTTCTTTAAGTTTCCTCACTGGATCTAAAATTTAGAAACATATAATGTAAGCACAAATGCAAAGCTCTATATCTTTCTCCAGAGCTTAGGCTACCTAACTGCTAAGTGTCACCATTTCTTAAGTAAATGAAGCAACTCCTTGGTAAGAATCAACCAATATTTAATAGAAAAAGGGAAATTATCCTGAAACACCCAGCCTCTCCCAGGTCAGAAAAATAAGAATTACTCAAACCTCTGATGCTGACACTGAATTGTGTCTTCCACAGCAAGGCATTCAAATGCTGACACTTCAGTTGCAAAGGCCTGTTCAGTTCCTGTTGGCACAGATCCTCTTTGGGCTTGCTGTTCTGGTCAAATTCAACTCAGTTTTTTAGAAGGTGTATACAAACCCTAGCTCTTGCAGTGACGCTATTGACTAGGCTAGGACAGGGCAGGTGGTATGGAAACTCACCTTCAGTCTGCTCACAAATGGAGAGTCTTCTTGTAGATCTAAGGTTGCCCAATTCACAGGTTTGTTTTTTTAGAAAGAAAGATTTAACATGAACAACTAAAGAGGGCACAATCTGGTTGAGTGTGGAGGCACATGGCTTTACTCCTAGCATCGGGGAGGCAGAAGCAGGTGGAACTTTGTGAGTTCAAGCCAGCCTGAGTTATACAGTAAGAGCATTTTTCAAAAAAGAGGAGGGAAACAAGGGGTAATGATCTCAAAACAGGAAGATTCTCAAGAAAATAGTATGTCACCAACTCCTATGCACAACCATCTAAAGAAAACACCAAGCAAAGGTGACATCAGATACTTGAAGAAGCTTTCCTTTGCAAATGAACATAGTTTCATAGTGAGTTGAAGCTTTTATCATAAAAAGAGTTAACTCACAAAGGTTTCATCTGTTTCCCTAGAAATGCCGTATCCGAAAGAACAATTGAATAACTAGTTATGTGGTAATCCACTTTAAAATGTTTCACTTTTCCAGGAGCAAAAAAAAAACGTGTTAAAGGCTGGGATTGCAGCAACATGGTAAAACACTTGCCTAGTATGCATGAGGTCCTGGTTTCAGTGTCCAGAGCTGCACACACACACACACACACACACACACACACACACACACACACAGAAACCAATAATAATAAACAACAAGGTGAGGGAAAATGTCAGAGATCTAACTTTGCTAATACTTATTTCCCACAAATACAGACTTCGGGGATTTTAGGAAAGCTTGCTATGTACCCTTTCTCAAAGTACACTCAGATTGCTAGCTAGATACCCAACTGCCATGGTCTTGTCAGAAACTTCTAGCTAAGTACCAAAGTCACAATAAACCTATTATCCTACAGATGAACATGCAAAACCAAGACCTATGGAAGGGTGCTTTCCCTGAGTCTTGGTACACATACATCTTCACGTGGCAATGTGTACCAAATAACAGAAAAGATATAAAGCCGAATTCTAAATTTCACTTCCATGGCAGATTCCTGTTCATCAGGAATTGAATCTTCTTTCCTGATCACACTTAGGATATCTGAAGCCACACTGATCAGCTCGGATGATTTTCTAGCCAAATCCTGGATTGCTTACCATAGTCTAAATGGGAAGAAAACATGGATTAATCACTGGCTTTTGTTCATTTCAAAATCTTCATGTAGTAGTTTAAAGGCAATGCAAGCTTTAACAAGAACTAAGGAGCAAATAAAATAAAGGAAAAATAAAAGTAGAGTCCCTGCAGATGCTTGGTTTCCACTAATAGCTTTAGGTAGTTCTTGGACAAGGGTCAACATTCATAACCATGTTTTCTCTAGCTTCCTAATCCAAATCCAAAGGTAGTGGTTTCTTTTATGAATATTTTATCAGACAAGAATAAATGCAACATTTTATTTGGATTACACCACTCAGAGAAAGGGGGAAATAGAGAAAGGCCAATAAATCTTAAAGAGTTAATTATTTATACAGAGAAAATTTACTTTCCATGTTGTGACTTGTTTTATTGGTACACTGCAGTTCAATTTAGATTAAGAAGCAAAAAGATTATTGTTTCCCAACAGAGACATATCATAAATAAATACAGCAAAGATTTTTTTTGCATTTGCACTAAACCATCTGCAAATATTCCAAATGAAGAGAAAAATACATTGCTAAAGTTTTTTTGTTTTTAACTCTTGACCTAATGATTTTCCATACTTAAAACTAAGAATGCAGTGGTAGGGTTGAACCAGGCTGAGCATCTGCCCAGGTGATGCAGTGAGAGGACTGTCATCATAATCTCCATACCTTTGCTAGCATGTTTGCTGGATTCCTCACTCAGTTTATCTTATTCAGAAAACTGCAAAATACAGTATCATTCTGGGGGGAAGAATGCACTATCATCTGTATTTTGATCCTCTCATGGTCTGAATTATGGGTCTTTAATAGGCATTGCTTGCAGTATTGAAGGTAAATTGTTATCCTGTCAGAAAAAGAAAGGAACATTGAAGACAAGTTTCACTGGCACAAAGTACATATTCAACAATATTATTGAACTGGATGGATTGATGGATGGATGGATGGATGGATGGATGGATGAGTGAAAAATTGTTAAACCAGAGACTATATAAAGCTGTTGGAGAAGCCCAAGAGTTACATCTCTCCTCCAATTTCTTTGTACCTCAAAATAAATAACAAACTATGTCAGACAGTTGAAAAGGTGACACAAAATACTCTACAGATTCTCTGTTTTCTAGGAGAGTAAGGAATTTATTAAATTTAAAATCAAATTGAACTTCCAAATACATCGCAGTTTACTTTGCAATAAAATATTCCTAGAAAAGATTTCCCCTATTATCTGGAAATGTCAACTTCTTTCTCTGTTTGCATATTATTGTGTGTATATTATTGTATGCATGTGTGGATGTTCGCGTGTGTGTGTGTGTGTGTGTGCGCGCGCGCACGCATGCACGTACTCGTGGCAACCAGAGGTCAATGCCAGGTGTTTTCCTGTATCCTCTCCACCTTCTATTTTGGGAAACAGAGCCTTTTGCCAATCCTGGGTCTCACTGACTGTAGATCCAGCAAGCACCAGAGTCCTCCTATCTCTTTTTCATTCTTTTTTTTTTCTTTTTCAGGAGTGCTAGTGATCTGAACTCAGGTCTTCACGCTTCTACAGCTAGCATTTTATCAACTGAGCCATCTCCCAAGCTCCTCAGCTTATTTTTTAATCTTTTCCACAATTATAAATATAGAAGTTAACATTTTTTAAGTTCCAAATATACCAGTAGTTGGTGCTCAGGAAAGATCTCTACTGAGTCTGGAGAGAATGCTCATCTCTTAAGAGCACTTGCTGTTCTTGCAAAGGACCCAGGTTCAGTTCTCAGCACCTACACAGCAGCTCACAACCACCTGTAATTCCAGTTCTGGCACCCAATGCCCTCTTCTGGCCTTCATGGCATTGTATACACATGGTGCACAATATACATAGGGGCAAACACCCCTATGTACACAAACATGCACATAAAATAAATAAAATCTTTCTGACAAAATTCTCTATTTACATTTATTTGTTTGATGATCAAGTAACATCTTTTTTTTTATCAAGGAATTCTGAGAACTTAGAAATTAATCTGACAAAAATCTCTGACCACTTAGAGCTTACATTTTTCTCAGGATGGGAAAAGGAGTCAACAATAAACAAACATGATTATTTCTTTTTATTTATTATTTTTATTTTATGTGTATGAATGTATTACCTGCATGTATGTAACTGCACCTGTGTCTTGCAATGCCGGAAGAGGTCAGAAGAGGGCATCTGATTCCCTGGGACTGGATTTATGGACAGTGTTAGCTGTCATGTGGTGCTGGGATTCGAATTCAGGGCTTCTGCAAGAGCAGCCAGTGCTCTTAACTGCTGAGCAATCTCTCCAATCCCTATTGTTTCTTATGTGTTGTTATTATCTTCATTTTAAAGATTAAAAAACTATTTAGATACTAAAACAATTTTCCAAGGAAGACATTGGCAGTAAACAGTACCTGGGAGGGTTCAAACCCAGACTCTTGATCTCCAAAGCCTAGTTTATTGTCCCTAGGCCATGCTCCTTTTACACAGAATGGTGCCAAGTATTCAAAGTGTGAAACAGACTGTCATAGGCATGCTTGTTCACAATTGGCTACATGTTGGGACTGTGTGTCCAGTCCCCTTCACAGCTGCCCACAAAACGGGGGTTCCCACTTCCCTCAGCCTATAGTAACCTTTACCTAGCATCACGATCTCATGGCACTCACCTTGCTGCATTCCTTTCTGCAGTTACAGGCCCCAGCAGCCTAGCGAGATTGTACATCTGTCTCTCCACTAACTATATAGGAAAATCGTGTCACTTGTAGAACAGAATACTTATTTTTTCAATTCAGATTCTTTTAGAAAGGACATGTATTATCTCTTTTATGAAACCTAAACAAACTTAAGATGGAGGATTCTCTTTCACTGTCATGCCTGAGCACCAACAGGCAGCACGATCCTTAGCTGTCACAGACAAGGAGCATCAGTAGAAGAAGGCTATTCTTTACATGGGCTTTGGAAAGATTTTCTTTCAAATCTGATGTTTCATTGAGGCATAAAAAATTCCTAATTTTTCCTTAATTATGGTGATGTGATAGTAAAGACAATCAAGTAAAAATGTGAAAGTCACAGTCTAGCAGGTAACAATTTTATATCTGATATATAATATATTAAAAGGCAAAGAAAATAACATACAGAATTTTTAGGAAAAGAAAAAAGAATTATGAGAAACGTATTCTTCAGTTCTAGCAAGCAAGAAAAATATATCTAATCTGAAAAAAAAAAATTATTCTCTCTGTTCTAAACGCCAGCCTTATCATCATGTGCAACTGAAAAACAGCAGCTGGGTTCAGTGAGACGTACCTGTAGTTCCAACAACTCAGGAAGCTGAGGCAAGGAGGGTTAAATAAAGTCTAGGAACAGTAAGATGCCCATCTCAAAATAATTAATAATAATAACAGTTCAATATTCACTCCATTAAGAGTGTTATCACTCAAGGACCTCCCTAGTCAGAAGACAGGCTCTGAGAACACAAATTATATATTTACCATATGCCTGAATATCAAAGTCTTTGAAAAAATAGTTCTGAGAGAACTTCTTCATTATATAAAACCAGAAACAGAAAAGGCCCCAAGAACACAAGGTCCCACCTGTGTTTGCATTTGGCAAATGAAAAGTGAAAAAGGAACAGTCGTGGTCTCTACTTTCTACCAAGGGAAAACTCCTTACCACAATAATGTCTATTACTCCAGACTATCAAATGCAGAATCATATTGAGACTTCAAGAAATGGCCAAATATATATATACAGATACATATACAGAACGGAACCAAAATGACCACCATGCAAGTATGGCTCACCTTCCATGATAACACCTTTCATGTATAACACAAAGACTTGAGGATCTCAAATAAAAAAGGAAAAAAGGAATTTGATGTCTTAGTGTCCTGAAATGAAGTTGGTATTGCTAGTCTCAATTTACTTTTCTTCTAACCCTTAATTCTTATTTTTTAAAGTTGAATTTGCACCTTTTTTTTTTCAATTTTAGCCCTTTGTATACAAAGTCAGACTGGTTCACACGTTTTATTTTTATATACATCATATATGTATTTAACATATATTTCTTGACACGATTTTGTGGGTACTGTATCTCTTATATGGATGAGGAAACTAAACTCTCTTTGGTAACACAAGCAGAGTTGCCCAGTTGTTACAAAACAGGTAAAGCTTCAAACTCAGGTGGAGCTAGCCCAAAGTCTATTCTTCCCAATATACCACATAGCTGAGTCTCAGTTGACTCTGCAAACCCAATATTTATTTTCCCTTTCAAAACCCCCTGATTACTGCCCCGCCAATAGTCAGCCTCATTGCAACAGGCCCAATTTTCGGTATCCACATTTTCACATCGGGTTTTACCCCTTAATTGGATACGCTTCTTCCTCCCTAACCATGCAAACACTATTTTCCCTTCAAAAGCCATTTTCTACATGAAGTCTCACTTCCTCCTCTCAATGTGAATTGCACAATCTAGTTTCTGTGCGCTCATTAGGTGGGGGTATGTTCTTTCATGTGCTGTTGTCTAATTAGATTATTTCAAGTCTAATAGCATTATAAATTCTTACATATTAGTTTTCCTTGAATTCTGCAGTCCTTTCCTTCACTGCTCACAGGGTGTAGTATAGTACAATTGTCTCATTGCTACTTCAAATGATATCATTTGACTGCCTTATAAATTAGCAGACACTATCAAGTGCTGAAACTTATGTTACACTGGCAATCAAGAGACTCGGTTGACAGTCTATGCCATAAGCTAGTTGTACCAAGTGGAACAAAGAACACAATTTAAGTGCATCTCACTTTCTACAGCTGTAAAGGAACGGCTTGGACTAGATGTTATATCAACAGAATGCTTTTCTTTTATGCTTTAAACTATGGCTCTGAAAAGAGAAATTATAACCATAGCCATGCACTTCTACCTGAGGCCTATCCATGTTTTTCTCTACCCAGAAACAATTCTTCCTCTCTGTCTTCCAGTTCATTGATAAAGTCCAGCAGATTTAATATGAAAAATATAGATACTAATAGAAAACTCTTATTAGAGCCAGTTTCCTAAAGCGAAACCCCACCTACTCATTCAGATACATTTAACACGTGTGTTTCTATAAATGTGATTTATTGGTGAAAATAACAGTGTTCCCAGATCTGAAGCTCAGGCTCCCACCTGTGCTAATTCTCTAGGCATGAAATAATATGCCCACATGTAAAAAGAAAGAACTTGGTTGAAAATCAATCCTATCTCTTCAACTATCCATCTTTCCTTATGTTCTATTTTTCATTTAGCTTTCATTTAATTTTTTCACTTGAATCAGATGCAAAGACTTAAATTTGTAAGTGAAGATTTTGTAATGTTTACTAGTATTCTGGTAAATATATATATTAATGTAAGGCTGCATATTTCCAGAAATCCTCTGATTTAAAATGGTACACATAAGTCTTGTGAAAAGAATACTAACAATCTCAATGGAATAAAATATTCTTTACAAATCATTTTTTTCTTTCACATATGTTTCCTTTAATTTATGGTGTCATTTACTTTCATATAAATGTGGGTACAGAACCTACTGCGGATTGGCAATCACATACAAAAGGTTAAAACATAAGATACTTATGGAAAATTTAAATATAGAAAAAACACACTTAAAAACCTTACATTTAATTTTTTTAAGTTCCCAAAGTCACAGGTGAAGGAAGGTGAATGCAGAGTGAATATTATGTGCACAGCAGAAAATGACGGTAGAGAAAATGGGCAAGTCATGGCTTCAGGAACGGCTGGGAACACTTCACCTCACCTCTCTTACATTGTTTGAAAAAAAAGAACCATAATTGTGAAGTTAGTTATATCTGATTCTCTTTAAAGACATAGAGTAAAATGTCTAATACAGTGGAACTGTTTCTCAAATATTTTATTCTTCAGGTCAAATAATAATCAAGTCAAAGTCATCAGATTTGTTTTTCCTGTGTTATGGCCTATGTTCCACCCAGTATGGACTCATCCCAGTACAAATACTCTTTCCAATTGATAAATCATTCAGTTATTAAATGGACACTGTACTGAGATACCATGCCCTTTCTCAAAAGGCTCCTTTAGCCTGACATTTTGTATTCAGTCATCGAGGCAGTGTTGGAAAGCCTGATAACACTGAATCTAAAGGATACGCATCATACAATGAAAGTTAATGTCTTGAGTAAGAAATTCTTTTTAATTTCTTACCTTTCATACTGAATCTAAAGGATACGCATCATACAATGAAAGTTAGTGTCTTGAGTAAGAAATTCTTTTTAATTTCTTACCTTTCATACTATATTTGGGTTCTTTTTTTCCTACAAGCATTCTCAACAACTAAGTGCCTAGAGTTGACTTCAGTTGTATATAGATGTCCCAAACCTCTCCAGGGACAGAGAAACAAAGGAGAATTTGAAATAATGTACTAATGTAGTGACTTTTTTTCTCCGTTTACATGAAGAGGAGCTGTTAATTTTATCTCCCTCTTAACAAAACTAACAGCAATCAACTTACTTGAATGTCTCCTATATATCAGACATTCTACACAGTACTTAATAAAACACAGCTCATTTTCTCTGTAGAATTATATCATTTTACAGAAGAGGACAAAGTCAGAGAGGTTCAGTAATACAGTAGACTGCAGAGCCGAGATGAAGCAGATCTGTCATTGGTGTGTTCAGCTCCCATACCTGTGCTAGTTGCTCCAAGACTCTTTTTTACTAGCCATCCTCCTGGCTCCCTGGCTCACTTGGTGTGGACAAGATGTGGGGGAAGGTAGGACTATGTGTTCAATTGCCAGCACACTTAACAGCGAGGAAGAATTCGGCTTCAAGTTGTGTTGGTAATGTGTTCTTTGGATCATTTAAGGAACCAGTGTAAAGTTTTACCCCCGATAACTAAAGATTTCGAGATTCATTCAGGACCATTCGGGCTCACTGTTCTCACAGTTTAGGGATAAAATATTTTAAAATAAGAACAGTGTCCAAAAAAAAAAATATGCATTCCTATGAGAATCTCTTCCTGGGACATAGCAGGGGCTTTATTGTTTTTTTGTTTGTTTGTTTGTTTGTTTGTTTGTTTGTTTTTTAAGTTTAGCTAGAATCAAACAGCAATGAGCTGACAATCACATGGTTGGGTCACTTCCCTGGGACTTTGATTCTATTAAGTTCTTTTTGTGACTTCCATCAAGTGGATTTGTTTGAGGCAGTACCATCATGTCAAATTATGTAAATAATTCAAAACTTCCTCTTCTCCATCCCTCCATGTTCATTGTCAGTCACCCAACAATTTGCAAAAATAACCGAGGGAAGTGTTTAGTGTTTTTGGTGGGCTTTTGAAGATATATTTAGCTAAGCTAGTAGAGGTTTAAAATATAAGAATGTGAGTGCCTGCCATTTAGAGGAATCACCTGCTCACACAGTTCTGTAGAGAAGTGGAATGTTTTAATGTGTGTCATTCAGACAACATATGGACCGCATTAAGTCAGGTTATTGCAGGTCATGCCACGTGACACAGCTGAGCCACATATAATCGTCAACAACACAACTTGCTCAATACAACATAAATTTAAACAGGAGTGGGATTTTTTCCCTCAAAAAGGCAGCAGCTGCTGTAGATAACAAAGTGCCCACACTACCCCACACCGACAGGGGTTTATGCTTTGACATGATCTGAATTATATGTAGGTAGTGCAGTACATCTATATTTAGGAGCATCTCTAAATATGAACAACGGTGCATAGAATACATTCTCTAAGAGGTGCAAATCTCCTGCTTTTTTAATGGCCCATCTTGTAATTTCTCACCAGTGAATAAGAAGAGTCTTAAAATATATCCTTAAAAATCAAACAGCACAGACTATTTTGGTTTAGATAAAGTTGGCTTCTGAACCAGTAGGCCAAATACTTAGTATTCTTACTTAGACTAAAGATAAGATACCCTGCAAATACAGCATTTTAAAGGACCAGAAATGGAAAGCAAGCTGAATTAAAATAAAGCAAGAAATGGGAGAATGCAGAGTGACAAGCCGCTGAAACTAACATCAGTAAATCTCTAAGAAAAGTCAGCGCCTGTGGCATCACTAGCAAGCACAGCAAGCACTGTAGTCCTGAGCATACCGTGAGCTTTGTTGGACTTTTTATTTGCTTGTTTAGCCTTTCTCTGTGATATAGTATGCTATTGAATGTTGTGATTAGAATTTCCTTGACTTTGGTACCACTTTTGGCATTCAGGTTTAGCATCTCGGAAAAGCCCTATAAGAAGAGCCTGGAAGAATGAAGAGATCAGCTGTCTCCAGATGACTGCACCCAGCTCTGGTCACTCCCACTATGACAGTACAATCTGCCCAAGCAACACTTTATCTATGCAGAAAAGTTGCCTAGGTGCTAGCTTGTACATCTATTTGGAGCACACTTGTCTTAAAATAAGAACACTGGAAGGTTTTTGCAATGTCCTTTTTTATTCATCAATAAATAGAAATCTGTTTCATTTAACCCAGTTTTGGACATTATACAAACAAGTATATCATTAAAGATGCAACATTTAAGCCATAGAAATGTTTGGGGCTAGAAAAAATTCCATCATGCAGAATTCACAAGTGTGTCTTAGAAGGAACACCTATAGAACATTTAGTATGTGCTAAGTACATGACCTGCTGATATAATCCATAAGAAAATTATAACTAAACAAAATAAGTTTGCAGAAGTTAAGGAAGTCAGTTAAAATCATATAGACAGTATGTATATAATTCAAACCTAGATATTACCAGGAAGAGTTACGTCTTCCCGTCAAATGCCTGTCCTTCAAATAGCCTCTCCTAACTACAACCACACTGAGTGTTTTCTGACTATGCTCAGACAAAACCATTTTCCCTGGACCTATATTTGCTCCTTGTCAACAGATCATCTTTATCTACAAGCCTACTTGTATGTCTAACACAAACTTTCACATCAGCTAGCCTGTCTTCCTCCCATAGCAATTGGGTTCCTGGAAACAGGTCTAGGCTTGCAAAAGATCTGACTTTCAGATCCAGTTTTGCTTCTCTTTGTTTGGCACTAAGTTCATCACCTTATTTTTAAACTTTGGAATCTTCTTCTATAAATCTGGAATAGATGTTATAAAATCAGTTTCACAGAGACAAAATCATCTATTTTCTTAGGAACTTGTCTGTATTCTCTACAAAAGATAAACTGACAAACTCCTAAGGATCTGCTAATTTTCTTGGCCCTAGGTGTCATTCCTTCACTCACACAGTTTCTCTTTATCAGGATTTCCTGGAGGATGGTATGCACTGAAAAGCAAAGCAGTCAGATTCTGCTCTCATAGTATTCAGGTCCAGTAGGTTTTCTGTTTATATCTGTTTATCTGGAAATCACCTTATTTCAACACTTTCATTACTGAAGTATAACTAAAATTTTCATTTTTATTAGTATAACTTTCAGGAACCGGTTTCTCCATCAGATCAGTGAAGGTAATAACAGAAAATTATAAAAATGTAGCAAGAGCAAAAACTACACATTACAGGAGAAGTACAGTTGCCCACATGTTTGTGAAATGTTACTAGCCACGAAAAGAGCTTGAAGATGGATGACAGGGACTGTCCTAAAAAATATGCAAACTTTCTCAGTGTGAAAATAAAATTTTCACTATTAAACTCCTCAAGTAGAACTGCCATACACTAATTCAGATCCTAACTTAATAAGATAAACAATGAGGCCAATATGGACAGCTTGGCTTTGGCTATCTCCATGGGTCAGATGAAAATAAAGAGAATAATTCTAACACAGCGATATGTGATGCAACATCAGATGTTACAGAAAAACTGAATTCCAATATGGTAAAAACTACTTGATTCGTTACAGAATTCATCATATGACATGCTATTGGTAAATAGGCCTCTTAAACCTGAACTCATCTTAAGAACATGCTTATATTAAGCTGTATTTCCATTCTGTAGGGATAGAATGTGTTTATTTTTATTTCTCAAAATTATGGTATGTGTAATGGTAATAGTCTCATATCAGCCCATCAATAGGAAACATAAGAAAAGAAATTTTCATATTAAAGGAAGGAATTGTTGGCAGTGAGGCCACTCAACTCCTGAGCTGGCTAAAGGCATATTATGCCTGGAGATAGAGTAGGTCAAACCTTTCATGGCTGACTTTCAAGGCTCATCATTTATGGGTACACTCTATGCCCTTCTTGTCTTTGAAAATGCCAGTTGTGTATGGAGGAGGCACATGTTTCCTCCGCCAGTGCCTGCTCAAGCAGACAGTTTACTAATTTGTAGCTCAGTAAACCTTTCACTGCACTGAACACCTTGAGGTTAGCACATCTCTAATCATTACTTGATAACAGAAATCTGCAAGCATCACATCCCTAGTAACAAGAACATTGTATCTTAGCAACCAGCCTTGATATTCAAACAATTTCATTAAAGCGTAGCACCTCTTAGCAGGTGGGTGAGTGCGGGTGTTGATAAACATTTATAACATGATCAGCCATTGTGTTTGCCAACACTATAATCAGCATGACAAATTTATGAATTTGTTTACAAGCTTCTAGATAGCCAATCTATGTAGGTAAACTACATTTCAGAATGGTTAGGAGATCCAAATATCAAACACTCATTTGAAATGGAGTTTCTTTAGAAACCTATCAATTTAAGAGATTGTCAGGCTGCTTTCAGTACAGAGGCATCTTAATAGTTCTATTGTGGTTTAATCTTCAAGTAGAGTTGAATTTAAATGCCTCAGAAGCAATATTTGAGGGAAACCTCAGCTACATTGGAATTCCTAAGGAGTGGGCTGTAAAGCAGATGTGTTTCTTCTCCAGTTGGACAGCTACCTAACATAAATCTGTGCTATTGATCATCTTGATCAATGTCTTTAAGGAAACAAAGATGGTCAAATTCCAGCTTTCTTAAAAGAAGAGAGCTTAAGAGGCTTAGTGGTACATGCCTTTAGTCCCAGCACTCAGGAGGCAGAAGCAGGCAGATTTCCCTAGGATCAAGACCAGTCTGGTCTACACAGCAAGTTCCAGGTCAGCTGGGGATACAGGGAGACCCTGTCTCAAAAACCAAGAGAGTGGGAGGGGGTTGAAAGAGAGAGGAGAGAGAGAAGAGAACATGACATCCAGTAATTTGCTACATGTTTTAAATTTTATCATAAATATATTTACATTTATGTAAGATACTGCTGATCCGTCAGCATCATGAGATGGGTCACTATGAGCACACGCCTATCTCCTGTTCACTTCAACCCATGCTTAGCTCCAGTGTTTGGCTATGTTTAAAGTCTTTTTAAATTTTTTTAATTTTTTAAGCAAGCAATCAAGAATATGTATATATGCATTTTTTTTTCTTTTTACATCTATAACAACATGATGCTCACCAATATTGAAAGACTTCCAATCTTTGAAGTACTAAGAAAACACATCTCTTTCTTAAAGTAAAACAGCTCCTAAAATTTCTGTAAGGTCCCAAACCTGTGATTACTGAGGTGTTACCAAGTATAAAAGTTCACTAAGGCATGAAAATAGGTAAAAGAAAAACCTGGACTTTCTTACTTTCTGAAGTTCGAACCTTGAACCCATAGCACAGAGCTACAGCAAGGCCTCTGGGCTCCTCATCCTTGTACAAGCTATTAATCTACCTGAAATAGGTGAACTTCAGTGAAGCATTATCAAATAGGTAACAAACTCTATTTCAAATTAAAACCAGTCATGATGAAAAACAAGTTTGTTGACCTTGCTTGTTCACCATGAACCATGACACGTCAGTTAATAACTACCACCTGCACCACTCCAAGCTTCTTCAACAGCCAGCATTACAAATTTAGAAACATTCAGAGATCAAAATAAGGACCCTAAAAGATCAACAGCTTTACATTCACATATTATTGGAGAAGGGAGAAAAAAAGAAAAGGGAGGGAGGGAAGGAGGGAGGGAGGGAGGAAGGGAGGGAGGGAGGGAGGGAAGAAAATAAACCTTCAGGAAAAAAGAAAATACAAAAGACTTCAGAAGTTTTGGGCAGAAAGGGTCATAGATATCATTAAACAATGATCAAAATTGCACAGCTATGAAGATGATACCAGCAGGACAGGGGACAGAAGCGCAGAGGTGGATGGGGAGAACAGGGAGTAATCACTTTCTATATCTATTAGATAAGCTGTTATACCTACAATAATTCCTCCTGCTGATCTCATGGAGCCTTCTGTTATGTTTTTCTTATGATCTGACTATGTGTATAAAAACTGAGAAGAAAATAATTGGGTTTTTGAGGTCAGATAGAGAGACTGACAGAGCCCAAAACAAAGAAGTGAATATAACTAGGGCTCATATATTCAACAAGTCTTAAACCTCAATCCAAGCACTATTAAGTACCTATTTATTTAACAATCCTTATATTCATAATCTAAGTCTTCTTCAAAATTATTCATTCCTCATGAAAACTTAAAGCTTTGTTTTCTAAGTGAATCTGAAGCAAGAACCAGTGTGTTCATGAATGTGTAAGAGTGTGTGGGGGTGAAAGAAAGAGGCAAACAGAACTTTGAGGGAGTATATTATTAGGTGTCTGTCTTTACTTAAATCATCAGATAATTGAATCTTAGTTTTATAAGGGAGCCATAAAATTTGCTGGCTTCATATTCGACAGATTACATCTCATAATGTTAGTTTGTGGTCATTAAAATTATATATATATATATATATATTTTAACTAACACAATTCTTATAGAAGCAAGAAAGATTTCCTGTATTCTTTTGCCTTCTGAGAAGTATTGTAAGTATGGATTGTCTTGTAGTGAAATTAAAAAAAAAAATTCACCTGATTCTCCAGTAACACCATCTAATAAAGACTTTTCTATTTTAAAATATTTTATTAGCATTGCTTTCTTTAAGAAGTAACATGATTATACTAAAAGACTTTGTATAGGTTGAAAAAATTGGAAAGGGAGTTTTCGAAGTCCCTTTCTTTGTTAACAGTTAAGAAATACAGAGCCCCAACTCAGAGAACACCTCCTAGAAAAAACTAACAGGAGCATCAGACAAAAAAAGAATTCAACCAATATACAACAAATACATGTTTCACCTAGGCTACTCAAATATTAAAATCTGGTTATAGTCCAAAAAAGCCAAAAGTTAGGAGCTGATTTCAATGTTGAATTCTTTCAGTCTAAAGCAATCTGCTCTATAGTCCTGTGCAAAGAAACATCTCCCCAACACTCTCCAAAGGAATTTGCTGTTAGCAAACTGTGAGGATTAGAAATTCCACCAGTTTCCCAAGGCTTAGTTTTTGTGTGGTACTCTCTGCCTGCAGGTATCAAGGTGCAGAATAAACATTAACTCCCAGATCCTGTCAGTTTTGCAATTCTGTGGAGATTGGAAACTACAATTTTGAGTCAGAAATCCTTCCTAATTCCATTTCTTTCCATTTCCGAAGACAATAAGATTCATTTCCACAACAATTTGAATTTCGATTTAAAAAAAAAAAAAACTAAAGTACCTTATGAAACTCACATTCAAAATCTACTGTTTGCTTTAGACTGAAAAAATAAAATTAGAATTACATTCACAGTTGATTCATTGGACAGAATCAAGAAAATCTTTGGGGGCTCGAGAGATTGCTCAGCAGGTAAGAGCACTGACTACTCTTGCAGAGGACCTGGGTTTAGTTCCCAGCACCCACCTGGCAGCTAACAAACATCCCTAACCCCACTTCCAGGGAAATCCAATGCCCTCTTCTAAACTCTATGAGCATTGCATAATATGGGTACACTTACACACATGCAGGCAATATACTCATACACATACAGCAAAATAATAAAATACCTTTTAAAAATTATCTTGTAGCCAAACAATGACTACCTAATTGGTTTTAGAGCCCACTGGTGGGAAGAAACTCATGTGTGGTACTGTAATCACAGCCAAGTACACATGATTGAAAAGGTCATAGATCTTAAAGAGATCTCCAGGACTTAATATCCCTAGGCTAATGTAATTTCTTACCAAATGCAAAATATGTATCCTTATATTTATAGTCAAATATCATAGTCACCACTCATCAAAGAAGCTTCTTTTGCTCCAGATAGAGACTAATACAGAGTACCACAGCTGGTCACACACAGACATTCTCTGTGAATTGCCCATGCCTAGGAGACACATCTACAATGCAGCCTCTACAGCCAAGGCCTCATGAAATACGAAACAAGGGGAAAGGAAGACACTAATGAATCTCTCAACTCTCATTAATGAAGCTCCCATATGCAACAAAGGACCAGAAACACAAAAGGTCACAAAGGGCAAAATCATGGAGATTAAGAATCTGCAGAGTGGGTCCCTGGACAGGACTCCTATATTAAGTTTCACTCACCCAAGGCTCAGGGGCCATGGCAAAAGGGGAGGTGGAAAGACTGTAAGACCCAATGAAGAGGGGTGTGACCACGTGGAAATAAAACCCTATAAGGTCCTGGGACCCTGCTCATATGAACCTATAGCAATGATCTTGACATGCTCAAGATCCATGCAAACTCAAACAGACAAAAACTGATCATGAAACTGGAGAAATGCGTAGCAGACCCCAATCTTTGCTGAAGAAATATTGGCAACTGATTACAATTGGGTGAGGATGAACTGGTCTTTCTAGAGTAAGGGACTCTGAGTAGGCTAACTGAACCTCAGGAGATGAACCTGCACTGAGGTCACTTGGGGACACTAACTTGACACAATAGACCTTAACATAGAGAAAGAATGTACAGATTCTTCTTAAGGGGCTGTGGGGGAGGGTGGCTGGTGGGGAAGGGATATAAAGATGACTAAGATTGACTGAGATATTGTGTATGAAACACACAATGATTCAATAACAAATATTTTTTAAATGATCAAATCATAAAAATAATCTTAATGTTCATAGAAATACTTGGGGGGCTGGAGAGATGGCTGGGTGGTTAAGAGCATTGCTGCTCTTGCAGAGGACCCAGGTTTGGTTCCCAGCACCCACATGATATCTAACGACCATCCATAACTCCATTTCCAAGGGAATCTGACAACCTGTTCTGACTTCCATGGGCATTGCAGGACACAGGTGCACATACATGCAGGCAATACACTCATACACATAAAATAAAATAAAAATATAATATTTAACAGAAATATTTTAAACTTGCCCTGCAAATATTCTGAATAATCTGTAGGTTAGTGTAATTTGCATAAGAATTTGTGATACTGATGGCTATTTATAATTAAAATGTGCTAAAATACAGCTCTGATGACTTGAAGCTATTTACTGCCTCCAGGTTACACATTAGAACACAATTATTTTGGGTGTTCGGTTGTTTGGTTTTCTTCCTCTGTTCTATGTCAGCCCATGGTTGGGGACATGTGATCCTTTTAACTCAGCCTCTTGTGTACTGGGATTACAGATGCACACAACCATTCTTGGTTTAAAATTATAATTTATTTGACAGTGTTTGTGTCTGGCTTCATAGACTTTCTTATTTTAAATCTTCTTTCCTGTAAGCTGTCCTGCTTAATCAGTGCTGGTTAGTTTTTGTCAACCTGACACAAATTAGAGACACCTGGGAAGGGGGAACCACAACTGAGGCATTTCCTCCATCAGAGTTGCCACAGGCCATGTCTGTGAGGCGTTTTCTGGATTCCTAATTGATGAAAGAGGGTCCAACCCACTGTGAGTGGTACTATCCCTGGACAGTTGGGCCTGGGCTGAATAAAAAAGATAACTCAGCAAGCCAGGGGAGCAAGCAAGCAGCCATTCCTCTATAGTCTCTTCTTCAGCTCAACCTCCAGCTTATTTCTTTGAGCTCCTGCTCTAGCTTCCCAGATGATAAATCTTAACCAGTAAGCCAAATAAACACTTCCCTCCCCAAGCTGGTTTTGGTCAATGTTTTATCACAGCAACAGGAAAAGAAAACTGAAACACTTACCTAAGCAATTTTTACTCTCTTGCAGTTTGTTGTTTTTTATATACCATTAGTCAAGGAAGTCAGAGCTAGAAGACTGAATGCTTAATAAGTGAGGGTCTATGGTTATTTCTGTTGTTGTTATGGGGGTGCACTTTTGAGACAGATCCTCACACCATAGCTAAGGCTGGCCTAGAACTCACTGTTTAACTCAGACTGGTCTCAAATTATATCGATCTCCTTACCATGTACATTGAATGCTTGGATTATAGCACTATCCTATACCCAGCTAGAGATAACAGGGGATCAGCTGCATGAGTTTATTACACATATATGCAATGTGATTGCTTCTTTACTCACAATAATTTAGGTATATCTATTTATACTATATTAGTCTTTTTCTGTTGCTGTGATAGAAACACTGACTTAAGGAACATATAAAAGAAAGAGTATATTTAACTTGCGGCTCTGAAGAGGCAAGAGTAGACCCCCAAAGCTAAGCACTCACATCTTCAAGCAGGCATTGGAAGCAGAGAGGGACTAGAGATCTGGCAAGGCTTAAGAACTTTCTAAGTCCCGCCCCCCAATGACATGCTTCCTCCAGCATGGCCACACCCTTCTAAGACCTCCCAAAACAGCAATACTAACTGGGCACAGAATGTCTCGATACTTAGAGCCTATGAGGGACATTCTCATTCAAACTACCACATATACCCATGGTACAAAACGCAGAGTTAGGGGAATGACATTACAGTGTTCCATCACACGCTTGTAGCTTATCAGGATGAGCAGAAAGACTTCACCAAATATATCCCCTAAGTGAAACTCCTAAGAGCTTTCACAGAGATGTGTAAGTTTCATTATGAAAATTTGATTACTAAGCCCCCCTCAATGACATGATATGATTTTTAACTTACAAAATAAATTTTATTCCCCTAGAAAATTCATTTCTCAAAAATGTCCTTACAGCTCCTGTTTTAGTTACTTTGTCTGTTTCTGTGAGAAGATACCCTAACAAAAGCAAGTTAAGGGAGAAAAAGGTTTCTTTTGGCTCAAGGCTCAAGGCTACACTCCTTCACTGATAGGGAAGTCAGAGCAGCAAGAAGCAGAAAGCAGTGAAGGTCTGTGCTCAGCTCACTTCCTTCTTTTCATATAATCCAGGATCTGAGCCCAGGGAATGATGCCACTCACTGTGGGCAGGGCTCCCCAACTCAGTTCCTCACAGGCATGCTCAGAAGCTAATCTAATCTAGGAAATAATCCTTCACTGGTGTGCCAGCAGATTTTCTAGGTTCTAGGCAACCCTAGACCCTGTCAACCTGACAACACTAACCATCACAGTTCTAAATGAATAAAAAGAAATCACCAGCAAGGTTAGTGGTATTATATCTTAGACTTTAGATTACGTGCCACACTTTACATTTATTTCTATGCTACATCATGTAATCCTACAGAATGCAAGAGAATTTATAGATGATAAATATGTAAATTACTAATATAGAACTATACTCACATAGGACTCTAGGCCATCAATATGAGACAACCATGGCCCAGTCAAGATGAAAAACCTTATGCAGTTGATGGCACAGTTATAACTAAATGACAGGTAAGTCAATACCTAGATCTTTACTACTCACAATAGACCATGCATTAGCAGTACTAACACCTGAGTACTTGTTAGAAGCCAGCATCTCAAGTCCCAATCAGAGCTTCTTGGTATCTGTGTTTTAACAAGATACCCAGATGAGTCTTATGAGCATTAAATTTTCAAGAAGTACTAAACCAAAAATGAAAAGGAAAAGAAGGGAGGGAGGGAGGAATGGAGGAAAAGAAGAAAGAAATGGATGGAGGGATATGGCTTATATTGCCTGGACTGTTTCAGGAGCTTGCATGCATTCACAATAAATTCACTGAGGTAAGAATAAAGACAAACCTACCTTTTCTAATACATAGGGATGTTTACAGTCTTATACTCACTAGGTAGGCAGTGGTTCTTTAGAATCTCTATGGGCAGCCATGAGGACCTTAGTCTGTGACATACTCTCTTTAAAACCTTCTATTTTTGGCAAAGAAGCAATTGAAAGAAAAATCAGACCAGATGCTCATTCTGGAATGAGATGGGGAATTCTTTTGCAAATTCACCACTCCACAAAAGTCAGACAAATTTTTTTTCAGCTTTCCTGTCCTCACAAGCTTGTCTTATCTTCAAATTTGGGAACATCACCAGGAAAAACTCACTTATATATATTCTTTGCATTACTAAGCATGTTGTATAAACAGGAGAATACTCTTGTTTGTCATTCTTGTGAACAGTCCCAGGTTAAAATAATTTCATAATAAAATAAAAATGTACTTTGACTATTGAAAAGGAGAGAGAATATTTCAAATCACATTTGTTTTCAAACCAAACTTCTGTAATTGTTTTCCTCTTTGGGGATGACTTATTAAGTAAGAAAAATGTTCTCTGCTTATTGTGTCTCTGCTCATTGTGAGAATGGACTACTGTGTATCCTGTGACAGGAAAGAATCTAACTAAACTACAATGTTTTGTCTCTTGAACACAGACCTGTCTCACAATGTCTATTTGACCCAAGTCATATACTGTCATTTAAAACAATTACCAGAATCTATTCTTTGAGGATTTAAACACATTCCTAAGTACCATTACATAAAAATTATTAATGGAAGAATGTGCTTTATTACCTTGAATTTTATTACCCACAAGACAAATATTAAAAATTCTTCCATTATCAGAATTGAAATTTTGTAGCTATGATAAACAGCCTATTTCTTAGCCATTTGCTTTTACAATGTACCTTCGAACTCCTGAGGAGACTGTCAAATTACTTCAATAAATGACAAAGCATAGACTCAGTCATTTCCTCAATCATTAAAATATTCCTCAAAAAACATGTCTTTCCTTTTGTTTTCCAAGACGAGGTCTTGCTATGTATCCCAGACCGACCTCCAACTCTATCCTTCTGCTTCCAGCTCTGGAGTGTTGATATTACATATGTGTGCAGTCATGCTTGGCTGATTTATAAACATTTTATCCATTGCTAACTGTGAGCTACATGTAGAAAGATCCATTATCAACTCTTTTGTGTCTTATATTGATCTCTAAATTAAGAAAATATTCTTCATATCACAGCAATTTCTATAATTTGAAGTAGAAAGCCACCATTGTGATTTCTATTTTGTTCACACTCTAAGATTCATACTAAAGCATCAACTATTATTATTGCTGACATCTTTGTACCAAGGAGCCTGTGAAATTTTATGCCAATCTCTGAGAACTTCACCTAGGGTGTCATTAAATTAGGCAAGCCTAGTTTTCTTCTGCATTTACTATCTGAAGCACAGAATCTAGGAACTTTGAAGTTCATGCCTAGCTGAGCAGCAGTACCGAGTTCTCACAATTTATCATTCTTTTTAATGGTTTTCTTTTAATCCCAATAAAATACTCTGTCTATTAATTTCATGAGTGTATCCTTTACCTGAAAAATTGGAAGAAAAATGGTAATACTTGTTTAAAATGCATTTCTTACTTTTCCCTGAGTGCAGTGTATCTAGAGAAGCAAAACTTATTGAATCAAGTTTAATGACATAATAAATTCTTCCTTTCTGAAAATGCACTTTAAGCTTTGCCTTTAGCATTGGATGGGTCATTAGCCTATATGTAATCCAGCAATGTGAACCCCTCAGAGTCTGAACTCAATCAGCGAAGACCAAATCAGTAGTTTCTGAAATATGACTGGTAGGTCAAGTGTCCTCAGAAAGAGTGCCTGGGGCATCCCAGATGGAGAACGGGGCATGGCAAGCAACAAATGAGGACAGAACTGGATGCCAGCACTCATTAAAGACTTTATTCATTCTAACTCACTAAACAACTATTCTTCAAGTGATTTGACTTCTACATGTTTGATGTCTGCTAACAGTAAGTCATGCAATAAAATCAGCTGATATGCACCAATTGCTTTGGCATACTTGTCGTGTTGAGCATATTCTAATCTATTTGCCCCAAGAATCTTTGCCTAATACATGCACAATAACAATAATAATAATAAAATGTAAAATAAAACAAAACTCCAGGCCATGAAATCACTATCTGTTGTCAGGGTAATTACTACACATCAACCCCCACATAGAAAATACGCTCTCTGCTGATTCAAATTGGTCTCCTCCATTTGAAAGCATCTTCTATGGCTGAGAAATAGAAATTGATAACACCATTAATAGTTTTCCTGAATTTCATATCAACTTTAAATGAATCATTTTTCTATCCTATCTTTAGTGGCTAAAACAGCAAACCTATCCAATCTGCTTAGAGTTATTCTAATGCTAGACATGCATCTATTTAAGTGGGGCTATCCATTATAGACAGAGGTAAAGTTTGTCTCAAGGACTGAACAACTGATGTCAGATAGGTTACATAATGGTGTACTTTGGCCTACACCATCATCAATATCATTTATCACTATCATCATAGAACACACTGATGTTACTGTCACCAGCATAATTATCATCATCATCCATGAAGGTGTCTTTGTTTTAGAGGATTCTAAATAATTAACAAAATACATAAGAAAAGAAACTTGATATACTTCATACCTAACATTATAGACAAATGGTGTGGGGGGGAATCCTTTCCTCCCTTGACCTTCTAAAATGGGATTTTCAATGTTCTATAAAAAAAATTGTCTCACTTCATTATGGTGGCATCTTCCTAGAGGAACTTGATAAAAAACACTAGACCCAATAGCTGAATTGAATCACTTTCTTTAGACTCTTTAAAGCCAGCATCTAAAATTGCTGGTTGGCCATGGTCCCTGTGAGCAGATGGAGGAACAGCAAGGGCCATGGTAGCAAGAGCAGATATACAGAGTCTGGATTCTCAAAGGACAGTGACCATGAGACCATGAGCGACAGGGAGAGGGCAAACCTGGGAGCCTGAAAGAGAAGTGAGTAGAGCTAGAGGCAGGAGGGCAGAGGAAGCAAGAAAGGAAGGGCAAAAGGAGAAGAGAAATTAAGAGTGGGTGGGAGGAAGAGCAAGTGAGAAGCGTGTTAAACTACAGCACATATGCCTAAACCCATGAAATTAGCATATTGAAAATAATCCAGCGCTTCCTTATAGAGAAAACAGTGGTTGGATCAAGTTGTAGGTCCTCATAGATGAGGAAGCCAAGTGACACATTGTGGTAGGCAGCCTCTAAAATGGCTCCTGACATCCTGTCCATGTGTAATCCGCTCCCTTTGAGTGTGGGCATGGGCCAGGCCTAGTGACTCATTTCTAACTGAGAAAATACAGCAAAAATTGATGGAATGTCACTTCCAAGATTCAGTTGCAAAAAGGCTCGGGCTTCCATGCTGCTCACCCTGTCCTGCTTTCTCTCACTTGCTCACTCTGAGGAATGTCAGTTGCCATATTGTGAGTTATCCATGAAAGGAGCCACATGACAAGGGTCTGAGTGATGCTACTGGCCAACAGCCAGCGTGGATATGGAGCCCACTGTGCAAGCACTCCCAAGGAACTGAATCCTGTTAACAGCTGCCTGGGTGAGCTAGAAGCTAACAGGGCTTCAGATGAGACCTCCACTGTAGCTAACACTCCGACCCTAACTGTGTGAGTCCCTGAGACAGAGGCACCTAAGTCACCTATCTTTAGCGATGATAAATGTTTGTATTATCAACTTCTGAATTTCAGAATAATTTCTTTAAAAACAAGGGATGACTAATGTGTGCATCTAATACAAAAAATGGCTTTGACTCAGATTAACTCCAGGTTAGTACATGAACCATTAAGGCAACCCTAATGTGGTTGAATTTGAAGATCAACCTACGAAGAAGTTATAAATGTCATTTAAATTAAGTTCAAAGGTTACCTTATATTTCACAGGAAAATCTGCATCTGAGCCAGGTACTTACTAACAGGAAGATATGGCAAGTCATGTAACCCACCCAAAATAGCTTCAGATATGGAAAAGGAGGCTTAATTACCCTTGTTTGTTTGAACTGTCATAAGATTAGCTTGGGTCATGTGACTGAAACTACTTTGGGCAGTGTAAAGTCAGTCACAGCTTAAGTATTAAGAGGACCACTAGAGTCTTACTGAAATTTCTCCAAGCTAATAGCATTTTCAACATTTGGACCTCCTTGAAAACTACTTCCTCTTTCTTTCAAGAAAAAAAAAAAAGAAAAGAAAAGATAATGCCCCTTGTACTGCGTGAATTTTGCCACAATGGAGAATATCTTTCTGTGTTGCTTTTACTAAACTCTAATGCCTTCTTCTAGCGATGTCCATCACAAAACTGACCATTTAATATATATTGAAGATTTAGCAAATAATTCTCTGCTTTCCTTGTTTATTATCTTAAAGATAGCTATCTTGGTAAGCTTCCCTAGAAACAGACCCTAAGATAAGAATTCCTGTTCAAATGATTTACTAAGGAGTGGTTCTCAGGAGAAGAGAGCGGCAGGGACAGAAGAATGCTGGGAATGAATCTGGACCCTGCTAGAGCTGGCTAGAGGCTACCCTTATGTGCTGGTCCACAAAATCACACCCCAGCTTTAGGTGCACCTTGAAGCAAAATGGCTGACCTTTCATAAGTTTCCCCTACCCCTGTCCCAGTCAGTCATTGGCCAAAGGACAGAATATCAGAGGTTCAGCGACACTCAAACCAGTGAGGGCAGCGTTAGGTAGATGTACCAGTCACTGTAGGGGGTCTAGGCAACATCACCTAAAGAACATACACTTTGCACTCTTTTTTGATGAATTATATTCATTTTTGCAAACGGATCTTGATGTGCCAAACAGTTTTAGTACTTGATGGTGTAGATACACCAGCTGTGTTAAATGAGACAGCAGAAAGAGTAGCAATGTGGAAAAATAAACCGTCTCCAGTCGGAGCTGCAAAACGGAATTTAAATTAAGGGGAACATTGGGAGACTATTACTTCTGAAATATAGCCATTAAGATGGATAGAACCGATCTCTGGGTAAGACTGAGGTGCAGTGGGCGCTCAGAGGCCGCAGTTCCTCCAAAAGCCCAAAAGACAGGAAGGGGGTGTGCTTGGGGGTGGGGATGGAGGGTCTATGGGAAGATTCCTGAGAGAGGCAAAGGCTGAAGAAACCAAGTCAGTGACCCAGGAGCAAGCAGGAAGGAAGGGAAGAGACACCCACCGCCTGAGAGAAACAATGAAGGCCGATACATGTAAACAGTTTAGAATGACAGGCTGGGCACTTGACTCCACCCCTGACAAAGTGCACCTCCGAGTTTCCCCCTCAAACCTGGCTGGGCCCATTCTTTTCCTTATAAATTGTTTACGTTGGAAAAGCTCAATCGTGAAACAGAAGATGGTAAAACGCCTGTTTATCCAGTGGTTATTACTAACACTTCAGCTTTAGCTTCCTGAAACATTATTACTCCGGTTTGCACTGGAGGGGAGGCTTGAGGAGCGGCAGTGCTTGATTTAAACACACACACACACACACACACACACACACACACACACACACACAATGTATTTTGACTTCATTTGCCTAGAAGAAATTCCAAAGCTTCAAAATAGATGGGAAGCTTTGTAGAGTTCCACAGATGAGAAGGTGGAGCTCCGAGTGTGGGGATGCACACGGCACAGCTCCCTACCCTTCTCCGCCTCCTGGCTGGTCCCATGTTCATTGCCAGCCCTCGTCTGTGTGTCTGACATTAATTAATTCTGGCTTTTTTAGTATATCTGGAAAAAGATCGGAGATTCTCATATAGAACTCCAGTGGCAATACTATTTCAAGCAGGATTCAATCTCTTCCCATCATTCTCAAGCGTCAGTTACCACTTTTTAAAACTATTTCAACTACAGAGTGTTTATGTATGATAAAACTGAAATGTAAACGTAGGTTTAAGGTGATTGCCCAGCTTGCTTTCCATAATGAAATATCTGTTGGTTTTAAAATTTATATTGAAACAGTATGTTAAATTCAGTTCTGATAACATAAAGATATGAGTTTTCCTAGACATATAAGCAAAGTCTTTTTTATGAGCTCATAAAGGCGAGACTTAAGGAAAATTTTAGTGGATAATTCATAGAGCAGCATCTTCAGTCACTCAGCAAACACAGAGGGCAACCACAATTTATTCTTCTTAAATGTCTTCCTCTCATTTTTTATATTCTTAGGAGGTGAGAGGTATTTAGAAAAGACCTAAATACATTTTTTTGTTATTATTGAACTATCAAAGATGTGCTCTCTTTGGGACTGCCTTCATTTCCTCATCCTGTGTATGTTAACCCACTTCAGAGACGATGGTGAAATGAACCCAAAATGCCAACTTTCTATTTGCATGATAAATGGAGACACAAAAGGATATTTTAAAACTTTTGGTTGATCTGGCATATCAAAGATTTCTTTCTAAGCTACTTCAGTGACTGCATTGAAGTAAACTGAAAGCAATAGCTTAAAAGTGGCTTTTAAAAAGCTATAAGAAGAACAGCTTATTTCCATGGAAATCTTCAGTTTACTCCCCCCACCCTTTCTGAGTTGCTTCTCTTTCTAACCTCTTCTCAACTCACAGAGTCAACAAGAAGCAAATCTGGAAATTTCTGAATTTATCTGTTAAGCTGGTTCTTACTGGAGCTGAATTCATTGTCAAATTTACTGCCAGACTTCCAATAAGTAGCCTGATTCCCATGTTTTCATTGCCCTGAGTTAATTACCACTGCCAGCTTTGGCACCTTCCATGTGCTTTACAATATCTGCCATTTTCTTGTTTCATGAAGTACTCAACAAAATCTGAGTGTCTACCTGAGAGTCCATAAGCATGAGGCTCATGATTTGAACTAGAAGTTCCCCAGACTTAACAATCACAGCAGTGTTCTTAACATCTCCCTCCACCTTCACAATCCTGACTTTTATTTTATTTTCTGTTTTCAAAATGGAAGCCAGGGCTTTCCAAAGGATCCTGAGAAAACTGAAATGGTTTTTGTTTCGAATGGCATGTTAAAGCAATTACTATCACTGCTGTAGTGGAGTCATTCTTTGTCTCCCTCGAGCTAAGCCTGGAAAGAGCCCTGGAAGCTCAGGATGCTACGCATTGATGGTGTCTGAGAAAGAACCCACACACCTCCTCTTTAGCATTATCCAGGGGGAGTTAAGAACTCCCTGGATAAGAGGATTAAGACTTATAAAATGGGGGCTGGAGAGACAGCTCAGTGGTTAAGAGCAGTGGCGGCTGTTCCAAAGGACCCAAGTATGATTCCCAGTGCCTACATGGTATCTAACTCGCTATAACTCTAGTTCTAGGGAATGTGATGGATGCCTCTTCTGGCCTCTGGGGACATTGCATACATGGGTATGCTTATACACGTGCAGGCAAAACACTCATACATACAAAATAAAATAAATAAAATCTTTTTAAAGAAAAAAGGAATTATAAAATATTTACAGAATGAGATCTTAGAACATGGTGAGGAGGGGAAAGTTCTTTAGTCAAATCCTGAAGAGTAAATGTACGATATTACCAAGTGCTTGTCCATACAATAGCATATCTCTAACATGGAAGTCATGCCCATATCGAACCATTTGTTTTTTCAAAGTGTTGCTATAACTATTATCTGTTTGGAAAAGGTATTCTATGTACCTCTCACATGACCACGTTACGGTGTTATTTTAGTAAATTTAGTGTAGCTAACAAAATTGACCCACAATACGAAGCTCTTACAAAATTATCAGAAAATTTCATTTTTTCCATAATTAATCTTAATTTATATTAATGGAAAAATAATTCATGTAGGAACAAACTTCTGTCATTAAGTTTTATTTTTCTTTCAGGTACCAATTCTTGGATATAAAATGTTGAGTACATAGAATTCTGATCATAATTTCACCAACTATTTTACTGTAATACACCTTTGGCAAAGTACACCATTGCAACTCCAACTTTCAAATACCTTTGCAAACACACACACACACACACACACACACACACCACTTCAACCACTGAGAGGAAGCAGGAGAAAAGTGGATATTTCCACAGATTACATGAAATAATATTACCAATAAAGTTTGGACAAAGGGGATCGTACCACTGACATTTAACAATACGGAGCTTTTTAGACTGAAAGTACATCTGTCTCTAAGTTAAGGAACATAGTTCGTGGTCCATTTCAGTTTTACAACAGAATTTGATTTTTAGGGCTATTTCATTTTTTATTTATATTTGCAAAGCTATTATCTGCTCTTGAGCTATAACTCAAAATTTGCTTCCAGCTTAGCCTAGAACACTTAAAGGTATTTGTTAAAGTGTCTTGGCATTGCTTTTAAGCAAGTGAGACCCTTGCAAAGGCATCCACACTTCACCAACTGTGTGGTATCACAACTACCTAAATAAATCAAAGCCACAGCTGGAAATTTGTAGATTCGGTCATTCAGTCTTCCAAATTTTCCAAAGTACAAGTTAATAGAAATGGCTATTTTCTTGGGGCTGCAGAAAGCCTCAGATTACATTTGGCAATGACATTTTGGAGGAAAGCTTTGGTAATGTTCTATTATTGCCACATATTCCTGTGCCCGTGTTAGAAACACCTCAGTATCTCTCCCTTTCTGCCACCACCTCCTACTGCGTCCTCCAGTTCTGAGACTCAAGGCTTATTTCAATGACCTCAGCCAGTTTGACTTATATTTCTTTCCAATGTCACCACCAGGCTCTCCTAAAAACACACCTCAAGTCTCCCGTTGAAAGCTCTCAGGGGAAGCTGCCCATCAGAGGAAAGGAAACAATAATCATAATAATGCAAAGGCATCCCGAAATGCTATATATGAACGACATGCTACAGTCATAGCCCCAGCTGGCCCTGCTGAAATTGTCCACATCCACGACCACTCCCTGAGGCCATAAATTATATTGAATGCGTCTAGTGGGTTCTTAAGAAAGAATTACTGCAAAGAATGGTAAAAAGAAAAAAATCTTTACTAGCATTATTAATATCTATTTGATTAAATTATTTTGAACAATTTTGAATTTTTTTTGAAATTTTGAAAATAAAAGAAATAGGAAAAAAAAGAATGACACTTTAAAAATCAAAATATCAAGAAGCAAAAAGTGAAGTTTCCTCCAAATTTTTTCCTATATATGGTAAGAAATTTTTAAATATAAAAACTTTTCATTGTACTTAATCCCACTACCGTGAGACTAAGACATTGCCAAACACAAAGCATTAAAAAAAAAAAGAATTAAAAATATTTTTCTTTTGAGAAAAAAATTATCAGACTCCCTAATAGAATAATTTAGAAGTTTATTTGGTATAATCTCTTGAGATTCCATGTGAATCAGAAGTTGAAATATCACTTACAAATTTTTATATTTAAGCAGATTTGACAGCAAATACAGAGATATTGGAACACGTTGGTCTTTAAAATTGTGTAAATTTAAGCATGACAAAAGAAAACAATTGGACAAAGATCCACTTCTCCCCCCCTGATTCCACCAGAAAGAAACTTACGTTATGAGTGGAGACATTTAACTAGATTAGTATTCACAGACAAGTGCTAAAGCCCACAAAACACAGCAGCCAAATCTGATTCTAAAGATAAAGATTTTATCCTTATTTTTTGTTGTTAATTTTATTTTTCATTCACTCTCTGAAATAATCCTGGATTTAATTAGTCTCTACTATTCAAGGTTCCAGCAAGGAATCAAATCTAGAACATTGCTTGCTGCAAAGACTCACCACTGTGGTCAGTGTGCCAAAAAGAAAGAGTACCCACCCCCACCTCAGGTGCGGACACACCGTGGGTTTTCCTGTTTTTCTGCTGTGTGCCTTTCTTCCCATGTTAACAATAAAAGTTTGGTGTGCTATCTGCCTGCAGAAGTTCCTTCCTGAACACAAGTGTGTCTTATCTGTTGAGAAATTGTAACACCAGGTAGGCAGTTGTTTATGTCAGAAAAATATCTTACGCAGATAACTGTTTGGAGAACCTTGATAAATGAGCAAGTTCTCTGTGCAACTATACAAAACTTTGCTAATAGAAGATGGCTTTTTTTCTACAAAGACCACTATGTATGTCTATGATGAGCATTCCCACTGTCAATCTTGTTGTGTATCCATGTATTTAAAACCCTCAACAATTGCCCACTCCACTTAACCTCTATGTGGTTTGCCTCGCTCCGTTTCCACAGTGCAATCAAGAAAGACCAAAAGGCTCCCAGTTTTTCACAGGGCCATCTAAGAGAATTATGATAAAACAAACTAGGCTGCTAACTTTGGCTCCTCTCCTGAACCCCTGCGGGGCCCCTGTGACAGCCCATGCTGCTAAAAAGCCAACTTGCTGTTCCGTACTAACTGACCCTGTTCTGGTCCTGCTCCTGAAACAGGGTCCATAGGATAGACTAGCTTAGGTTCACATCCCTGAACTACATTTCCAGGTAACTAAATGGTGTGTTCAAACTTAAATTTATAGATGACTAGGTAAGATTTCAGTGGCCCATTCTTATTTCCTAAGTAACACGTGTGTGCTGGACACTATGCTGAGGTTACAAAGGAGAGTAAAGAGAGTCTGAGGAGCATGGTGATATTCAGAATTCAGGGAAGTGACCCGTACCAGCAGTTCTGTCAATCTTATTGTAGGGAGGTCTACAGGGTGTTATATGGGAACCTAGCCAAAACCCTAACGTTTGTGGGTCAGTTAAAGAAGGGGCTGACAAAGACACCCTAGAGCTGAGGCTCCTAACACAGAATAAAATAAGTACCAGCGGGCAGGGAAGAAAGAAAGAAGGCCAATCCAGAGGCCGAGCAGAAACATGGTGGTGTGCGGCAGGCAAGGCAGGCTTCTGGGACTGGTCTGAGGACCTAGAGTCAATGGAAGCCGTTATTTTTAGCCAGTGTGCCTTGTGAGGGCTTTTAGTCACCCTCTTAAAGCAACGACTTCCTTTTTTGAGAAGAGACCAGCCCTAATTTCAGGATTCCTCTGGATCTCTCAAGACTACACCAATGGATAGTCTCCCCTCTCTTTAGAATCTATGCCCCTGAAGACCCACCCGTATCTCCAGCTGATGCTCCCATCCCACCCAACTGTCCAAAGAATCCTTTGCATCTATTTTTATATCATTCCAGATTATTTCTTTGTCTCTTCCGCATCACACTGGGGCTGGAGACTCGCATACTGTTTCTTTGTTTTCCATCTCTCAGAACATTCAAAAGCTCTGTAAGAACTGTTAATTTGGCATCTGAACTAGGATCACCATAAACAGAAATGGACATTTTTTTTCATAATTGTCTTCAGAATATACTTTCAGGATAAGTAGCTCACTTCAGGAGATAAGTGGTAACTCCTGGCAACCTTTGCATATACGTATCTGCAGAGTAGTAATAAAGTAGTAATAAAACTAGAGAGCCTTGAATGTCTACAAAGAATCAAATTTTCTGCAACTGCCATCTCATTTAATCTTCACAGAAATATTATAACTTCAGTATTGTGAACTATATTTTATACATAAGAAAACTGAGTCTATGGGGATGAACTTACTCTGGCAGGAAAATCAGACATTCCTACAGAGGAGATGCCTGAGAGTCAAAATAACTAGGACCCAACTATTGAGGAGAAGAAAGACTTCTGTAACAGGGCTGAGTCCAAATTCAAACCTGCATCTTTCTGACTGGAAAGTTCCCACCCCACATATTTCTGAATCCAGTAATTCAAAATGCTATAGTGGTACAATGAACACACAGCTCTCACTAGTTTTATTTGAGGAATATTAGGAAATAAACTGCAAGCTAGTAAACAAATGGTTAAATCCAATATTTCCCCTGAATTTCTTATACAAATAATAATGAACATAAATTCCCTCAGGGTAATCAAGTAGGGGAAGTTTCTCATAATAGAAATATTCTGGCTACTAGGTTAAAAAGGAATTATATTAATAGAATTAATATATTACAAACTCTAATGAATTAAGGGATCTGGACAATGATTAAAAATGGCTACTAATATCACAGAAAGAGAGACAATCAGGTGTTGTTTGCCTCCTGATAGAAATACATCTTACATCTATAAAGCATAAAAATTAAGTATTATTAGTATATATAATCATTATTATACATTATACTAAATTTTTTTTAACCTGAATCAAATCGTGCCTTTAGGTATCAATTTACAGGAAATGGAAGAGACTAAGGAACATGTCAAAAGACAGCACAGAAGTTTAATCATTAAAATCAGAAAATTCACAGGAAAGATGACCCAGTTTCTTCACCAAATAGTTGTTAAGGAAAGAAATATAGAAGGAAACTTTTAGATCAAAAGACTTAAGAGACGTATTTGCCATGTTATTTGCCTTATTAGGATCTAGATTCAAACAGTTGTTTAAGATAGATGTGTTAAGTTGAGAAATCTGAACCTGGACTTGCTACTAAATATAACTAAGCAATTTTTGTTAATTTTTATTTCACTTGCTTTTAAAATAGTCTTTTCATTTAGAGATGCACTTGGAAGTACAGATGAAATTGTGTGAGAGAATTTTTCTCAAAATTCTCAAAAACAGGTTGAATGGCTATAAGGATGAGACAGAGATTGTCCATGGACTGATAATTCGGTCCTGATGGAAACATGGAGGTGCAGTATACACTTCACTATATTATGTATATTTTTAAAGCATATATGTTTCAATAATAAATTTAATATAATTTGTTACTAATACAGTAATAAATTTTGAAAGTCTCTGGTCTCTCTCCTGTTCATCTCTTTCTCCTCCTCTGTAGACTCTTGGACCTTTGGTAAGTATAACATTCTCTCTTGAAACCTCAACAGAAAGACAACCACCCAAGGTTATCCACTCTATCAGAAAAAAAACTCTACCAGAAAAAAAGGGGGGATAACCTGAGGCATTCTACTCATGCTTGCTTTAATGATCACTGATTTTACTGGACCAAAATTCAACGGCTCATTCTGAAATAAGCTAGCTGAAGACATATTTTCTAACCCTGAACTTCAGCAACCTAAAAAGTGCACACCCTTCAAAACAGTTTAGATTACACCCTGTCACACCCCTTCCTCATTTTTCAACTTCACTTTTTACCATCCTGCATTTTGACATCGTGGACATTTGCAGTGATGAGCAAGAACATGGTCCTTCTCCTTAGTAACCACGGGTTTGCTTACTGTTTATTTAGAAAGTCCAAGCCCATGACATGCATACTCAAATGGCGCTCCAGAGATCACTGGTTTCAGGCTCTTCTTTTCCCAGGTAGGTTAGGTTACAAAAGCAAGAGGAGCTTGCCAGACACAGAAGAAATGATAGACCTGGGTGCTCTGAGCTCACAACCCTATCTTCTTTCCCTCTCCAAGAACAGAAGAGTTCTGAGAATTATAATTTTGCGGTTCATTTTCTTCAGCAATTTCTCAGAATATGCAGTCCTAGGTGATGTAGTCCCAGTCCTAAGTCTGCCTTCTCTGGCTCTGCCTGACAGGGCAGCTTTGATAATGACTTGAAGGTGCTTCTAGCTCACTGGGGTACAGGGCTCCGTGCATAGTGCAGAAGGGCCATGTTCCTCTGCTTTCCCCTCTCCTTGAAGGTCATGGGCATGCTTTGAGCATATAGTGCTTGACACGTTTCTGTTGGCTCTCCTTTAGCTCTTGCATAGCTCTCTTGACTTTACATAAAATTTTAAAAAGTCTTGTGTGAAAAGAAAAAATTGTTCATGCACATTGCAAGCCCTCTCTTCCTGACACTAAACAGATACAAAGATGAGTGAAGCCATCATTCTTAATTATGCTCTGGCATCAGTCATTCTTGAGCTGAAGCAACTGGCTAAGTCACTGCTAGAGATAATATTAAAATTTCTGTGTTAATTTCCCATAAATGCATAAAAATGTTCCCATCTCATTCTATAAGTTTTATAGTTTTCCAAGAAGTAATAAGTCCAAGAATAATAAGTGAACAGCCCACAATCTCTGAAGTGGTAAGGACATTACAGAGAGCTAGGCTGACAACTAGCTGACCCAAAGCCCATTCCTTCCCTGCAGCACAGGAGAGAGGAGAAAGCCATTGGGTGTCCTTCATCACTCATAAGGGGTAACAGTCTTCCCAGAGAGAGAGCAGCTGGACATTAGGGCCATCTGCTCTTTAGTTCTTCTGCATGATCTTCCAGTAAGAAGGCCAAAATAAGTTCTGTGCTTTTTAAAGCGAGAGCTGTAAAGGCTGTGGGAGAACAGTCTCGGCGTGAACCTGATATTGGGTGTGTACAGATGGTCCATGACTCTGCTGTTGAGTGTGCATGAGTCACCCAGAGGACAGTGAGGCTCCAACATAAACCATGTCCTCAGGCCTCACCCTCAGCTCCTACCACAAGCTTATTCACACTTGATGTCCTAACCTGGCACCCAAAACCCCCAAATCATCTGTGAGTCAGAACTCATCCCACCCAGCACTCAGGCTTGCTCTCCAGATAGTTGACTGCAATTTTTTTTAATTGAACCAAGGAAAGTAATGCTGGAAGTGAAGAGGCCACACTGCTACCTATTCAGTAAGGATACGTACAAAGCAGGACCGAAGGAATCAGGAAGTTAAACATTCCAAGGTTAGCTATCCCACAGGTCAAAGGTTCCAGAGCCAGACTACTGAGTTTTCAGCCCACTCCTGCTCCTTAGCAAATGGGTGACCGGGCCGTTGCCACCCTTTCTTAGCTTCCACATCAGTAAAATGTACATAAAACAGCACCTTCTATAGACAGCTTTCTGTGGCTGAAATCTCAGTGTGCAAAATGTATACATACATCAATACTACAATTCTTTTCCCCTTAGAATATTTTTTCATTCCATCTCTATCACTGATAAACAAACCATGATGTTTATCCCATCAGCCTACAGCAACAGTGATGATTATGGAACTGTATTTGGATAGCTCTGTTTAAGCAAGCTTGCTCAGCATTTAGAACCAACCAAGGGATAGAAAACAAAATAAGGTGAAAACTAGTAGTCAGCATAAACCACAATATACCGTCAGGGAAACGACAATCTTTGACAAACTATATTTTCATGCAGTTCTAGTTTAGAACTATGCCTAGGTATCTTTTCTACAACTTTGGATTCATGAGCTTATTTATCTTCTTTCTAAAGTTCAAAATCTAATTTCTAACACAGGTTACTTACTGTAATAAAGTCTGCAAGCTTTAAAATGACAGGTTGAAAGATACAATTTTTTAGAGTTATGAATTAATAGCTATATATGTCAAAGACTTTGAAAGTGCCAACTTTTTCATCTTTATAGATATATTATTGAAATGATAAAAAATGAACTACGGAAAGAGGGAAGAACGGAGAACCACATATAATGAATCAAACATACTTAACAAGACGTGTACAGACACTTTGGTGAGCATCTCTTTTATTACATTACATTAATCAAATACTACTAAAGACATTCATCTGAGCTAAGTGTCACAATGATATTCTATAAAAACACTCTCTTGAAAAGAGCCCATCCTGACAGTCGTATCAACTATATCATCTTAACTGATTGACAGACCTTCACTTCTCAGAAATTAAGACAATTTATGTATGTCCTCCTGAGCTCTGCTCTCCTCCTCCACTTCCACCCACCCTAACCCCGCCAAACTAGCCTCTTAAAGGAAAATAACGTAAACGTTGGAGAAAACATACAAATCCTCATAAGGACTCATAAAAATCTGGGTGTAAATGATTTTTAAACGATTTTTAAGGCATGATATCATTGCAGCTACATTTTGCAAATTCTAATAAAAAGCTCTGGTTACTTAAAAAAATAATTCATGCTGCCTCAGGAGGGTCCCCTCCTCACATCACCCTGACCTGACTGCCCACTGTTCTGATGCGCCGTCTTCATCGTCATTCTGATGAACTGACAAAAATCACAACTTCTAAATCCACTGGGTAATAAGGTGTTTGGGTTTTTTATTTGAATTCTATTTGAATCTTACCTTATGAAAAACTCAATCACTTAAAATTCTATTTACCTTTGAAGTGCACACACACGAGGACGAACAGGTGAGGAGCATATGGAATCCTTGAGCATCTATAACCCTTCAAGGTCTAGATCCAAAGCGTTTAGCAAGCATTAGCAGTTGTTGGATATTTCAGAAAAACTAAGAATGCTATATAAAGCACAACTTACCTTGTTGTTTAGATTGTGGGCTTTGTTTTGTTTTGTCTTTGAATCAAGGTCTCCATATATAACTCCAGCCGACCTGAAACTTGCCATGTAGACCAGGCTGGTCTCATCTCAGAGAGATCCACCTGCCTCTGCCTCCTGAGTGCTAGAACTAGAGGCATGTTGAACTACCCCTGGCAACTTGACTTGTCTTCATAAAGCACAAGCAATTCAAGTGATTATCCAGACAAATCATAGATTTCTGTACCTATGATTTAGTTTTGCTATTTGTGAGTAATCTAGATCTTCTAAAAACTTAAGTACTGAATTGTTTTTATCCTGAGAAGAGAAATTTCAAGGCTTTAGATCTAGAATTCTATCTTAATGAGCATGCAATTGAACAATCAAAATCTAAAAATTAGAAGCTAGTAGCTACACATGAGTTGGATTTCATTTTCTGTACTTAAAAAAGGACACTTATCATACAAATCTGATAACAAGAAAGAAGATAAAGGTGTTTATGAACTGCTTAATTACCTATCTGTAAAATACAGTTGGGGAAAAAAATGAAAATTTTGGCCATTTGCACCTTTGACTTTTTATAGGTCCAATTTTCTCAGACTAACAACCAAGTTTTAATACTAAAGTTGCCTGCTTTCCCTGTAGAAAAAAAAGTATTAACTTATTTATTAGTTAATAAATATTTATTAGTTAATAAATAAGTTGCTAATTTTGTGGTTGATGTAATATAGGTCTGTTTTCTAATATCACAGTAACTACATAGAAAGAACATCACAGTTTTGGCATAGTGACTTGAAGACTGATGAGGCCACTTCTGAAATCTGCTTCTCACTGCAGTGCCTAGGTGAGAGAGCCTTTCCTGCAGTCCTTGGCACATTTAGAACTTACTATTGTCATTCCATGCAAGTCAATAAACTCTACGTAAGTATGATTAATCTCTACTGGTCTCCATGTGCTGAACAATTTCTTACTTGTATATAAAAGAAAAGTAACTCGGCTTAAGAGAAATAACTCTTATAATTTTGTCCAAGGCTAAGCCCCAAAACCAAAGGTAGCAAATTCTTCCTACAAGTTTTACATTTTGAAAAGCTAGATTTATTTTTCTGTGATTAACTTTTGAGCATTTTTTAACATGCCATATAATTGTGCTAGTATTCTAGATGTCAAAATATGGTCTTATTTGATGCTGTTCAAACTGAAATTGAACTATACAAAGACAGCTTCCAATTTTTCTTTAAAATATTCAGAAGCTATACGGAAGGGTTTAGAGTCATGCAAACATTAAGTAGAAAGTACATATCCGAATGTTGATTCTAGTGACTAATATCAGTATTATATGAACATTTAGTAAAGGAATCAGCTAAGCACTTCTCCTTGTCACACTTCTATAAGGTAGACACATTACTCTTATATACTACCTCTATAAGGTAGAACCAGAGATTCCATTACATGGAGTGTGTTGCCCAAGGTTGTAACCTCAACACCCAGAGCCAGTGAGATCTCTTCACACTGACTCATTACAGCCTTTCAGATCAAGCTCAGAGAGATTCCTCCCTCCAAGGACCTTTGAAAGAACCTCTCAAGGTTCCTACTGAAACCCTCAGCATTTAAGAAAATTCATAACCAAACAGACACGTGAGGAGAACTTCCTTCAAACACTTTTCTAAGCACTTAGATATAATAGGCACAAACAAGTTTTAAAAAACAAGCAACATTTATGCTGTGGGTAGGTTTGCTTTGGTTTTTTTCCCCTCTTTATTATTCTATTGGGATTAGCAAAGGAGAAAGGTGATAGAAAATAGAAAAATATAACTGAAAACAGAGATTATCATCTATTAGCCTAAACATCAGGCCACTGGTTTTTTTTTCATTCACAGGAAATTTTAACTTTTAAACTGTTTTTCAATGCTTTCAGACTGGGATATTTTTACTTAAAATTCAAGATTCATGGCTCCTCTTTAGAGTACAGGAAATCTGTCCACTCACTCGATACCTATATCTAGCACATGACTGGAGGAGAATGCATGTCCCTCAGCTTTATAGAGGCCACATATTATCTCTAGCTTGCCCTTATTTCTGCCTTCCCTGTTCACCTCTTAAATATCCAACAGTGTTACTTTTTTGGCTCATAAACATTGTACACACACACACACACAAGCACATACACATACACACACACACACACACACACACACACACACACACACACTGCCCTAAGATATTTACAGAATCCTTAGACAACTGGTCCAGTCTCTATTCTGTATAAGATCCTTGCCCAATTCTTCTTGCTTCAACATCAACAGCTCTCCATGAAGTTGTGGGGAAAAGCTCATGAAAGAGAAAGAAGTAGGTTATAACAGGGAAGTGAAATCTGGCTTTGAGTAATTCGTGGTTCTTTTCAAACAAGCTAAACTGCCATGCTCTCTCAATCCCAATTTTCTAGCATACAGGCTGAATCTGAGAAGGTTGGTCTGCTTCCAGAACAGCTCAGAATTTCTCAGCAGGCACCATCTCTCCCTGTAGGAGCAGCAGGCAGGTAAAGGGACCTGCCAATTCTCTTTGCCTCTTTGGAGCCACTCAAGGAGAGCCTGGGGGTAAAACAGGAAACAAATGGGGGGACTGTCTGTTCAGAAAGAGACTCCTGGGTCGTTCCCTCCCCTTCTTCTCTGTTTGTACCCTTACAGCCCCCTATGACTTTCCACTCATCCAGAGTTTTGAAACAGAGCAAACGCTCAGAAACAATTGGCAGGTGATTTCAAGTCATTACCTGCCTGCCATGCTAATTACAAGCCATTACCTGCCAGCAGCACAGTTTTATACAGTTTGGAAGGCACAGGGAGGGTGTACTTAACTGGAAAGATCATTTTTCTCATACTAAAGAATGCCAGTGTTGGCAGCACCATGCCCACCAGTGTGATGCAATGTGTAGCTGGCACACACTCTGTAAGACTCATCCTTGAAGATGCACATAGCTGCATCTTGCATGAAAATGGTTAGAGGGAAATCCATAGTTGCAGATCATTCATCACTATTTGCTCCAGATTTCTGATTGTATAATGGGAGAAAACCCCACAAATCACACTTTGCAGGTTTTCCTGCCACAACTCTTGGAATATGTACTACACACAGAGCACCTACAACACCATCATGCTAAAAGTAGTTTCGTAATATACATGGGTTGGCATTGCTGTATACTTTTAAAGTTTTATAATATAAAGTTCCATTATAATCTGAATTTCCACTACACAGTGGACATTGCTAATGCCTATAAATTATATATGTATTTATTATACAGACGTCTATCAGAATTGTCATTTGTACTCCATATTATATATAAATTGTGGCTCAAACATAATTAAAATTTTCAATGCTTTCTAGCTACTTGCTAAATTACTAACGGCCTAGTTCTGCAGCTTTTCCTTTTAAGTTTAATCTTGTTTTATTGTTATTCAATCTCAACACACACAAAATATCTTGTAATTGACTTAGTTTAAAATCCTCCTTTTTACTGGCAAGAAGTAAAAGTCATAACAGGTATGATATACATTAAATTCTGCCTGAATACTGAGGATAATTTACAGGATTTCCAAAATGACACTTCCTTTTGGTTCAGCAGCTTGACAGAACACTTTATGGACAGAACACTCTTCTGATTGCAAATACGGCAATTATACCAAGTTATGCTTTGACACTGTTACCACAGGCAAGTGGCCAAAGAGCATCAGCAGTCAAAATATCTAAGCAAGTTAACAAGCTCCCTTTACTCTCCACAGAGCAGGAGAAGAAAGGGAATCTAACCCTTGAGAAATGTTAAAAATGAAGGAGAAAAAAATGCTGTTGGTGTTTGTTAAAGACAATGGTGTCGGTGTCTTGGGCTGATCAAGGTGTAGAATCTGGGGCCTGACAAACGTGCAGTCTTCACATTTGACAAGAAACCTCCTTCCACTTTTGACCTGCTTGATGAACCCAACTAATGAATGATTCGGTCAGCAAGCCCTTGTATTGGAACTACACCTTGCTTCATGGCTTGGTCATACTGGATCGCTCTCCCTGTCACCTCTCCTACCCCTCGAAAGAGAGACTAAATTTAACTCCTCTTTTTTCAACCCTAATTTAAAATATATATATATCACCGCAGTTACCACGCAAAAGACATTGAAACTAATTAAGTAAACTCCAAAGAACTATTACACATCATTTTTTTTCAGCCAGAGACATCAGATTTAATTAGGTGATCAGTGTTGATTGGGTACAAAAACAAAAGCTATCTCCTCTTTGAAAAGGTTCAGGCCCACTCTTCCCACTATGACACAAATAATAATTGAACATTTTTGAAGAAAAATAAAAAAAAGAAGAGGACAGGCATGAAAAGAGGTTTCTAGGTGAGAGACAAAAGCTTTCAACTAAGGTTTATTTTCTTTTTTTGCCAGGTGATTTAAAAACAAAAGTGCACCATATACAAAAGAATAGTTATAACCTGCATTGCTATCACCATGACACAGAATGTAAGTGGTCGTATGAACATGAGTTTTGCAAGTGATTAATCAAAATCTACTCAGCCAGTCATCTTCAATGATTATCAGCAGACTCACTTAAATGAAAATCCTATACTTTTCCCACATTCCACATCAGATAAAAAATTTTCTTTAGCATAAGTTAATATAGCTGAAGGATCAAAATGTTAGTGTGACAAATATCTTGCTCAAAAGGTAAATGAAGAAATCTGCAGGCTCTCAGTGGTCCCACTTCCAGCACAACATTGCAGTCTAAAGTCAGCCGTGTTTTACTCTTTCGCTGTTAATATTTTTATGTGTTAACAATAAATAATACAGGGTAGGGAAATTATTTTTTGTGAACATTTACCATGGAATAGTTGTCAACCTTTGATGGATATGTTAGACCATTAGTATGTGGTATTCTTAAAGAAAGATGACTTATTTTTAAAATATTTTTATATGTGATAAGAAACTGAAAACTCAATGTTTTTTTATTTTCATATCACAGACTTATAATGCTCAGATTCTCTGGGTTTTTTTTTTTTTCGGTCTTTTCGAGACAGGGTCTCCCTGTAGCCCCAGCTGGCCTGGAACTCAGAAAGATTCGCCTGCCTGTGCCTCTCAAGTGCTGGGATGCTGGGATTAAAGGCATGTGCCACCACACCCTGTTTATGTCACCCAGATTTCTTATAATGAAGTTACTGTCATCTTAATCCCTATACTAGATTCACATACATATATAAGTACACAGACATTATTAACGGAAACAAAAATGCATTATTTTATACATGTTACACACTGAACATGAACCTTTTTTCTTCTAACTGGTAGCTATAGCATGAAACAGCTCTAAATAATGGTTTTTTACATGCTATTGTTAACAATTTTCCTGGAACTTTTATCCAACAGATGCACATAATTTTACATGAGGAATTGCCTTAAAGCAAGTCTGAAACAGTCATACAAGTTACCAAAAAGGCCAATGTCATATTTCCCAAGTTTAAGTACACCTCAAAATTCCTTTCTCTGGCTCTTAAAATGTTGAAAGGAAAATTATTTTCTATGTTGGCATTTAAATGGTACCATTCTGTGTGAAAAGAGTTACTGAGACATTTGTTGGAAGTCAACAAAAATAATTTGGACATATTTTGAACTTATTTTATCTGACTCCTCGACATTTAATTTGCTGTGAAAAACAGCAACGGTAGAAAACAGATGTTAAGGGGCCAAGTGTACAGCAGAGGTCAAAACAAGCATAAAACACGCTTCCATTTCTAAGAGAAAAAGCGCACGGTTCCTCCAGCAACAGGTTCTATGTTAAACCTGCTTTTTTATTGTTCTGCTTGTGATATCTGTAGACTACACAATGCAATACTGTCTGCCATGGAGCAATACCTCTCAGCACTAGTAATTTAAGACTTTCTTCTCTGTAATACACTGAACCATCATAACCTGTCTCTTCCCATTTAGTTTAACCTACAACCACCACATACTGATTTGGCTGTGTGTGGCTTTTTCTATTGCCATTTATTACTCTGCTCGACTCCTGAAATTCTGTTTGCAATTTAAGGCCACAAATTAGAAGCGTAAGTCATCTGTTTCCTATAATCCCCCTGTCAGGACTCGAATCGCATTTGGAGCTCAACACTGAGCCTGGGCCTGGGCCCTCACAGGCGTTCTGATTGGCTAAGTCTCTCTAAAAGCTGAAGCAGAATAAATAAAATGCCCTGGAAAATAGAGCTTTAAAAAAAAGATGAAAGAAAAGAAACTGGGTTTCAAATATTTTCTTCTCCCTTCCAAAATTATTAAATCAATTGTTGCAATAATAGGTTTTTTTCTGTTTTTCTTTTCAGTAATCAGCCTAGTTTAATATTACTTAAGGACAAAACGGTGAGTATTTAAGATTCCATGTGGGAGAAAAGTGCTATCCTGCTTCAGTCAGCTCAGTGTTTTGTCTGCATATGGAATGTCTTTAAGTCCTGCCATGTTTCCTACAAAACACATTTTTGCTGTATTGCATATGAACTAATTAGGTGGGTATTTTTAAATAGTGTTATAGATCTTTTGCTAAGCTAAAAATCTATGAAATCCTAATCTACTCATTCAACCAAGCTTTCTCTTTTAATATATTTAGGCAAGGTTCAGTCAGTGCCCTGGATTTTACAGAAAGATTTCAAGAAGTCAAGTATTAAATCAATTTATCTTTTTAGAAGACATACATTCCTTTAATAGTATAAGAATTTCAAAATTTGAGTAATATAGCTTTTTTTTTTCTTTTCTAGTTTCCTTGGCTAATTTTAACAGGCTGCCTTCTGAGTCTTTGGAATCTTTCAGCATTTCATATTTTAAAATATTTTACTTTCTTTCCATTATTCTCTAAGTATTCAACATATCACATTACCCATTAAAGACAGCAAGACACAAAAAAACAAATGGAAAGAAACGGAGGAAAAGTCACATTTAGAAACACGTTCTAAGTTCCCAATGCCATTGTAAAAGACCATCAGATTTGCACAAAATCATCAGCTAATTGCAATAAATTTCAACAGACTGATCTATGTTAATATTATATTATGTTATGTTTGTGTTATATTAGCCACACCTTGGGTAAAAGGTTGGGAAAACAGTTCAGTGTTCATTGAATCTGCAAAAACAGACTCTGTTATTTAAAAAAAAATAGTTCAGCGGGAAAATTATACTTGCAATACCTAATAAAATTTAGACAAAAACAAAATAGATACAACAATAATAATTTCAGAAGGAAAATAACATTTTAAGAAACACTAAAAATCATAATATTAAGTCATTTTAGAAGTAAGTACTAATTTGCGACAGCACTTCTGGAAATGTTTTGTGCTTCTGTAATTTAAATTCCTGTTCTATTTTTTACATTAGTTTTTGAAGGTTGTTAGTCCATGGCATGGCCCTATGATCTCTTCTAGTTTTAGAAGAAACAAAGGAGGAAAACTCGCCAAGATACTGAGGTTTGGATGAAACACACACACACACACACACACACACACGCACACAGGCACACAGAAATAGCTACTGTACATGCGCACTTTGATTATTTTCTAGATTTCTTTCAACTACACTTTCTGTGTTGCAGATTTATTTAATAAACAAATGCATCTTCTGGGCCCATAATACACAAATGCATGCTACTGTTAATTCATTTACAGAATGTGCCATGATGGCCCCTGAGCAAAAGAGCAATCTTGTTCTAATGAATGTGTACTATTCTTAATAAGCACACTGTAGCAACGACCCGCACTGCACACAAAAGCACACCCAAACCATTTGGTTTGTTCCCAGAGCTCGGACACCAGCACCACTATTAAATAGCTGTGCGCTGGGAGAGCAATCCAGTATTGGCATGCAAATGAGCACACGAAGAGGCCAGATGCTGCTCTTTAGAAAGGAGTGCCTCCGCTCAAATTGGGGGTTGGGGGGGAGAACCTGTGAATGTTACAATCACAAGGCAGTTTCACGACTGTGAGCCATTATATTTCTGACGGGTGGAACTGCTGGGGAGATGAGCCTAGACAAGATGAATAGTGTGGCACTGCTTGTGAACACATGAGCAATGAAGCACTCCATATTTCCATGGGTCCAATGGGCTGCTCACCATGTTTTTGTTTTGTTTAATTTCTTTCAGATTTTCTTCTTGTTCATTTCCGGTCCAGACAGTTACCTCTTACTTTAAAAACCTGAGAGATTTCATCTCCAATTTTTAAATGCAAAACATCATTATTCATAGAAATTAAATGCCCTTCAAATGTAGTACTGGATTATTGAAAAGAATATGAATTTTTTTTTTCCAAAGTAGCTCATAGCACATGATCTTCATCTATGTTTGGAGACTGCCCTGAGCTTACATAATTGTGATGGGCATGTGACCCATTAGTTGCTGCCTTATCTCAGGGTGACAGTTGATGGCCTTGAGGATGATATAGGAGGGAAATCTGGGATCCAGGAAAACTGGTCTTGAAACACCATTAGTAGACTGTACCCCTACCAGAATCAGAACACTGCTTTTCCTTTTCGCCCATCTTCCATTCTCTTCTCTTTCAGGGAATTATTGACTTGTCTGATTTCTTCAAGATAGTTGGGAAAGATATTTATTTAAACCATGGGCATGTGTTTTGAGAAATACAGTAATGAAAAGCAAGTAAGAGCACTCATACTTGTTGACCTCACAAACAGAAGTACTAAGAGCTGTTTAACAGCTAATTAAACTATAAGTGTGAAATGTCCCCTTTATCATAAAGGCAATTGGGGATAAGAACTTTCTCTGCCTCAGAACTGCCTCTGCAAGTTCAAGTAAAATTTACCATAGGTTTATTTCCATAAGTATTTATTGAGCAGTTATTTACAGACTGAATACCAGCCTAATGTAGAAAGTTAAACATTACTAAACCTGGTATGGTGGCATACACCTTTAATCCTAGCACTTCAGAGACAGAGACAGGCAGATCTCTGTGAGACTGAGGTAGCCTGTTCTCCATAGCAAGTTCCAGACCAGCTGGGGCTACAGGGAAAAAAGAAAAAGAAAGATGGAAAGACAAGAGAAAAAGAAAAGAAGAAAGAAAGAAAAAAAAAACTTACGCATTACTGCAAATAAAATAAAATGTAGTAGTTGAATACACCCAATAGGCCTTTTGGTTCTGCATTATTAATCATTAACCTCATAGTAAATACATCTTTATGTCTTTGTGCAGAGATACTGACTTTAGTATGAATAGAAGTGAATAAATATATTTGATGAAATTACTTGTGTCTTTTTGTTAAGTCAGAGCCAAAATCCCAGGCTGACCTGGAATTCAGCTCACTGTTTTTTCCCTAGATGAACATTGCTAAATTTTTAAAGAACCCTTTCCCACCATCCAATTATTACATAACATTCTTCTACACAATTAATAAGTACTTGTTGAGCAATGTTTAGTTTATCAGTTTCATAAGACTCCTGTAATGAAGCATTACCAGTTGAGTTTTGGAAAACACATAAGTTCATTCTCTCAAGCTCTGGATTCTGGAGATCCACATCAACATGGTGGTAGGGCTATGCTCCTGCTAAAAACTCAGAGAAGAAACATTTTATCTCTTCATGGTCCTGATAGAAGTGGGAGACACATTCCTTAGCATGTGGGACACCTCTAGATGCTCTGCCTGCTTCACGGTCCTGATAGAAGTGGAAGATAGGGACAACTACAACACATTCCTTAGCATGTGGGACACCTCTAGATGCTCTGCCTGCTTCTTCACAGTGCTATTTTCTGTATGAAATTTTTGTCTCCTCCATTTTTATAAAGACGCCAGACAGGCTGGATCAGGGCACACCTTGATTCTGTATGACTTTTTAACCTGATCACACATACAAAGACCTTATTTCCAAATAAGACCACAATAACCAATGGCAGAGATTAGGACTCTAACATCTTTGGGGGAAGGTAAACATAATTCGGCTCATAATAAGCACTTACTCAGCATCAGCCACCTGTAGTCAGTCACTTTATCTTTTTATCATGGAAAATATCCTATGCAAGCTACTGTGGAATCCATTATTAAGCAGAATGTGGTGGTACATACCTATAATCCCACAACTTGTATAGCTGAGGCAGGAGGAATAAGAGTTCCTACATAGCAAGACTCTGTGGCTAATAATGATATTTACTGTATTATAGAGTCCTTATGAACAGATGGGACAAACTGCTCTCAGGAATCTGTACCAGGAATCACTGAGTTTCTTCAAACTAACTGGGATTTTTTAAAAATCCTTTTGTATGTTATTAGATGTAACTGATCTTATTTCTTACTTTTAGTTGACTGCTAGTTAGTTTAAATTTGAGGCTCCTCACAAATATGCAAATAATAACTTCATTAATGTATTTTATATAGTGAACTTTACCCAGAATAATATTGTTTTTCTTCATTTTATCCTTCTTTGATATTTCCATATTTTATTTTGTCAGTATATTATTAAAACTAGTATTGAATGATGTTGGGCATAATGCAGGGTGGGCCTAGGTAGGCCACCTGCCAGGAGGATGGAGGAACGGCTCTCCTGGGTGTGGTGCTCCACACCAATTGGTTGTGAAGCCAGTTTCTGCCCAGCACCTGGAGGGAACCTGATCCACCTGGGAACAAACTGCGATTGGCTGTGGTCAGGACTCCACCCTATAAGGCTGTTGGCTAACAAAACCTATAAGACTCTCCGTTCTTTCTTGAATAAATGAGTTTGCAGCAGACCACCACTGCTGGCTTTCCACTCAACTCCCGGAGTCGGTGTCTTGACTCTGAGCCTACTCACCCTCTCCCCCACAGCGGAGATCCTTTGGTCCCCCTCAGGCTGGCCCTGAGTGCTGGGACCCCCAATAGAATGAACAGTTCTAGAATAAAGTGAGGTATTAATGAATTTCAAAATTAATTAGAATAAATCCAAATTAATTTGATTTCCCCTAAAATAAAAATACTTTAAAAGATGAACTATATGTGATAAAGAATACAATTTTAAAATAAACGTATTTCTCCTCAAATGATGGGAATGATAAGATAGTAACAATGTAGTAGTAACACAGGAAGCTGAAGGGAAACTTTTGAGGTGCTGATGTTTCCAAAAACTTCCTTATGTCCTATTCTATACAGCAAAGAGAAAACGGAAGGATTGATACCAACACTGCCTAAAGCATCTGAGTACTGGCGGACAAAAACAGATGTTTGCTTAGAGTTTAGACTTAATAGCAATTAGAACTGAACATCTCAAGACAGGATGAAAAGAACTAACCATCCAACATTCCCACTGTTGGGAAAGGATGCCCCATTCTCAACTATCCCTTATTACAAATGTTCAAGATATACCATACCACAAACCAGGGATAAAAAATAAGACTCCCAGAAGGTGGTAATTCTGAGAATTCATTTTCTTATATTTAACTCCAAGTTCCTAAAATTAATGACCCATACATGGCTTCTTTTTTATTTTAAAAAATACTGACTTTTCCAATGAAAATTAAAACTGGACCCATCTGAAGAGTTCTAAAATTCCACAAGTAGAACCACTAAGGACTGATTCTGACACATCCTGGGTCTACGTTGGCACTAGTTATGTGCCAAAGTGTCCCTTCTCCAATCTCAGTGAATTGCACTACCAGAAAACCTGGCACTTTGACAAGCAGAGCATATTCAGTCTCTTAATTCTGAAAACAACCAACTGAACCTTAGCAAGAAACAAATATTCAGCCAATGGAATGTACCAAATCTACAAAATAGTCAGAATTTTGATGCTAGTTTTGAGAACACAGTCACAATTAGAGACAGATCATAGTCAGAAAATCTTTACCCAGACATTCTTTCCAAGACATCTTAGGTATACTCTTGCAGTCTCTAAACACCAGTATCTGAAGCCAGTCACCGAAAGGCATAGAACGAACCTATAGACTTTGGGTGATAATTGTAAATGTGGTCCCAGAGTTCCATGACATTAAGACTACATCGATATATCTGATCTTAACCATGTCATTAAACTTTTCTTCTCCTCACACACTACTGAGCCAAATTTCTACATGGCTGCATGGCAGGATTCCCAGAGTCATTTCCCTGTAAACCTGTCCATCATGCTGTGCAGACTTTTCAAAGGCATGTATGCACAGTTTAGTAGATTAACTCATTGTGCCTTATTCTCTTTCCCTAAAGGATAAGAAACCACTAGAACAAAACTCTACAGTCCCTCCAAGTTATTTCTGGCTTTTCAGTGATAGGCTCTGTAATTTCAGCCAAGTCACTCACCCTTTCTACAGCCAGGGTCCTTCAGTGGTAAACTGGAGGTTGTCAGTTTCACCAGATCATATTCAGGAAATACTCAAGTATGTGCCTGAAAGTTTCTGTAGACATGGAAAAGAATTATCATTACTATTGTTGTTGTTTATGATTAATACAGCTGCAGAACTTTAGGATTTAAGATGTCCCCATAGATTTGTCTATGGCCTGCAGAACCTAAGATTTAATTGTAAAAGTATTAAATTTCCAGTCTGCTTTCCAGGGGTGACTATGAGAATGTGTGCTGACAGATTGTTGTCTTCAGAGGCAATATCCAGACACACTAAGACAATGCCACAGCCCAAACAGGGGTGACCCTTCCCTATTCATCTTAATGGAGTGCTAAACTTGAAGCCTAATTAGGTCCACTTAAACGCCAGCATTATTATACTTTTCTCTGCTTATCTTCATACCAGAAACAATCAACTAATGCACTCATTTAATCTGGGTACGTGCAAGGATCCCATCCAGACACCCTGTCATTTTGATAGCCTGCATGCAGTCATAAAAGTACAAGTTTTAGACTTCCATTTTGGTTGTTTTTAGTTAGCCACACAATTACGTTACTTTCTGTTACCTTGAAAACTTAAGAGGTGAGACTGTATACACATGCAAAGGTTGGGGCGGGGCGCACTGCAGCCTGGTCACCATTCCCATAATGAGAAACTGATATCAAACTTACTCCCAGGATAACGCACTGAGATGTGTTAAATGAAAAATCCCATTCCTGTCTCTTAAAGAAGGCGTGTAGATTTACAGTTTACATTGTATACATGCCCAAGTTTCCCACGCTCCCTTTCTGATTTATCTCTGTTGTCTGGACTCTTTTAATTTTTAATTCCCATGCCAAACCTTGAACAAAGCAAAAGTAAAAATATATAAATTTGTACTTAGATATTTTCTACCTGGTAGGATCCAGATCTAGGCCCTTACTGCAAAGTCCTTGACTACCTTATAAAATATCTCATAAAAGTATATTTATTTACTCTGAGTTATAAGGGGATTAGTGTTTTCCTTCAGTGGTCTATGTGCCAACATAGTCTATAAGAAAATTGTAGAAGTTTATCATACATGTATGTGGGTAAAGACATTAGTAACTATCTTCAAGATGGGACAAATATGACATCTCTGTGCCGGCATACAATTCTGTCTTTAGTCACACCCATGTGTGCCAGCAATGTGTAAAGTTTAGAGGGACATTTTCCTATGTTGACTGGAATAAATATTCCTAATACTCATTTTGGTTTTCTGGCCCTTCTTAGATACTCAAAACACTTTGCAATTGACTGAGACTGAGAAATTCTAGCCAAAGGATTGGGACAAGCAGTCCTTCTGAGAAGGAAGTATTTAAAGCCAATGCCTAATCTTCTTCTCCCTTCATCTTCTTAGACAAACTCTAAATCCCCATACTAAGATGAGAGTGTCATAAGATGGAAGAAGCCTGGGATGCTGGGTCCCTACAGAGAGGGGCCTAGACCAGCAGATGGCTTGCATGACTCAAAATACACTGTTTTGGTTAGTCATTGAGATTTTTTTCTGAGTTATTTGCTGCTAAAATATTCCCTTGTCTATATGTCTACTACAATGTCTGAATTGATTTGCAAACCAAATTTCATTAGATGACATTCATATATTAATTGTCATCACTGCTCTCTTCTAGCTTCAAATACAGGAGAGTAAAGAATGAAGATGTGGAAGTCACCCCAGACAACCAGCAGCTCTGATGTCACTCCCCATCACTGACTCCCTTGTGTCTTCCCTTTGATCTTGAAAGAAGCGATTTAGGTAACATCACAGGCTGCTCTTTTCTACCAAAAGATAGATAATGGTTGTCTACAACGTTCAGGACATTTCCCAGAGAGGGAGAATTAACATTTAAAACCAATCCAGAGTCAAAATTCAGTTTTTAATTATTAAAACAAGCAGATGTCCATTAAAAATCTCAAGACAGGGCACTATCAAAAGTCACTCAGAACTGGGAGGAAGAACAATGACAAATAACATTTCAAAGGGGAACTATATAAATAAAAGAATGAATTAAGTGGTATCTTTACTGAGTTTTTAGTTGACACTTGCAAGTATTCTTTTTTTTCTCTATCTCCACTGCTAAGAAACAAACCCTGAGACATAATCCCAGCCTACAAGCCTTCAAAACTTTAAACTAGCTGCTCTGGCAACTTTAAATGGCACAAAAACAAGTTTTTGCTTTAACAAACATGTGTTTATTGTACCTACATTAAAGCAGGTCACCGGATCCTAAATGTTTTCTGAAGTAGGAGTTTGGTTCCTACTTCGAGACTTAGCTGTGCAGGCTCCCTAGATGATCCCCAGATGCTAATGAAATCCAGCAGGAATTGAAGAAGGAAAGCGAACATTAGGGGGCCTTAAAGAAAAGAGGGAAAGTATAAGATGGATAGGAAAGGGAGAGTGAGGCTGATGGGGAAGGATAGACCACATGCTTAGTGAGCCTGACCAGTTCCCCGACAGGAAGGATCTATTTGACCAGTTCAGAGATTGCAAGCCATGTGCATGCCCACGTGCAAACCTTTGAGAATCAAAAGAGCGGTCCTCCAGTTTACCAGTTCTGTAGCCTTCATTAAGCAACAGTCATTTTCAGAGCAAAGGCAGTGGTGGAGGGAATATCTCCCTCAGAGATTAGTTTCAGACTGAAAACCAAGTCAAGGGCATGCATGCGATGTCCCTAGCGTACTGACTATACACAGTAATCTTAACATATTAACTGTGACTAGATTTGCATGTACATTTAACCTATGATAGCTGAACCATGTGTACACAGATAGCAGCAAAAACAAAAGCCTTACAGGAATGTCCTTTTAATGATTGTATTTCTCAGAATGAGAGGAAAATCCAAATCTGACTTTACTTCAGTTGGCCTTAGTTCCCAAGATGAGCATTTCCAATGACGTACCAGTGATATAACAATATCTAAGATAATTTTCTATAGTTTGGAACTTTACCTTTGAACCCTGACTTTAGAATCCAGACTAGAAAAAAATACAACTCTACCGTGTTAATAAAGTAAGTACAGTAAAGTATCCTTGTACTTCATCTTGTTACAGTTTACTCACAGTTTTGTAAGTATGGTTTTATTTTTCTTTCTTTTTTCATGAAAAGCGACACAGCTTTACAAAGAGTATAGCACTGGGCTTAACAAACCTGGATTCAGATTCTAGCTTCACCATTTACTAATTCTGACATGTAAACAAACCCAGGACCTCTTAACTTCCATTTTCTATAAGTAAACTTGTCATACCCTCACAGGAATTAACCGAAATTTATTCAAATAGCAAGTGCAATGAATCTCCTATAATGCAAGCAAAATTATTAACTCTTTTCCCAATTCATAACTCTAATTCTAATATATAATTATCAGAACATCACAGTTATTTGTGTATATCTCTCACCAGATTGTTTTTTAAAAGATTTATTTAGTTTAATTTTTCATGTGTATTAATGCTTTTCCTTCATGTATGTAAGTACATTGCATGCAGTTACCACAGAGGGAATCATATTGCCAGGAATAGGGTTAAAGATGGATGTTAGTTGCCATGTGGGTGCTGGGACTAGAATCCAGGTCCTCTGGGTCCTCTGGACAAGTAGCCATTGCTCTTAACCTCTGAACTATCTTTCAAGCCCCTCTCACCAGATTATTGAATGTCATAGCTTTTTACATCTAAAAGGACAAAGTTTAGAATTTTGCTGATAGGAAGAAAACTCAAGAACAAGCATCAGTCCCTAATCTAGTATAATGTTCTCTGTTCCTATCCCACTCAGCTTCTGGGCACCATTTACACAGTTGGTCTCTTGCCTGAGTTTGTCTTTTGGCTTTCATGGAAGCTTGTTTTTTTGTGATTGATAATACTGATTGTCAACTTGACAAGTTCTAGAATTACCTTGGAGACAAGCCTCTGGGCATGTCTGTCAGGTAGTTTCTACACTGGTGATAGTGATTGCAAGACCCACCAGAAATTCTCCAGGCATCATTCCATGACAGACTGTGATTCCACACTACATAAAAAAGAAAACCAGCTGAGCTGAGCTGACCAGATATCCGTTCATTTCTTTGCTTCTTGACTGTGAATGCACTGGGACCTCTCCGACCCCCACCCACTGCCATTCCTTGCTGCTGCGATAAGCTGTAGACTTAAACCATGGGCTAAAATAAACCTTTGCTCCTTCAATTTCTTTTGTCAGATATTTTGTCACAGCCATGAGAAAAGTAACTAACAACATAGCTCTCATCTACTCCTTTCCATTGGCTGGCTCTCCTGTCTTTTCAGGGTCCAGCCCATTCCTTGCCCTCTTCTCTATCTCTTCCTGCTTAACAGTGAACTCATTTCACTCATCCATTGAATAGTGAGCACCATTCAAATGCTAACGAATCTATCTTTACCTCCATCTAACATATACCCTGATGATGAAACTCTGAAAAGTTGAAGACTTCAGGAATCTTTATTCTAGGCATTAAATAATGTCCAAACAGTCATTTGACTTCCTTGAGTTGGGAACTTGTCAGCATTTCATGTGTACTAGAATACTCTGACTGACTTGAGATTATTTAGGAAGCAAGACATTGTCTAACTCCATTATTCAGATTCCCTTAACTTTATGCTGTATTCTCATTTCTACCCTCAAATTTAACTGAGATCGCTAATTCCACTGAGTATTAATATCTAAGGAAAGAGCGAGCATGTGAATTATACTACTAATACCAGGTAGCTCTCTTACATGCACAGCACCCATTCAGCTGCCAAGAGAAATTCCAAGTGTGCAGTCATATCAAAACTACGATGTGTCTTTGACCCAGTTGTTCAGTGAACCACATCTCAGCAACCTCAACATGTCTTCCACTCAGGCAGATTCGATACGCTTAGCTATACAGCCATGGTGTCCACATGCTTTCAGTTTTGATCCTAGAAGTATTTTTGTGTCATCCATAGCTGGTTTCAAAATGAGTACTTACATAAGTTAGTGGTGAGCAAATTGGTAACAAACAAATCATAATTATAATTATAATTATATATATATATATATATCAGTTCTGTGTTGGATGACTGAAACCAATGGATTTCTATAAGTTCATGTTTTATCTACAAATGCAAAACAAAAACAGATATTGAAAGTTATTTGGGGGTTAAACTTTTCATGAGCTGTTCTAGTTGCATGTGGAGAAGTAGAGAGGCAAGGCCTTTTTCTTTGAACCATATTGCTATGTTTGTTGTTTGCTATTAAACCTTTTCCATCTTTCAAAAAGGAAAATATTAGTACGATGATTAAAGTCAAAAATTTAAGGTTTGCTATTGCAAAAGACACTACATATATTGTCTGCAAAACAAACAAGGAGAAATCAAGCTGGTACTGACTTCAAAATTTCATCTCTACTGGCTAGCTTTCACAGTGCTAGAAGGTCCTATGCATGCTACTGGAAGAGAAGATAAATCATCAGTTTTATTCAGCTGTAAATTCTGTAAGTTACAGCAAAAGCTGGCCTGGCAAGATATACCCACTGGTATAATAGTAGCATGAATGTTATGGGAGTAACCAACTGCTTTCTAATTGGGTTTAAGTTCCACCTCATAAGGTGAAGCCCATACCTGACATCGATGTCAGGCCTAGGAACCTGTGGCTAGAGCAATCACAGGCCATAGAGAAGAACTTAATACTATTATTCTACTAAATACATATAGCACTAAATAAACTCTTAATGAGTTATTGTTATATTCATGGATTAATGAATCTTTCAACTCTCATCAGAGAAGCATCCTTATCCAACATATGGTGATTAACACAGAAACCCACAACTGGCCAACCTGCAAAGAATAAGAGATTTCAGGTTCACATATCCCCTCTACCAAATTTCTTCCTCCTAAGGCTCTGGGATCATTGCAGAAGAGGAAAAGAAAAGATATAAGAGCCAGAGGTAGAAGATGACCAGAGGGAAACAGTTTTCCAGACAACTAGGACATTATTAATATGAACTTACAATAATGGTGACAGCATGCACAAGACTCATATAAACTCACGCTAAACAAATCCCAGCATAGATATGGAGAAGATGGTAAGAAACCCCAACTCTGATTGAGGAACTATTGGCAAGTGATGGCTGCCAGGAGAGGTGGACTCAATCTTCTGTAAGGACAAGATTCTTCAGCGGTTGACCGGGCTCCAGTGGATGAACACAACCAAAGGTCATTTGGGGATAAATATCTGACTCTATAGGCCTTTATATATGTGAAATTAGGAGGATAAAGTAAGGGGTTGCAGATAAGGAAGGGGATAAATACAATACAAATAGATCGTTTGAAATTCACAAAATTCAATAAAAAATGAGAGTTTAGTAGGTTTAGACATAGATCATGTAAAGCACATTGAAGGAAATGTGAACACACTACTTGGTCACCTCTCTTGCTTCCACTTGATGATTGTGCGACTAATGAAATGTAGGGAATGAGAATACTACTGTGCAGTCACTTCTATTCTGCTAACACGCTCTCAGACATTGCTCATTCTTTCAGGGATCTTGATGACCCTATGGGTCAGGTACTATGTTCCCTTTAGTGCAAAAGCTGAACCTCAAGATAACAGTGAACCTGTTCCTCAATAGCAATTTTAACAGAAGGACCTATGATATCTAAGCAGTACCAAAATAGTAATGCAATTTTACAATTATATCAAAGTTGGTTACCAAAGCATTAAATATACAGAGTGTATTTTAATTTTAATAATTACTATAAATTTATAAAATACACAGAACAAAATTTATTCTCCCTATTTAAAATATTAATATGTATGATTTGGAGACACTGACTTCCTCAGAAGTCCTTCTTAACTTGCATGATGCTGAAGTGAAGTCTGAGTCTAACATTTTCTGTATTAACTACACTGCTCAGAAATCCTAGCAGGTGGTAGAAGAAACTTTTGTTCAATAATACTTTCTTTACTCTGTCCTGATTGTGCACATTTTTAGCCACAATAACAAATGACTGGTTCAAAATTGTATATACTAGCTGTTATGAGAAATCACTTTCTAAAGACTTATTCCACACTTTTTAAAAGTGGTTTTATCATGCTGATGTAAAATGTTGGATGGTAGCAACAGCTGTGAGCAGAGGGAGGACATTCATTAAGTGAACAAACAGCATACATTGATTTTCCTTCGCATTGCGGAGACAGGTAATGCAGTTTCATTGCCTATCCAATATGAGAACAGGACTTAATGGAGTTATAGTTTATGACTGGCCATTGTATCCAACCACCTTTCCAGAAATCCTTCTCCCCCTCAGATTCCACTCCAAAACACCATCTACCCAGAGAGCTGGACCTTTCTTTCAGGATCTAATGTTCTCAGTCCCACGGAGCATAAGACTGAGGGTAGGAAAGAAAATGATGAGTGAGGAGCTGCTTTTCCAAGTGCATAGCTACAGCAATTATAGCTGCAGAACACTGGAGAACGCACCTGGGGCCTGTCCCTCACTAGAACACTAGAGAAGGACACCGATCCGGACGACAAGGTTGACTGTCTCAGTAGAGAATTGAGCAGTTGTGGCAGACTTTCTTCCAGGAAAGTTGTACCCTTGAAAAAGAACGTTTTAGGTGTGAGGTTCACATTTTTAGTTAGTTCCTTTTAAAAATCAGCGTAAAGTTTCATTGGAAGGCAGTTCTTCAAAAACGCCTAACTTCCTGCGTATCTCATAAGTAGGCTCACTAACTGCTTTTGTCCATGGCTATCTTTGCAAAGACGTTCACATAGTAAATAGTCATTGAAGACAAAGTCTCCCTCTCAAGCGCTGGGCCAACAGGTTTCTTGTCGCGTAGGAGACTTTCAGATTCCCTAAGTGCAGGACTTCTGTCTATAGCGCAGTTCACTGCGTATGTATGTATGGCCTGGTCATCCATACTGAACAAGACTTCAAGGCACCCAGTACTCTGACTCTGATTCTACTTCCTCTGACCGAGTCTCCTTTGATGGCCTGGCCTTTAAATAACCAAGGAAAATGTCAGATAACAAGATTAAAATTTTTTTAAATCTTGAGATCACTTATGTTCAGTTTGTCTAAAGAAGTTTGCTAAATTAAAGAGTCATGATATCCTTCCCCCTTCTCTGCAGTAAAGATTATGCCAGCTTCTATTTCAAGTCTTCCTTTTTGCCAGCTTGATGAGCTGGCCTTCAGCATCTTTTAGCTAATGAAGGAAAGAAATTAATAAAGATGTATCTACATCATAAGTTTGGTTCACCACTGAAAAGTACTGCAAAATTATCCAATAAGCTACACAACTTCCATACTACAAATTTAGTTCCAACAAATCACATATAAAATTTACTCTGACAGAATCTCTCTACTTCCTTGTCCTGAAACATCCATTTCTGAGTTCCGGGGGGTGCCTTCAGTGTACTTGGTACCTTTGATGTGACTGTGATCTTCTGCACACTATGCTTAACTTAGGATTCATAACATCTGACCTTGAGGTCATCCAGCTTTCTTCCTGGAAATCAATAGTTCCCCACTAATGGTGAACTTCGGCCTACAATAAATAACTTTCATCAATATCCACAGTTCAACGCCAAGTGGTAGGAATCAAGTTTCCTGGACTGTCATGGTAGAGTGGCCACTACTGCTTCTCACCCTACACGAAGGGCCACTGTCCGTTTGTCCCCATGTCTATGGAGAAGTGAGACTTCTCTACTACGACATACCCTGTGTTAGCCAAATGTGGAACACAGCACAGTTATAGGCGTTTAGACTTATGCAGAACCCAGATTAAACACGAAGCATTGTACAGAATTTCTGTCCTGTAACACAGCTCGTGGTACCTTCAGTGACTCAGGTACCATTCACTCCTGAGCTTTCTTCCCTTATTTTCCTTTCGATTTCTCAGATCTCAGACATCTTTGTTAGTTTGTTGATTTATTATTTTTTTCTTTATGTCAAGAATAAAGATCATGGCCTTGCTCCTGCTAGGCAGGTGATCCACCACTGAGCTATGTTCCCAGTCTCATCTTTCTCAGATTTTTTTAGATTCAAGTCACAGTCTTTTTAAGATCAATGCACCTGTCAACCAGACATGCCTGAACTCCCAGAAGGGGCATATATTTGCCCCAGGCTCCCAGTTCTTCCTTACCCCCTTCAGGTTTGTCTCAAAAATAACCTCGGAGGCAAAACCTTTACTGACAGCACATGTAAAGTGTGACCTATCTCCCCTGTCCCGGCTCTGTCTCCTTCTCTACCTTATTTCCACTATGTGGTTAAATGTTTGTGGGATGTATGTCTCTTATTATATTGATGCCTTCTCCGACCAGTAAATTCCTCTTCACAGTGATCTGCTCAGAATAAGGCCCAGCATAGAGTTTGGGCTCAGAGAATATTAGAAGAATGCTGCAGTCAGGCTGCATGTGTGTGATATGTTCCATTGGCCGTGTGCCCCTTACATCCAGTAAACATACTTTGGCCAAAAAGGAGTTTTGAATATTGGTCAAAGAAGATATACTCCATATAAAGCAGCAAGTAGTGTGGTCAACAGTGATGATGCATTTTTCTCATTCTGATTTCCTCTCACTTTTGAAATGAAGGTAAACATACATGAATAACTTTAGCTTGGACTTTCTGTTCTTTATGACAATTGTCCATTTTTAAATCCTTATAGTTCAGGGCTGGAGAGATGGTTCCACATTTATGACTACTGACTGCTCTTTCAGAGAATCTGGGTTCGAATCTCAGCACACACATGGCAGCTAACAACTGTCCTATCTCCAGTCCCAGGGCATCCAACACCCTCTTCTGACCTCCATAGGCACTGCACAATACAGGTGTACTTGCATACATGCAGGCAATACACTCATACACCAAATAAAAATAATAAACAAAATATTTAAATCACTACAGCTCTTATAGCCAATAATATTATTCTTGACTTGATGACTTTCTTTTTCTGTTAACACTTAAATTGCATCAGACATAAATTTTAACTGTTAAAGCATCTATGTGAGGTCAGGTGTGGTGATGCATGCATTTAATCCCAGCACTTGGGAGGCTGAGGCAGGCAGATCTTTGTGAGTTGGAGGTCAGTCTAATGTGTAGCCTGAGTTCCAGGATAGCTGAAGTTACAGGAAAACTCTGTCTCAATAATTTAAAAAAATATATGATTCATGATATGTCACATCTGGGATCCAATAAGCTTCCCTTGCTTTGTCAATCTCCTCTAATAGACAAAACCAGCCAATTCAGAGGGAAGGGGGACTCATTCCACACTCAAATATATAAAACTTTGGCTTTGTCAGATAACTTATATTCCAGCTCTGGATCCCCTCCCCACTATGGAGTCACTTTCTGTGCTCTCTCTCGCTCTCTCTCGCTCTCTCTCTCTCTGTATGTGTGTGTATGTGTGTGTGCTTCTGCTTCCAATAAAACTTGACTGAGTGTTTAAAAAATAAAAATTATGCTATAACAAGATAAGTTAAAGATATGGTGTGTGCATGTGCACACACAGGCACATGTGTGTGTGTATGTATGTGTGTGTGTGTGTTAAATATGGTATAAATTTGAAAGAATTTATTCATTTGTATTTTGCAGATCAAAAATTCAAAGGCTGTGATTTGGAGACAACAAATCTATTGTAAAATACTATAGTACAGATAAATTACTGCAAATTTTGAGAAACTATTTACATTAAATTCCTTTAAAGACATTGAAATGCAATATTTATTTTAAATACACATGTAGAAGCATGCTTATGCTAATGTTATTCGTAATGAGCAAAAGTTGCAAGCAACATATTCAACAATAGAATATGTGACTCAGTTACTTTCTTATTATTCTATATATAAGAAAATTAGTCATTTAAAATTTTGTTTTTGAAGATAATTTTCACAAAACACTGAAAATTAAAGCTACATGCACATTATGTCATACTCTTTTATATATTTTATTGTCTTTATTTTGTGTATATGAGTGTATTGCCTACATATATAAGTACATCTGTGTCATGCAGTACTCTCAGAGATCAGAAGAAAGAGTCAGATTCCCCTGGAACTGGAATCACAGATAGTTGTTAGCTGCCATGTGGGTTCTGGGAGTCCTCTGCAAGAGCAGCCACTGCTCTTAACTGCTGAGCCATCTCTCCAGCTCCTGGAACTTATCTCTTAATCTCAGAGCCATCTCTCCAATCTCGTGCTTATGTGGATTTTTTTGGGTTTTTTGTTTGTTTGTTTTATTTCCAAAGGAAGAGGATAGACCTTCACCCACAGTAAGCATTCTTATGTTTTGATTACAAATTGATCCAAAATGTTTTAAATCAATATGAGATCTCCATGTCTAAATAGACACATTCTCTATTATCTGAGTTAGGACTAAGATGACACTTTAAAACCTTACCAGGTAGGCTAAATTGTTGATATGATAACACATTGTGTTCAGTTCAATATTTTTCAAGCTTTTTTTCCCTATAAGGAAATCTGCTCAGAGTCCTAAGTCGCTAAGTTTGAGGGCCTCAGAGCTGAAGTAGATGGAAGGGTGAGGTACAGAAGTGCAGAAGGAATTGATATTCATCCCATCCTCTGAAAAAGGTCTCTGGGAAGTCACAATTTCAGTCATGGTATGTGTTTAATAAAAATAAATTTCTGTTTTTTTATTCTTCAGGCTGTGGTCATATGATAATGTGAAAGAATGAATGTGCAACAAAACCGAATAAAATCCCTATTATGATAGTGATATTTGCTGTTGATTTGAATGAAGTATAGTAATCTAAATATAACTGGACAAACACAAGAGTAAAAAGAATCGACTGAGACTGAGTTAAGACTGAATGTCACCACCACCTGAACTGATTTTCAGTTACTTTACAAATTGAAAATTTGTTGTACATGTGAGATTCTTTCCAGGGCATATATGTGCTTATGTTTGCCCTAAACTCTTGATAACTAGGCTCTTATTTTCTTTTCATTGTGTGTGTGTGTGTGTGTGTGTGTGTGTGTGTGTGTGTGCAGTCCCTCCCTTCCCTTCCATATACATCTTTTATACTTTTGACACTCTGTTGAACAGAATGTCCCACTGATTCCCGGCCCAGTCATCCTTACCTGGCCCATCCTTACCAGGTATAAGCATATTACCATGGCCAGACTCATAAGATCCTCTGATCTTGAATAGAAAGCTTGTCTGGGCTGACAAGGTGCAGAAGCAGAGACCTGAGTTGTTCTGTCCATGAGGAACCATAGGCAAACTCTCTTTTACCTCTGTTACAAGTATCCTGGCAGCTCTGCTGCTCTAGAACTCTGAGTCCTAGCTGTCTGTCTTCTTTCTTCCTAGGACTACATTATAACTTTCTAGTGACATACTTATTTATGTATGTATTACTGTTTATTTATATTTAAGCTAGCAGAATCGACTTCTAAAATCCCAGAACACTGAGAGATATAAGAACTGTGATAAATGATAACACAGATAGAAGGAAACCTGGGTCAAATAAATCATAATCCCTTCACATAGTGAAATAGATACCAAGGTCTCAGCTTAGCTTTTTAAGATTCAATTTATTATTAGCTCTTTTGGAAAGGGTGATTTTAGTATCAACAGTCCTTCCATATGCAAAGTAATAGTCATGACAATGAGATTAGAACAATAACTGTAATTTGGGGCATGCTACATCAACTTTTTAAATATCTGTTTCCTTTTCCTTTAGGGAAATATGAAATTAAAATAAAAGATCTATTTTTTAAAACTTAATTATGTCAATTTCAGAATATTTTAAGTTTACATACACAGATTCACACACGCCAACTGTTTGTTGTCACCTCCCCCAAAGGTGCTAAGGAGGCTCTGCAGGAACCCCTGTTACCTAACTTTTAGGCAGTAAAGTTAATACTAGACCCACCCAGGATCAGTCCAGGCAGTAGTGTGACACTCTCCCAAAGCTTTGTAAAATTTTTTGTGCTGGAAATTAGAGGTACTTTCTGTATTCCGATTTTCCCTCTTCTGTTCTTTTTCTGAGTTAGAAAAAAAAAGCGATTTAGATTTACCACTAAGAAAATATTGTAAAGATGAATATAATGTGCCCTGTTTCTATAAAAGGTCATTCTTTCAAGCGATCAAAGTCATTACAACAAATACCTAAATGATGGTCACAGCCTCCACTTTAGGAGTGAAGTACTATCCCTGGTTTAAAGATGAAGAGATCAAAGAAAGAGTCAACAGAATTTTAGCTGGCCATTTCAGATCCTGGGGCAAGAGATTCAGAGCACATCCGTTTTAGAATATTGTGTGTCACAGAGCCAAATAGCTCGGTTAATCGGACATTATTTGAATGTTGACCCAGAAATGTGTGTAATACATTTATAATGAAAACAAAAGGAAAGACATATTCAAATAACAAAGAGTCAATCCTAAAACAAATAGCTATTATAGTGGCTTTCAGAATAAGTTCTTTGGTGACTAGCTGATGACTCTGTGAAACCCCCATCTAAGTGTGACAAGTCTAATTTACTGCACAATTACAGAAAACTGGAATAGAATCTCCCCATAAGACCAAGGTATACATACTAATAGGCCAATGCTGAGTGAGGGTTGAAATGAGAATCTTACTTCCCTGCAGCGCCATGAACAGTGGTCTAGAGAAGGAGAAGACGCTTAAGTGCCTAGCTCAGTACATAATGTCTATTTAACATTCAATCATCAGCTCTCTTATTTGTTAGAAACAATAATTATTGCATGCTTGCCATGTGCCAGGTACTGTTTATACTCCAACACACTAATCTTCCCTAAATCTCTAGAACTCATTCTCTCATCTTGAATAATCTAAGGGCCTAAGGGGACAGTTAGCATGAAGAAACCAAAAGCCTTTCCTTGATATCTTCAGCAGTATACACTTCATATGTTTTCTCTTGCATTGTTTTCTGGAATGAGTGAAGGCCTTAGTGGCGGTTTGAATGAGACTGTCCCCAAAGCAAAAGAATGCCACCGCTATCCTACCAACGGTTCCTTATGTCAACTCATCTCCCTATCACAGGCAGAAAACCTAGACAGTGGTGTGTCCTCCCACAGGAAGAAAAGAATGTGAAAATACGTAAAACACAGTATCCTGGCAGAGAACAGACCTAGGAGAAGGAGGCAGGACAGACTGGCACCTCCTGACTCCATGTGCTATCCACAAACCAAAACCAGTAAGCCCTGGGAATTCCTCTGGGACCTGAACTCAGCCCCTACCACAGACCCACTGAATGAGAATCAGCATTTTCATAAGGTCATTAATTGGCCCACCTTCATTTTAAAGTTCATGAACACATGTAAAATCAACTGTAACGTATCTGTGCCACCATAATATGTGCACCAATGAGTATCAAATATGTTAATAGTCAAATCTGTCTTCCTTCCTTTCATTACTAAGTAGCAATAAATATGAAAACACTCCCAAAAGAGAGCAAAAGTAAAGTCTTAAAACTTTGAGGGTTTTTTTGTTTGTTTCTTTTTTATTTGTTAAAGGCAACAAGAACTTGGGGAGAAAGAAAATTTATCTCTACCTACACTGTTATTTTGTCTACTGTCATCATTTGTAAGAAGGGAATAATAACATCTACTTATAAGCTATTGTTAAACTCTGATGGATGAATATGTATCAAGTCCTTAGGACAATATAAAGCATTAATTTTTGACATTAGCCCTTCTTGCATAAACAAAACCTGTATAAATCAGTCACCACCTTGAGCTTCTGAACTTTAGCACACTGACCACTATCTCTGGATCACAGAGATTTTACAGATACTTTTTTTATATTATCATGTTGGTCAAAAATGTGCAACAGTGATGCTGTCCACAAAGTAAATGAAAATATTTTAATATGTTAATACTTAACAGACCAGTTTCTCTGAGATAAAAATGAGGAGCTGAGAAGAAAAAGTTTAAAGACAGACTACTGTATTTTGAAAAACAAGCACAGATGTATTCAGACTGTGTGTGTGTTACATCCCTTCTTTGAAAATTCAAAACTAATGTCTATGCTGCTCTGCCTATAACTTGAAAGTTATGTGAAATAGAATAAAATTCACCTCAATAAAACAACAGTTACCTTTTAAAAGAATAGCAGATACTGAGTCATTGTGTCTAGATACACAGAGAATAAATTTGCAGCAGTCATTTGTTTAAACTGACTAAGCAGCATGTACATATTTCAAAGATTATGAAGCTTTTCTTTGGGACTCTCTTTTTATGTTTAAAAGAAAACAATGCTAATAGTTTCCTTTTTCCCATACTCAACAGCTATTTACTACCCCTCCTTGATGTGGACTTTCTAAATACAAAGAAGGTTTGGCAAGGTTTCAATGTCCTTTTTTAGTCTGTTCTGAAGCGCCTGTATAAAAGCATAAAGAGTACTTCTTGGAAATTGATGATGTCCCCGTTCAGTATTTGTGCATTAAGGACTGTCAGTTACATCTAGTGCATTCATTCATTAGAACCATTGTTAATCTGCATGCAACTGATTTCAGAGGAGCAAAATGATCAGAAGTCAAAGTTAACATAACAATTCCTTTTCTACAAATAACAGCCAAAGACATTGTGGGCCCAAATTTCAAAGCAAGTTACTACATTTGCAAGTTTTAAGTCACACTTGGCAGTTTTTCCAAACACAGTGGTCAGGAACTAAAAAAAATAAACATATGTTTCCAGGATTTTCTTTTCACATGCCACACAAAAAGTAATGTTACAACTATGTTTTCACTCTTTAAAAGTGCCTCTTAGAGAAGAAAGCTTTTTGTTTGTGTTAAGGTAGATGTTACAAAATAATGCTAAGAAGCAAGATAAATATTACTTTCACTGTATAAATGAGAGCTCAAACTTCCCCAAAGGGATTTATTGAAAAATCTTACTAACCTGTTAATGCAATGATATTTTGTATTTTAAAACTTACAGTTCTTCACAGTCATCTTCCAGATGCCTTAAACAGAAGAGGAATCTAAAAATTTGATCTACACTCAATTCTTAAGCAACAAGACTGATACATTTCTGCTTTGCTAAAAGAATAACAGAGATAAATATGTGACTTTCTTTGGCCTTGCCAAAGTCTTCCACCCTGTAGGTGGGTGAAAACTTACAGGTGTGGCTTATTCAAGAGAGAGGAAACAGTCAATCCTAGAGTGGGATTTCAACAGTTCATAAAGGTTGCCAGGACCTCGAATAATTAATCATCCAGGTGGCTCGGATCTCCACTCTAACCTTCCCACCTCAGTCCAAAGCTCTGCTCCCATTAAAATGTTAATGTCACACCTTGGAGGAATAACAATGCTAGCCATCAACACAGTAGGAGGGATTCATTTCTCAGTTCCCTAACAATGGCCTGAAGCCACAGAGAGAATAGGATCCAGGGCAGAAAGTGATTACAAGGAGAATAAAGGATGAAAAGTGGAGTCCTTAGGGAGATTATGGACACCTACCAGTACAGACCCTCTACTGCTGTGGATGGCTGCTGAACTCTGACAACTGAATGAGGAAGACAGGATGAAGAATAACAAGATACAGCAGAGCCACAGAGGCAAAATGGGCATAATGGGGATGTTTTCAAGGGAAAGGATGTCATCACTGAAGCTTAAGAAACACAAGGCTAAAAGGCTGTCCCATGCCCCTCCTCCTCTGATTTTTAGGGCAGTGAGACTACTCCTGTGATACTACAGAGGAAGACACAGGTCATTGTATATTTGTCAAAGCCCACTGAATGTACACAACCAGCCAGAATGAACCTTAAAATAGGATTGCAGAAATAGAGGCATCACTGTAGGTCCATCCATTATAGCAAACACATCATTTAAGTGTGTAGGCAGGCTATCATCACTTCTAGTAATTCTGCTGTAAACGTAGAACTATGCTTAAAAGTGTATCTATTTTTTATGGTGGAAGCATCACCATAGGGGTGATATCTTAGGACAGACAGATACACACACACACACACACACACACACACAGAGGAACTCCAAGGCAATGAAATTGCAGCATACAGGCTAATACTCTTCACCCTCATCATCTCCTTCAGCACTATCTGCTCCAGCCTCCTTATAGTCTTTCTCTAGGGCAGCCGTGTCCTCACAGATCTCAGAGAACTCCCCTTCCCCCATGCCCTCATCCACATACCAGTTCACAAAGGCATGCTTGGTATATGTCAGGTCAACCTTGTGGCCTAGGCAGGCCCAGGCCTCAGCAGTGGCTACAGTGTTACTCAGCATGGACACAGCTTGTTGTACCTTGGCCAGGTCTTGGCCCAACCTTGAAACCAGTGGGGCGCCAGTCCATAAACTGCATATTGTGCTTGGTCTTGATGGTGGCAAAGTCAGTATTGATGTCTTTGGGAACCATATCACCATGGCACAACAGGCAACAAGCCATGTATTTGCCATGGTGAGGGTCACATTTCCCCATCTGACTGGCTGGCTCAAAGCAGACATCTGTGATCTCTGCTACTGCTCTTCGTAGTCTTTCTCAGCAGAGATGACAGGGCCATATGTGGCCAGAGGGAAGTGGATGCAGGGGGAGGGCACCAGGTTGGTCTGGAATTCTGTCAGGACTCCATCAAATCTCAGGGAAGCAGTGATGGAAGACACAATCTGGCTAATAGGACGGTTAAGGTTAGTGTAGGTTGGGCGTTCAATATCAAGGTTTCTACAACAGATATAATAGATGGCCTCATTGTCTACCATTAAGGGATAATCAGAGAGCTCTAGGGTAGTGTGAGTGCTGAGAATGGAATTGTATGACTCAACAATAGGGTTGGAAACCTGGGGAGCTGGGTAGATGGAAAACTCCAGCTTGGACTTCTTTCCATAATTAACGGAGTTGTTCCATCAGCAGGGAGGTAAACCCAGAGCCAGCTCCTCCACCAAAGCTGTGGAAAACCAAGAAGCCCTGAAGACCTCTGCACTGGTCATCCAGCTTGCGAATTCCGTTAGTCAAAGTCAATGGTCTCCTTGCCAATGGTGTAGTGCCCACGGGCATAGTTATTGGCAATGTCTTCCTTGCCTGCTATGAGCTGCTCAGGGTAAAAGAGTTGGCAGTAGGCAGCACTTCAAACTACTTCAATGACTGTGGGTTCCAGGTCTGCACACACTGGGCACATGCTTGCCAGTGTCTGTCTCACTGAAGAAGGCATTGAAGGAGTCATCTCCTCCCTGAATGATCTTGTCACTTGGCCTCTGACCATCAGGCTAGATGCCATGTTCCAGGCAGTGGCGCTCCCAGCAGGCCTTGCTGATCTGGCCAGTGTGGATGGTGATGTACTTACACATATCTGGTCCTTAAGGAGGTCCACAGCAATGGAGGAAGTGAAGGAGGGCAACAAATATCTCCCACTAACAGACCGCCAAGGAGTCTGGGGGAGAAGTAGTGTCAGAAATGTATCTATTTTTTAGAGCAACTGTTTAATCAGTCAGTCTAGGATAGTCTTCCCAACATTTTCTTTTTTGCTGTTCAAGGCATTTTTGTTGCTTTTGTTTTTAACTTTATAGAGTACTTTGAGACCTTAATGACAGCTGCATAGTACACCACATACCAGCCTTGTGACTCAGCAGACTCCATGTCAGTAACTCCACAATAGCATAGTAGACCTGAAATTCTTTTGTCACTTAATGGCCATAATCATCATAACATCATAGCATAATATATTACTCAACTGTTTCTGGGGATGCAGGAGTGAATAAACATACTATGCTGCAGATTCTAAAAAGCACACATATACGATTACATATAATACAGAATAATGATAAAGACTATGTGACTATGTGTATTCACTTGTTTTTCTTATTTTTGAATATACTTTTACTTATGAGCTGTAAATGTAAAAGGTTACTGCAAAACTATACACTGTGTTAGACCAGGGCCCACCTGATATGTCTCATGCTCATCACACCTCTCAGGTGCATCTGCTTCTTAGTAGCTCTGAAGGAAGCAACTTTGTTCTGCCACGCTCTTCCACCATGATGTTCTGCCTCACCACAGCACACAAGCAACACAGTCAGCTGACCATGGGTGAAACCCTTGAAAAATGAGCAAAAAACTCATTTTTCTTGCTTTTAAATTGTTTCTTTCTGGCATTTGTCAGAGCTATGAGAAATCAGACTAATAGAAAATTGGTGCCAGAGAAATGATGCTGTTGCTGTGACTTGTCCTGTCAATGCAGCTCAGGTGTCTTTTTGAACTGCTTTGCAGGAAGAATTTAGAAATGCTTGGCGATGTGAACTAGAGAGCCCTAGAATGTTATAAGTAGAGGTTGACGATGGCTCTGGTGAGAATGCAGAAGACCAGAATCCTGATGGAAATTTGGACAGGTTTGAATTGTGTACTCACTGCTGACCCCACCAGGCTCCAATGAAGAGTTCTGATCCAATGGTCACACAAATGGGCCTGGTTAAACCAAATGGGCCACAAATAAACTAAAACTCATGAATCTGGGAAAGAGTCCAGTAGGAAGGAGGAAAGGTTGATAAGGATGGGAAGGAAATAAGAGAGGGGAAGAGAATTATCAGAATGCATTATACACACGTATGAAATTCTCAAAGAATAAACTTAATAGGAAACAAATTTAAACATAACTAGGAAAAGTAACAAACCTTCAAATGGAATGAGTGCTGTATTGACAATGACTCCACATTTCACATTACACATTAGCAGGGCCAGGCATGGTGGAATTTGACTTTAACTCCAACACTTAGGAGGCAGAGGCAGTCGAATCACTTTGAGTTCAAGGCTGTCATGGTCTCTATACTGATATCCAGGCAAGCCAAGCTTACATAGTGAAACCGTGTGTAGCTTATACACATGCCTAGAATTTTTATGGGAGATTGAATTTTAAGATAATAGATCATTAACCTGTCCAAGGGAATTTCAGGTCAGAGCAGGTTTTGGGATGATTCTGGTTGCATGCCTTTAGCCAAATTTATAATAAAAATTAGGATTCAAAAGCAGAGTAGAGAGATTTGAAAAACTTGCAATTTTGTTACAAAAGGATTATGTTTAAAGTTTAGACTAATGAATGTATGTTTTCAGATGACAGTAACCTCATTAAAAAGTAGTCAAAAACTTTGCATTGAAGCTTTACACTTTAGGAAAGATATCTTAAGTTCCTCTCAGAAGCCAGCAGGACCTCGATTATCCTACGCTCAAGAGTAGAGATGTGTAAATTCACTCTAAAAGACTTTCCCTTGAGCAGAAATGCAGCAAAAGAACTTCGTTCACACACAGCCTTCAAGGATTCATATTTTCATGACCAGGGACTCAAAAGTCATGGAAAGCCATAATCCAAGTGACTCCAAGCACTGTTCCAGGCACCTATGTGATGCTAGTTTTTCAGGTATATAGACTGCAAAGGTTGCTGAGTCATGACAGCTTCTACCCTTATTTCAAAATAAAACCTAGAAACAAGGCAATGTACAGCTCAGTTGGAATTCCTATGCAGCTCTTAGAGTGAAGTTAAAGATATAATGGAGACCTAATGAAGTTAGAGATTCCAGGAAGATGGAACATCTGCCAACAAAAGCTGTAGACAGTGAAGCCAAGCCAAAAGAGAAACTCTGAAGGAAAGACTAGAGAAGTCCTTTGGAACTCACATCAAAGCATTGTGTGATCTAGACGCTGGGCATGAGCTACACGCTCATAGGCACCTGCTAGCCATGCTTTGGTTTGACCCTTCCTGTTACTCCATGTTTTCTACTTTTCAGAATGGTTCCTGTGTTCCCGATACTTTGGAGGTATGTCGCTTACTCTTTTAAGAGACTCAAGGCTAGACCTTTACCTTGGATATCAGAAGATAATTGAGATGGATTTTTGAGGTGGAACTGTAATGATTTGGAGAACTCTTCAAGTTAGAATAAATGGGCTTTGCTTTATGAGATGGCCACAAGCTTCTGTGGGTCAAGGGGCAATGTCAGAACATGAGATGACCTCTACAGATTCATGTGCTGAGCATTTGGTCCCAAGCTAGTAGCACTATTTGGGGAGGTTCTAGATATTTTAGGAGATGAGGACCATTTGGAGGAAACAGATACTGGTGGAAGAACATGTTAAAAATCTCTCAGGGATAATCCCTCAGCTCCAGCCTTACAAATTCTTCTGAAGGTACTTATAAAAACTGTCATTATCTGGTGGGAAGATAAGATACTCCCTGAGAAACCTTGATTAACACCAGAATAACTTGTTCTCTTGAATCAGCTTATATATTTTGAGATCAGGTAAAGTACTTTTCACAGTGCTCTTTTGGAGTTAAGATTATTTCCTTCAAGATGGAAAGCTTCCACTCTAAAGATCAGCCTTCATAGTATCAGAAGATACTATGTAAACTATCAAAGGAGAAAAGCAATCAGTGATCCTACCCAGCTGCAAAGCCTATGAATAACAGCAAACCAACTTTGGTGCTTTGAATGAGAGTGTCCTCCATAGACTCCACATATTTGGACATTTTGTCCCCAGTTGATGGAGCCATTTTGGAAGGTCTTAGGAAGCATGGCCTTACTAGAGAAAAGATGTCACTGCGGGGTGGGCTTTGAGAGTTAAGCCTTGCAAGATTTCTAGTGGCTCTCTTCTTCTTGGGCCTGCTTCAAGATGTGACCCCTCAGTTTTCTGCTCTGGCCACCTCCTTCTGCCATGCCTCTTCAGTGATTGTCTCTAACCCTCTGGAACCATAACAAAATAAACTCTTCCTTTTATACTTGCCTTGGTCATAATGTCTTATCACAGCAACAGAAAAATAGTGAATATACCCACTAAACTATTTCTATTGGTGCAGTAATAGCACTTTTTTGGAGGGATAATCAATAGCTGTCTAATTGGACTTAATTAAACCCTTGTAGTAGGAAATTTATGTGTAGTACTGTAAACATAGCCAGGTACACATGATGTGAGATGGACAGACCTTAGGAAAAGACTACTTTTGCCACACTCTTAGACCAATGTATTTTTTTTTACTATACTCCAAGTATTTATCCTTATATTTACAGAAAAATATACTGCTCACCACTCATCAATGAAGCTTCTTCTTGCAGCAGATGAAGACTATCATGAAATTCCACAGTTGGTCAAATGCAGAGAATAAGGTGCTCTGAGGTACCCAGCCGTAAGTGACACATCCACAATGCAACTTCTAAGGCTCAAGGGATGTTATGGTACAGGGGTGGAAAGAACGTAAAAGCCAGAGAGAGAGACAAGACACCTGTTGCTACATAAGGCATTCTGAACATGATAGGGAAGCTATACCAATGAAATCTCCCTGCATATGTTAACAAAACCAGATGACATACGAGGGTGGATGGGGGAAATTTCATGGGTCCCACCTCAAGATGAAGAGCTGAAAGCAATCAATGCATGCTGAGGGAGAATCAGTTTTCTCCAGGAACCAAATCCCTGAGAGGTTATGTAACTCTAAGTGTGCAGCCCTAAACACAGGTACACATGAGCACCACTAAATGGACACAGTGTATTATATATGTAATTTATAAATGTATGCATGTATATGTAGCAATAAAAATCAAGAAAGGGGGTAGGAAATTGAGAGAGAGTTGTGAAGTGCAATGAAAATTAAATGTATTTGGAAAAGAGAGAACTGAGGACAGGAGCTAGGTAGATTGTTCAGCACTGAAGTACAGAGAGATTGTATAGACTGGGCCTACACTACTATAAAAGAAAATCATTTGTCCCTAGTTCAGCTTCCACAATCGACCCAACTTCTACTCCATATATGTGGCTAGCTACAGGCCAGCAGAGGTAGACACCAGCAGAGGTTTGAGGTGTTTTCCTGAGAGCATAAGACACAGACCATGATGACTCTGCCACAGAAAGCAAGAAGACCAGGTCAGTTTGATATAAATATAATTTTGATGATAGGTAAAGAGAATTCCATAATCAACAGAGAATCGTTCTAGCTGACACACATATACCTATATAAGTAGATCGAATGTTGAATAAATTGGGTCCGACATGGAAAAATGAAGCAGAGACAAAAATAATGCCCAAATAGTTTCATATGCCATAGAAAGAGTCCTCAGTTTCCCTGCATCCCCAACTTTCTGGCACTAAGACATACAATATTTCCCTTAAGCTAGGTAAACAAAGCCTTCCTCTTGTTATCTTAGAAAGCAATCAAAACTAATGTTTCAGTCTAAATACCCTTTCTGTTCTGTTATGTTTCTTTACCTAATTTCTAATTCACAATGAATGAAATCACTATACACATGAAAAATCAAATTAACAACAACAAAAATACCACTAGCAAATATCATTCTGTAATCCAGCACCTCATTCCCCTATTTAGATTTTTACACATCTTGGTATTCAAGTACTTAGAATATCTTGTTATGCTTTCATTCTTTGCTGAGAATGTTGTAATAGCTTCCTGGCTAATCACCTCACTACATTCCATCCCATCTGCAAGCCTCTTCTCAACACTGCCAAATTACTGTTCTCAAGCAGGCATTTATTATTCTTTTAGTCACAATGCTCATTCATTCATTCATTCATTCCTTTCAGACGTTGAGCTAATTTATCAAAATGTCATCATAGGTCCTAACTTCACAAAGCTGCATTCTAAGGACCACCACCTCAAACCACAGGCACCATTATTTACTCAATATATTTGCATGAAGAACATTGCCTCCCCATAACACATATTACTCCTTTTTTACATAGCCATAGCTAAGACAACTCTCTAACTCAAGTTCAGCGCCTCATGATTTAAGTTAAGCATCACCTAGTCTCACAAGTCTTCTCCAAAAGTGTAGCTCTGGGCCTGAGTCTCCATTGCTAGAAGAGCAAATAGACCAATTATGTGCTAAAGGAGACAATCAAAAGCTAAGAAGAGCATTAAACTGTTAGGGTTATTTTTTTAAGCATAAATAAAACCTTTATCCTAGGCAAACTAAAACTTTTTTGGATCTTCACTACTAATTGTTTAGCTTAACACTATTTCATGTTTAATACAAAGGGATATAGCATAATCTTCTGGAGCCTGTGTGTACACAGGTACTCTCCAGAGTATCACAGAATCTGGAGAGCCCCACATGTTGACTACTGAGGGTAGGGCAGTCTTACTTGTAGTCATCCCAGCAAATGGTTTAATTACAGGTTGTTCTCCTCACACCAGACCAAGGGTAACGGCCTGCTTCTTTCCCTAAAGACTTACTTGTGCAGAGACAAAAATCTATAAGGAGCTTGTTTAATTGTTATCCAAAAGGTCATGGGACCCTTTTATCCATTTTAAAAAGGCTCAACTAAGACATATGCTCAATGAGAGCCACAGTATTTTGAAAAGTTATAATGAATTCTTATGACAGAAATTATATTATGCATAATATAAACATCTGTATTTAAGGAAGATAATGGTTTAGCTCCAGGAAATAATAGCTAAGCAGTGATGACTTAAGCAAATGTTTTACAATTGATGGAAATAAAAATTATGTATTATTACAATGAAGATATCCTGGGAGAATGGGACAGGCGGTAACCCATTCCAGTGGACACCACACACCAGAGAGAATTAAAGCTTCTACAAAACAAACTCCCGCAAAAAGGGAAACTACAAAAAGATCAAACTTCTTGAAGTTCAAAGGTGTTAAATTCCACTGTTTAAGCTCCATTACCCATGTAGTTAGTTACTAGTAGTGCCACTTACCTTCAACAGAGTCAGTTCATCTCTTTAAAGGAAATATTCAAAGGCAGATTGTTTGCCTGGTGTCCTGGGTGCCAGATCACAGAGTTCGGAAGCCCTTAAGACACTGTAGCACTAGTTCTCACTAAGTCATAATTAACTTCACTGGGAGTTACATGATAGCAACTTAGAAGAGAATTTGGCTGAACATTTTTGGTATTCTACTTGGTAATTACAATTTCAGTGGGCATCTCAAGTAGGAAACAGGGGTAAAATCTGGCCACAAAAAGAAGCACATCAAGTAACTATCCTGATTTATAATGCCAATAAAGAGTAGTATATTAAAATTTCCCAAGAAACATCCCTGTTAGGACATTGATTTCCTTATGCATATAAATTCAAACAAAATGACTCCTCATAGTCTTTACTCAGGTTCTGTGGAACGCAACATATAAGGAAGTATATGACTAGGTAACGGCTCTCTATGTCACATAACCACCTTAGAAGGGCAATTATGTAAAGACTAAGTAAACGGCTGGATGCAATTGGGCACTTTAACCACATAATAAACTTTTGTTGAGGCAAGAAAAAGGAGCCATGACATCTCTAGTCTAGACGCTGAATATCTGAAGAATAAGATCTAGGTCAATAAGATTTGGACTTATGCTTCAAAATGAAAAGCCAATGCTATATTCAGAATGATAGCTCTAATGATAGTTATGTACTATAAAACTTGAAATTACATACAATGCAATTTTTCACTACCATTTATTGTGGAAAAAAATATTCCTGAAATTCAATTATAATTCTCCTTCGAAAGAATTTAGGTTTTACATGACCTACTTTTTATCATAAAAATGGAGATTATTCCCTCCCTTTGCTTACTTTACTCTAAATTATTGTATGTAGTTGGAAACTAATTTTAGAATATTATCAATGTGACATTTGAGTTTACATACAAAAAAATATACAAATGGATACAAACTTATCTTCATCTTTGCTGCCAGTGTTCTTCCCAGTAATTCACCTGAGGCACTGAAGAAATGACCTGCTTCCACCAGGTAGGCCTCAAACTATCCTCAGCCTCCTAAAACAGCACCACCAGCTGGGGACCAGGTGTTCAGACACATGAGCCTGTGGAGGACACTTCAGATTCAAACTACAACATCCCCATTTCTCAGTAGCCACAACAATGAGAAACAAAGGAAAATCAAACCAGAATGTTCTACCAAGAAAGGCAGACTGCTCTCTCATCGGCCAACCACCCATCAATGCACCATGTTTGTTAACATTCTAAAAGACATTTGTGTAGAGAACAAATTGACAGAGCTCCTGTTTATATCAGAAATTTCAGAAACGGCAGGAGATTTATTCGTGGAATCTTAACACCCATTCAGACTGTCGTAAAACACAAAGGACTAGATTCAATAAAAACTCTGTCCAACTTCCACAACACTTAAGTCTGTGTGAGCCTTCAAAACAAAATCAATTTTTCCAGCTTTGCACAGGGCTGTTCAGACTTCAGTAGGTTGGAGGCCAGCTGGGGCATTTCCTAACTCAGCCCCTAAATTAGTTTCAAAAGTAGTTTTGAGGACCACATTCAATCAGAATTCTCTCTTTTCTCTCTTCTCTCTCTCTCTCTCTCTCTCCCTCTCTCTCTCCTTTTCCTTTTTTTAAAACATATTTCAGAGTACATCGCGTGGAGAACAAACAACAGAACTGCAGCATATGTCTCATGCAGTTAAAAGCTTCAAAACTGGCCCATAAACAGAATTCTTTGGTACACAGTGAAAAAATATTTTTTGATTCCATAATCCGTACTACTAAAGCTGGGTATAATCACTTTTAAAAGTTGCTATGTCCATGGACAGCTGTTCTTCATACATACTGGGAATGTTTCCTTTACATTCCTAAGGACATCAGCATTTGACTCCAAGCCAATACCTTTAGAACTGGTGAAAGAAAAACACGCCCCTACTGATGCCTTACTCTCCCTACAAACTTTCTCTCACAACTAAAATGTTAAAACTTTTACCCCACAGCCCACATTCTGAGATTAGTCCAATAACTAATGTTCTGGCCAAGTAAAATACATTTTGTCATAGCTTGAAAATGTTACCTTTCACAGAAGTATAGTATTTCTGACCAGCAGGGAACATATGTCAACATTATCTATTATTACCCAATGTCAGGACCAGAAAGGGAAGGTGGGTGGTGGATGTTAATAACGACTTAAGCGATTTCTAAAAGAGGCATTTGAGAAGTACAAAGCCAAAAGTTTCAAATGTTTTGTCTTATTTTCGCTGTGTCAGCAATCTCCCCCCAACCCCCACAACAAGTCGAATGCAGCCTCCGACCCAATGCCTAGTTCTCTTTTTAATTTTAGCCAGTGCTTTGCTAAGCTGGAAAGTTTGAAAAATACCCTAGAAAAGTTCTCCACCAGAAAATGAAAAACAAAAACTTATGACCAGCAATGATGAAAGCGACTCCCACTCGCTAAGAAAAAGATTTTCGATCACAGAGGCACAAGAGTTTGGGATCTGAACATTTATTTTCATTTTTCAAGCTACTTGTCTGGTGTTTACATTTGGGAGTTAGGTTTCTCACTGGACATTGGAAGAGTCCAGGGAAATGTCAGTAGCCAGTGTGATTGTAGTAAAGCAGTTTTCATAGAAGTAGAGCAAAAGAGCAGGAGAGAGAGCTACCCGTCTCCAGCAGAATACAGATTTCCCCTGCGGGGGTGGAAAGCTGTGCTCAGGAATGTGTCTTTTTCTTCTGTGTATCATGATGTGTGGTAGTCTGTGGTTCAGAAGCCACTGTCCTGGGTAGCTATGACCATGAACTGAGCATTTTCTTCAGGATATCATGATTGTGAGCAATTAAGTTCTTGTTGCTTTCCGTCATATGGCTGTATCAAGTGTTAAGGTTTCAGTTCTTTCTCAGCACACAGCACCTTGAGAAAGAGATTACTTTGGGTCCCAAATCAAGACCTGTGTCCTGCTTCAGGCCTGGAGTGGGAAGTACTGGCCAGTTTTGTATCTGCCACTAAAGGCATTAGGTCTTTGAGCCACAGGCCTTTTGGAAAGTAAAATTTTCATCCATTCTTTTGATTACTTTAGAACTTTTCCTTTTGAAAGAAATCCTTCAGGAGAGAGCTCACAGACACATCTAAATACATCACTTGTGGTGAAAAGACTCTTAGAAATACAGAGAACTCAGCCATGGCAGAACATGTGTCACAAGACTAGAGGGGACAGTGCTTACTGTTTCGAATCTTGGAGGAAGTTATCCTAACTTGTTCTTCCTTGTCTTGCTTGGCTTCTAAGGAAGAAGTCACAAAACAGTTGTTTCCGTCTAGATACTGCATCATGAAGGCAAAAGCAGTTTTAATTACTCATGTCCTCTACATTGCTACCCTAGTAGATTTCATTGCTCTAAGAGGCAGGAGTCCAGATTCAGCCTACACCTGGGGATCCAAGACAATCAAACACAGAGAATTTTCTGCTAATGCATAGGCTGTTGTGCCTGATGCCCAAAGCAAAGCTCTTACAGAGCTTTGAGGGGATTCGTGCTGCATTGTGGGAGAGGTGGAGTGCCCTCCTCCTTTCTCTTTGATTCATCAGTCCTCTCTCATAGATTCCCCCTCCTGGGCCCCTAGAGAGGTAAGGTTGGCAGTATTTGTGATCAGAGATAAAGTAAATTGGCTGCCCTCTTTTGAAACATGCCTTCAACCAGTTCTCCTAAGCTGACAAAGCATAGAAGACACTGTCCAAAAAGAGCAGTGACTTTGACATAGGCTGCACCTTAGAGGAAGGGCCAAATGTGGACAGAAAAAAACAACTTTTCAAAATCTTTTCTTAAAGTTCTTCTTTTTTCTTTCTTTCTTCTTTTTTGGGACAGGTTTCATTCTGTAGTCCAGTAGTTCAGGCTTTCCTCAGATTCACTAGGTAGCTCACCTAGCTGATAGGAGTCCTCCTGCCTCAGCCTCCTGAGTGCTAATATAATACAATGAACCTTGAGCCACCATGCTGGTGGCTTCTTTATTATTTATTTATTTACTTATTTATTTATATATTCATTCATTTATTTTAAAACGGGGTCTCATGTAGACCAGGCTGGTTTTAATCCCCCTGTGCAGCTGAGGATGACCTTGAACTTCTGATCTTCCTAGCTGCTACATCATGAGTGCTGGGATTCTGAGAATGCGCAGCTACGCCTGGGTTTTATGCAGTGCAGGGGATTAACCCAGGGTTTGGGGATGCTAGGCAAGCAGTCTACGAGTGGAACTACAGTCCCGGCCCAACCTCCACATTTTTAAAGAAGAAAATTAAATTCTGATTCCACTCCATTTTGCCATGATATCATCCTGGGGAATTAAACAGTAGTATTGGAAGTCAGGATCCTGCTCCTAGTAGAAGGGGTAAGACAGTGTTTGGAAAAGGCCTGGGGAAGGCAGGATGGTAAATTAGAGACCAGACTAGGCTGCATCGCCAGAGCCTGTCAAAAAAAGAAAAGAAGGGGGAAACAGGAAAGGAGAGACTGGAAGGAGAAGGAAAAAGAGACGAAAGGAAGGGGGGAGGGGAGAGGGGAGAGGAGGGGGAAGGGGAGGGCACATACAAGAACCTGTTCTGTTGTCCTTTTAATCCTGTTCTTTGCATGGTGCTTCACCTATGGCTTGGGTACTTCTTTTGGCAAGTATGTTATTCCTCAGTTAAGAAAATGTTCTTAATTTCTCAAAGGCAGAACATGTGCATGCTGAAGGCCCTGGGTTCGAAAAAGAAAAACAAAGAATGAAATACAATTAAAATGTGTATGCATTGGCAATTATCATTTCTGGGGAAAAAAACCTCTAGAGATCAAATTTAAGGAAAATTAAATACTTCCTACAATGGGAGTTGACTTTAGTTGGTGATCATTCCAGCCAAAACAGAGAGACAGACTCCCAAGAAGAAAAACAGTAACAGGTCTTCAAAACATTAATAGTATTATAATAATTTTATTTGAAATGTACTGATCAGTTTTAACCCAATATTCTATTATTTTATGTCCCTGGATCTCAGGAACAAACTGTTCTCTAAGGAGAATTTTTGTTTGTACCACCATTTTATCATCATGAACACTAGAGCTCAGAGGGATTCAGTAAGTGACCTGGCAGCTAGTAGCTGGTTCTGCAGGAAGGAGCGACTGAGATTTGGACCCTTAACCACCTATGTCTCCACCACAGCATGCTGTCCGTAACAGCAACAGTTTGCTTTTGTGAAAGTGTAGGGCATTTTCATTCATTCATAAAAATGCCTATCAAAGATAAGCTCTTTAGGGATGCTAACACGAAATGGAAACCTATCTGCAAGAAATTTGTTTGCCCACAAGGAAGTGAAACAGCTTAGTGTTGAAGATATAAGTTCAATTACCAAAAATTAATCTTGAGGGCTAATTTTGACTGCACTTGCATTTTGAGATGGCCAGAGTCTAAGAAAAGCTGAAGAAGCATTTTTTGCTAAAGTTGCCGAGAACTAAGTTCCTTTTTGAGGCTAGAAACTTTTTTTTTTGTAGTAAAAGCAGGGGAAGGACTGATTGCCACATTGAAGTCTTGGTGCTCTGCACATACAAGCTTTAGGCTTTACAGGGCCATTCATGGACACTGCATCAATGGTTTTTGTTTCATGTAATTTGGATTCTAAAAACGTCAGTGATAGACAATTTCAATGGTACTCTATAGGAAAGTTTGCAGAGAATAGGAAAACACTTTGGAAGAGATAAAGAGACTAAAGAATGGGATTCTGACAGGGCTCTTCCCCCAGACATCACTGAGCAGCCCACAGAAAGCTCTCCCGGTGTCAGCAGAGAGCTAAGTGAACAGGGGGTACCTTCTTTCCATTTCACTTTCAAACTTTTTCCTGGTCAACATCATCACAAGTCTCCCTTCTTGCTGTGGCCTACGGTTATCAAATGCCATTGCCTAAATTTGGATTGAGTGCTAATATACTCTATTAGAATGTAACTGACAGGTTCTCATTTTCAGTTTCTTAGAGAATTCTTACACAAGGCTACCAAAACGTATGACAGACCCAGATACAACTAGACAGCAGCAGACAGGGAAAAGAATTATGCCAAATTAGTAAGACCAAAATAATCAAAGCATTGTAGAGTTTAGCCAATTATTCGAGATCTGCTTATTATCAATTTGTAGTACACATAGTCAGTATGTTTGGAAGTCACCAGGGGAATAGCTCTGAGGTTTGAGAGCAGTAAACTAATAAGCTACTACCAAATTAATGTGTGAAGAATGTAATCTTTCTTTTTAAAAAGGTACTAAGAGGAACTAAACACTTACCATTTATATACATTTTTCACTCAGTAATTCCTTTTCTAGAAATGAGTTCTAAGAAAATAATCAAGAATGTAACCATATGTTTGATTACATGATCATTTATGCCAGTCCCATTTCTATTAATGAAAAGATTAGAAACAACCTTATGGTCAACTATAGAGGACTGATTACATAAATAACAGTGCTGTCAAGACAAAGGGTATTGTGACAGAATATGTAATGATGCCGAAATGTATTTACTAGAAATTCCCTATATGAAAAAAAAATTTAGAAATTACAGTAGAATTTACATTATTTTACATGGGCAAAATGCTTAGAAAAATATGCACTAAAATATTAACAATAGTGCATGATTTGCATTTTTTGTACTTTCTAAGTTTTCTAGAATGTACATTGTTAATGAAGCAAAAATGGCCCCTACCAGGCTACAGAAGCATTTGTAAGTACAGAAAACCCATAGATGTCAGCAAGACCATCACTTCTCGGATTTTCCATTAGAGGTAAAAAGCCCTTTCCAACACAGCTGAAATAAGAAAATAAAATGGCTGCTTGCAATTACTCTACTTTGCAAAGCTATCCTTTAATATCAAATGGTAAAACTATCTGAAGGAAACATTGAAAATACCAGTTTAATCATAAAGTATTAAGTGAGGTAAAACTTTGATAATTTATTATGAGTTCACGTGATCTTTCAGTGTCTTAGTCTAATTACAAATAAAAAAGGGCAGTTTATGACATATCCTCAGATCTTTGAAGAATATTAGACCTAGTTCCCTCTTTAGAACAGGATTAAAAATAAATACAGAGAAAGAGATGGAGAAAGTGAGTCACCTAATTTACATCAAAGATAATGCAAATAAGTATTTCTTTAATAGGTGCTCAATACCTAAAATACTCAGTTATAGCAAATTAGCAGTCACTTCTTACTGGAAAATCTTAGTATTTTTAATCTTAATTCAGAATTTTTTATCTTGTCAACTCAGAATTCACTCTTTTTGAAAAAGAATAGTCTTTTTTTCTTTTGGAGACAAATGTAAGCCACAGTATACCTCAAACTAATTAAAGATGAATCTTTTCTGTAACAATGGTACAAAGAAAAAAAGCAAATTGTATTTTATGACTCAGACAAAGCAGTCATCCACCAAAAGAATTTTGCCTTCTTTTAATTATGAGAATAAATCATCCCATGGAAAACTGTTTGGCACATGTGAAGATAAGATGATGATAAATATAACACAAAACAGTAAGAGGAGGTAGACTCTCTGTTCAAGCAAACTCTTCCCAGTCACAGGGGAACCGCTGAGGACTAAAAGCTAAGGGACACTTTAGAGGCTTCAAAATGCCTGAGCTACTTCCAGTAAGAACTAGATAGAACCTTTCCAGTTGAGTTTGACCTATTTTAATCTAGTACATGACCTTTCATACTACTCCAAATAAACCTAAGCATTGAAATTCTTAGTACTTAAAAGAAGTTTCTCTTGTTAGGAGAACTCTTCACTGAGTCTGGGTTAGGACAACACAGAACTGGCACGTTACGCTTTTATCTCAGATCTCTGTGGCACTGAGAACCAAGGTCAAGTTCTGGTTTTCCAAGTGTCTTTAGCTTTGAATCCCACCCCAGATGCATAGAAGCTTGTACTCTGGGTCCCTTATGCAGATGGACATTTAATTAAAAGAAAAAACAAATCATTATTGTTTGCAATCCTGGGTCGGCTGCACAGTGTCCTGATGATGCATAGATGAATCTTTCCCTAGACAGATTTCCACAATCTATGTGACAAAGTTTACTAGAAATCTTGAGAGTACTACACCCTTTCCCACTTTTCCTAAGAGTAGGCTTTGCTATGATAGTTGGCTCTTGATCGCCCACTAAATTTCTGTGATTTTTTTCCACTTAGGAATCACCACTCATCTGCACCATTAACAATAAAAATAGCACCTCACCTGGAGAATATTTCCTCAAGGGGCATTCTTCATATTTCAGTGATTTGGCTCCTTCTAAATTTCAGATTGAGTTTCCTTCATATAATGGTACCTCTGTCTTGATTCTTATCCACACTGGTCCTAACAAGAGTGCTGTCCACCAAGTAACTCCTCCTAATTCAGGTGCTCAGTGCCTCACATAGTTCTTCCAATAGTATCTGCAAAACTGTAGACATGTTCTCCTGAACAAGAGAAGTGCTATTCTCTAGAGCCACCAGGCTAGCTTAGTGACCTTGTCTCATTATCCTAAAGGACTGGGATACATCATGACATGTTAAGAACAATGACAATACAGGTTCATGAAAGCAGAAAAGTACTAATAATGACCATGGATTGCAAGAGTATAACCTTTTACACTGGATAGTACATATGGCCCCATCTGTGTAGATACAGAAGTAACATGAGACAGAAACGGGAACAGAGAACACACATTTCAAAAATTTTGAAGAAAAAATGATGGGCAAAGAATGATTACTTAAGCTAAGAAAAATTCAGAGGTGTCCATCTTTGTTGATGAAGAAACCTAATTATTGTTATGATAATACTTACAGATGTCATTAGTGAATAATTTGCATCAGGTATTTCTTTTACTATTTATTTTTGATTCCTTGTAGTGTTAGGGATTAAACTTGGACCTTAAACTTTTCTAGGCAAGCAATATCCAATTGAGCCACATCCCACTCCCATGGGTCAGGAAGTTCCTCTTGCATATTTTCTTATATAATTTATATAAACACCTTTCCATATCCCTGTTTTATGTTCAATGAAATCAAAGTTCAGGAAAATTAAGTAATTTTCCCACTATCAAAATTCCAGTAAGTGGCAGATAGAGATTCAGTGGAAGTCTCCAAGTTCTATAGCCCATGTACTACGCCACAAAAAAATCAAACAGTGAGGAAAAGACTGAGGAGCAGGAAAGAACCTGGGAAAATGCAGTCCAAACACAAGTATAGAAACAACCTTCCAAATACATTGCAAGGTAGAAATATATTTTTCTGAAAAATAAGTTCATTAGAAAGTAAATGATTTTATAATTGAAAATAACGATACAACTAAAGTGGGATTGGATGATCATTTAGAGGGTTAAAGTTTATAGAGATCTTTAAAGCTACTTACTTTCACTGGTAGTATGTTCAAACTTTGCTGAAAAGTAAAATTTGAAGCCACTGGTCTTTCGTGGACTTCAGCAAATGGCTTAGTTATTGTTCTTATAAATAGTGGCCCTGACTTTCTAGACAGCCTACAGTCCAACTCAGGAGCCATGAGACTGCATTCCTCAAGTTTATATAATATAGTCTTGCACAGTAATAACAATAGTAGACACAATATGATTTAATGATACTAGCTTTAGACAGAGTCAAGAGTGAACCTAACAAATTAGTTTACAATTTTGTAGCCTATATTTATAGTTTTGAAGGTGAGCATTTGTTTGCTCAATAATATTACAACTACAGTGTTGTGTTTCACTCTCAGTGTCTCTATTCTCCTGGAAATTGAAGCTTAGTAAGGGGTGGCAAAACCAGAAAGTCACAAGGGAAGCAGATCCATAAACAAAGTTTCAGAAACTGACAGACAGAAATCCAGGGAAATGTGACAGAATTGGCACCATGGAGATAACAAGTCTGGCTTTTACCACAAGGCAAGAGACTGGAGTTGTCTCTTTTTCAAAAAAAAGAACTGAATTGGCAAGAAATTAAGGTGTCTTGGGTAAAAGGTAGTAAACTGATAAGAATTGTGAGTGAGTCCTAGGAGCTTTGCTTTTCAGAAGCTCTGTAGCTGAGGGGGGCGTTCCCTGGCATGCAGAAAAATGGTGATACTCAGGTTTCAAGAGGTAGGGGTGGGAGGAGGTTATTTTAGATATCATTTACACAATCTCTAAACCTGGCCCCAATGGTAGCATTCTGTGACTCTACGTTATAATGAAATAGGCCAGTCTGAAAGGGTAAAAGATAGGGAGAAATAAAATATTACATTCATAGCAATGAACAATTTAGATAGGAAAAAATGGCAGTCAAGACAATCTAATTTTTTGAGGTCAGTTGGTAAAATCCACTGTCAGTGGTCTAATTCTCTAACTATTAAGATCAAGAAGAAGACAAAGGAAAAAAAAATGGCTGATGTAGGGCCATAGCCATCAGAAACACAGCAATACTCCCCTGGAAATCTACATACAACGTGCAGAAGGTGCACCAACAATTCAGAAGAGACAAACAGATGGATGCCTCTCTCTGCAAGTCACTTGAGAAAGAGATCATGGTGCCTCTTTATTCTGGAAGAGTCAGTGGGGTTAGAGACTACAAGAATATGTCTTGGTGGGTTTAGTGTGAAACCTGCCATTTTATTTTGTGAGGGCTGGACTTATCACCTCAGAAGTGTGAAAATAAGTGTGAAAAACATTACCCCCTCCCACCCCTATTTCTTCTAATAAATTATTTTTTAAACCCCTTTACTCAATAAATGACCCTAAATACACCATAGTCCCTGTTCCTCATGCCAGTTTTTCACCTTTAAACAAATTTGTGAGAAATTCTTAGGATCAAAAACTCGGAGTTGTGGTATGTATGGACATTTGGGGTGAACTGCTATGGGACATACTCTCTTCTCCCTCTGCTACAAGTTACTACACTCAAAAATGCTCTTTTGCCAACCTATGTTTCATAGGAAGATACTCTTGAAATGTTCTCTGCCCCTTAAGAAGGAACTTCATTGCTGTGGCAGTGGCCATTCGCACAGGACAGACGGCCACATATTGTTGTTCTCACTTAGACCAGAACTAGATACAACCAATGGTCACAGGACGTGTAGTAAAGGAAAACACCATATAAAATACAGTGCTGTATGCTGACGTGAAGCATGATTATTACGATCTTAATCAAATATGAAGAAATGTGTGTGGTTCTAGAGGGAAGGAACTTCCCCAGTTTTCCCATTCCTTTAAGGCTAGATCACAAAACTCCATCATAACCAAAGCCAGTTTTGAAGAGTCTTTGCAAGTACTTTTGCTGAGACGATGCTGTGATTGACGTGTGGCATCAATAGGGGCATAATAGTTTCACTTCACTAGTGATTTATGACACTCAGAAGCACTAAAAAAGGTAAAGGGTGTTTTTCTCACACCTCTTTATATTTGGTAAGTGACAGGTCCCACCCAAGTAGAGATCCCATTTATTTTAAATGATAGATTTTATTGTAAAAACACATAAATCTCTATCTCACATACTTTGATCAAACTCTAACCTCATTTTCAAAGTACAGAAGCAAGTGTGTCCACTAAAAGTATTTTCCGGCATACTACACTTTGAAATTATATCTAACTTCTAAATCTACTTTTTACCCTTCTTAAGACCTACCCCAGAAAATACGGGCTTCAGTTTTTTTCTTTCTTCCTAATACCGGTCATTTGTTGTTCCCGTTCTTTCTACCATATACAGATCTCCATTATGACAGAAAATCTATTATTATTCTGTCTTTTAGGTTTTTGTCTTCAATCATGTTTTTAAAATTTTTTCCTTCTTTTATCAGTAAGGTGAGAATTATTTTTAAATCGATTAGATTGATTGATTTATGGGGGTCACTCATGGAACAGTGTACTTGAGATCAGAATACAACTGACAGGAATCGTCTGCTCCTTCTACCATGTGGTCCTGGGGCTGGAACTCAGGTCATCAGGCTTTGTGGAAGTGTCTTTATCTATTGGATCATCTCACTGACCCCATTAAAATATTTTTAAGTGCATGCCTCAACATATTTGTAAAGTAAAAACAATATCTTGCATGATTGGCTTTGTTTTTCGTTTGTTTTACAGCATTGTTCATTCGCTTTGGGTTTGAGGTTTCTGGATTCTTTCTCTCTCTCTTTTCCTTTCTTCCTTCTTTTTCTTTTTCTTTCTTTCTTTGATGCAGGACTTTGTTATGTAGCCCAGTTCTCAAATTTGTGATTTTACTGTTTCACTGAACACTGGAACCACAAGCGTGTTCCACTATGTTTGGAGCCTTTGCTTAACTAACATGCTGATGTTTTTCACATTTATTTGTCTATGTGTGGGAACGCTTGTGTCACTGTACATATGTGCAGGTCAGAAAGCACCTTGCAGGAATTGATCCTCTCCTTCTACCCCATGAGTTCCAAGAATCAAACACAAGTAAATCGTCAGCACTGTAATTCTCTCCTCCAAGAGCTCACTGTTTGTGCTCCAGTTATTGACCCCGGGGCTTAGGGGACCTTCACACACAGCTATCCCCACACTTCCTCTATATTCAAGTCTTCACTTAGAAACACAAGGGGATACCTTGACATAAGGCAAAGCGCACCATCGTGCCCGCATGCCTACATCACTAATTCAACAACATGAAACTGTTAATCCTAGCATTCTTGTGAAATGTACCAATCAAACATTTCCTTCATGCTGTAAAAGAAGACTTATTGCAGATTATTAGCAAATTAATCTTCTACTAGTACTGAAAATCACTTTCAGAGACTGTCTATTGGAAAGAGGTAAGGAATTCACATCTGCTCTGAGCACATGAAAGATGGTGTACATTTTATGTCTCACAACTTTTAGCAGTACGTACTAAACTTAAGATAAAAATCAAAATGCAGTTGAGAGAACACCCAGATCAAAAAAGCTTCCTAAGTTCACTGTCTCCAGGTCAGAAATAAAATAGTATCCCACTGTAAGGGCATTCTGCTCACCAAATCCAAACCTATTCAGAAACAAAAGAACAAAAATGAGATTAAAGCACAGCTTTAAAATTCCACAGCTTTATTTAAGAAGTGCTATGTGAGCTATAAAGGATTTCCTGCCATTCTTGCTTTAAATAATTTTATAATATTCTTTTGTACTTGGGTTACTCTAAAGCCAAATAATCATGTATGCAAATGACTCCTTACAACAGTGGATGACCCATCAATGTAAACATTAGTGTTTATCCAGAAGCATTATATGTTCATACAAAAAAAAAAAAGCAGCATTAAAAGCTGTGGTCAGATCAGAAAACCACAACTGCAATTGTTTATTTATATAGCTCACCATATTACTCTGTAATGTGAGTTTACATTTTTTAAAAATTTCTAAACAATGTTGAGTTTGTCTTACAAGAGTTAAAAATGCACGGTTTGCCTAAATGATTAAAGACAAACAACTTCGGGTTTATGCCTGTAGTAAGACGCTTTAATATGGAAATTATTTACTTTGCCTAGGCTTATATAGTTTTCATTTTTATGCTGCCCTTGAAAGTCTATGATAACAGGCCTATTCAGTGGAATTTGTGCATTTTTTTTTTCTCTTTAGTTCAGGGCAGCTGGTTTCTTTCCTCTCTAAGCAGAAAGCTAAAGTATATTTATCACCCTAAGAATGACTCAAAACAAACAGGAAGTCTTCATCAGCCGGCTCCTGGGCATAGCTGATATTAGGTACTGGCAGAGAGGAAACAGAGGCTCATTCTCTAGGAGCCCGACATGTACACGCAGATGCGGCGATAACCGAGTTAGGGATGCTCCAAACGACCACCATGTTCTCCCAAGATTAAGTGCTGCTGCAATGCTCGCCAGCTTTCAGAGGCTGCGAGAATTCCTCAGGAGTTTTCCTTTCCATTTTGGTTTGAAAGAGCAGTTTGAACTGGATACCAGGAGCCTTAGAATCCTTGTGAACCTATGCGCCAAAGGAAACCTGGGAGGGAGCTATTCTGGGAGATTTGGCTTTGATCTGGTTGCTAGGAAAAAGCCCTGCTTTTGTCTGAATGGCTCCTTCAGTCAGAACGAGGCCTCCAGGTCACTGTCTGAATTAAGTGAAGAGAGTTTTTTGTGGTTTTTTTTTTTTAACGTTAAAAATGAAGTTGTCGCTGTATGCCACAATAAAGCTGGAGAGAGCGACTGTATTGCCATGCAATGATAGAGTCTCTTTACTACAACTTAAACTCCAAGGTATTCGGTGAAAATCACTGGAGCATGCTTGCAGATCAAATATATGCAAATATTCCTCAGTGACACATATGTTTTAGAGACTTTCTCCTTCACCTTCTCAAATAAAACCTGTTTCAGATTCAAAGCCCACTTTTTTTATTAATGCAAATGTTCACTATCAAACAGTTTTTAACCTTATAAATAAATAGAAAGGTCAATCACATCTAACTTTTTCCAAATAGACCAAACTCAATAACTGGGCTGCAAATTACTAATACTAATTCAAAACTATTAGGCAATGTGCTTGGGGGGTCCTTTAAATACTTTCTTTTTTTTCTTTTTCTTTTACTTGTTGAGTAATCTTGTTTAGGATAAAGCAAGTACCTTTGTATAAGGACTTCACAGCCAGTATCTAATCTTCACAGATCCTGGTGAGGTAGAAAAGGAAGAAATCTTATCTTCATTCAACAGATGAGGAGACAGAGATGCAAGGAGTTTGAGCAACATGCTCACATTTTAAGGGACATACTTTCCAGATGCAAGAAATGACAGAAGTTGGACAGGAGTGTTACCTCCACTCCCACGCCCCCATGCCCTTTCATGGCCTGGATTTTTCAGTGACTACACTAACTCTGTACACGCTTAGGAAAACATGTAACTATGAGTCCTGTGAGGATCAAGCCCTCCACCAACAGATTCAGGTGCTAATGAACAAAGCCACTAAATGAAAATTTAAGTATCCTCAAGCAGAAAGCCACCAGTCAAGTTCCTTCTGGGTCATTCTAGAACAGGAAAGCAAGGGCTGTTTTTTTAGAACTTTGTTGACTTTTGTTCCCTCCTTGTTGTTTGAAAATTATTTTGTTCTCCTAGCAAATCCTGAAAGCATACATGCAAAATTAAGAGAGAGCCAAGAGGAAAACTGCATAAATAAACATTTACTTTTAAAGAACAAAAATGAAAGAGGGAAAATATACAGAAGCTGAGACCCTCAAGACCAGAGTGTCACAGTTATATGAACGATTCTTCACTTGTTTTTACCTGTCTGTCTACACAGGAAACATAAGGAAAGGCTAAGAATGAAAGAGATCACTTTCCAGACAGCATCAGACATGTCCTTTAAAGGAAAGTGGCTGTTCTATTCCTTGGAAAAATTTTTAGTGAAAATAAATTCAAAGTTACAGGAGTAGTGATCAGATACTACCAGAATTATCCAGGTGATAAGATTTTGATCCTTCTGCCCCCCTAAAAGGCTGGGGACACATCTATCACACAGGACTACCTCACCAAGGTTTTGAGAACAGGAAGGCAGCCTGGGCTATCTTTTGGAATGCAATTACCCTGCAGACGACCAGGCCAAAAAAAAACAAAAAACTCAGCAAGCCCAAACCAGACCTCCCTGCCAAAAGACATTCACACTGTAAAACAGAAACGTTTTCAGACAAACAGGGCATCACCTACCTATGTGCGTCCTCAAGTCTCTGCTCAAACTGCACATACAATCGTAGAGCTGTGTGTCAGAGCTCCTTGAACACTACACCAATGTCCTGAATCTATCGAAAGACACAAAGCAGATATAGATTTTCACATCAAACTGATGGAACATGAATTCTCTCAATCCAGGACTACTAGCATATTAAGCCCAGCTCTGAATGTGGACAAGAACCAAATTGCCTTCCTGGATCCATGTAAAGGCAACAGGCTAACAGTACCAATTAGCCAGCGACACAATAGGCCTTCATGTACGGCCATGGACCAACTCTGAAGAACCCCTACTGAGTGGGACCCAGACCCGGGGGCTTATCCTGCCCTCACTTACTCACTATTGCCTTGTGCAGTCATTCCAGCAACCCACAAGGACTTGGCATGAGTTTCTCAGAGTGTCGCCATGGCTAGAAATAAGCAAGAGCCAAAAATGAATTAGGTAGAGACAGGAGCCTACAGGCACACATTCAGCAGGTGAATTTATTTGCAAATTACACTTTTTACCCTTCTCATCTGAGGTTTTCTTTAGATACTTGGAAGAAAATGTTGTCATTCTTAAAGCAATATCTGGTTTCAATATTTGATTCATAGCCAATCATACAAAAACACTTAAAATAATTCTTTTTAGTGTTATTATGCATTTGTGGAGGGCTTGTTGGTTGTTGGATTCAGTGATAAGAGTGTTATTGTTAGGTCTGGGTTGGCTTAAGATAATTTTTTTCTGGAGATTTCTCTGTCATTTAATTGAGTCACCTTGTTTCTTCTGCCCCAATACACAACTGTTCCTGTTATTCTTTGAATTAATTTGGATAAGAGCCTTCTGTAAAAACCATCTTTCTGGATCCACAACCTCTTCTCTGAGCATTTGTTAACACATGACATTCTACTAAAATGAATACACCAGAAATTAAACAATCCATCTTGTTTAATATTTTTGGAGGCTTTCAAAGTACTAATCACTAAATCAGTAATCCCCAGCCCTGGTTTTCTGATAGCCTGAGGTATCTCCAATTACTTCATAGATTATGAAAAATAAAATTCCAGAAAATTTTTTCAGAAGAAAATTAATTATAATTTATTCTAATTTGAAATATAAATATTTGTCATTAGAGAAGGAAGTACTGGTCACAGTGGGACTTGGAACATTACGAGAAAACAAGTCACAGCATCTTTTGAAACTTATCAAAGATGAAAATCATTACACAGTCCAATTTTCTTTAAAAAGAAGAAAAGAAATACTATTATTGTTCCTAGGAACTTAAATTCTAACACACACCTTATGACACAATCAAAAGGGAACTAAGACAAAACCCATTCCAGGACATTTCCTCTAGAAGAATGCAAATAAGGTGTGTCACATATTTTCATGAATAAAATAAACATGATAATATCTAATAACACCATTGCACTATTCAATGTGCCTAAATTACAGTTGTACTAAGAAATGAGAAAATCTCTGGAATGGGACCAAGATTGCTTTTTAATTGTCCATTAGAAAAAGCAAAAAATAAAATCGCCTGCAATGATTTCCTTTTGAGATCATTCACCTTATTTTTAAAATGCAAAATCAAAAACATGGAGACGCACAGTGAGGCTGGGCAGTAGAAGCCGAGCAAACTGTCTCCTCTCCTCAGCTTGGGTGCAGCAGCTACAGCAAGCCCACAGTGCCAGCTTGAGACTGGCAGCTAGCACCACACACAGAATCTTCCTTTTTCAGTTCCGACTGATTCCACTGGCATCACTCTATCTCTCTATCTCCTCGATCTCTCTCAGTCTCTCTCTCAATCACTCTCTCTCTCTCTCTTTCTATCCCTCTCTTCACCTTTTCTTTGTTTTTCTTCTGAATTAAGATCTTTCAACGTAGGCATGTTCTTCCATTATGTGAAATATTCCCAAAGCCCCTGGAAAACAATGACAATTTTCATTTTCACTTTAAAATTCCTCTCTCAGGGGCATATTCCATGAATGAATGGCTTGCAGGGCTAATAATAAAATCTGCCAACTGTGCCAACACAAGTGTAAGCATAGGAGAGCTAAGGCTGGCCAAAGGATTTCTCTCATGCCTACAATTCTGACTCCTTCCAAGAAAGCTGTAGTGTTGGCCTGCTCCTTTACCTGCTCATTCACCAGGAAGGTATTATTTTTTAAAAGTGAGAATAAATAGCTCTTACAACCTCATCATTGTTTTGAAATCATCATTTCTATTAAAAACTTCACTTCATCTATTAAGATGTTTGAGAATCGGATGCAACAAAACATACCAATGTCTTTTGAAGAAGCAACATTATACTGGTTAGGAAAGAACTGGAAGCAAAGAGGTCATTTCCCATTCAAATTAAAGGTCATCATGAAATACTGTAGAAAAGTCTCACACATGTACAGTGATTTCACAGTCACAAATTCAACTCATCTGACCTACCCAACATCTGTACCCTAATATTTTCATCACTAAATCGTCTAGATTCCAGAGAGCATGCTGACTGAGCTCCCACCCACCCAGTGGATTAACCAAGACCATTTTATTTTTCCTGTGAAATATCATACTTGTCTTCCCCCTGAAACAACAACAACAGCCCCATTTACCCACCATCAGTAAGTTGGTATGTAAGAAGAAAGCAATAGCTAACTGTTGAAACAGAATAGAAAAATATTTACACAATTTATTTCACTGTCTGTATCATGGATGAGATAGAATACAAGCTGTTCTCCATTACCATGGACTTGCTCACCTTTTCATTCATCTTCATTTAACAAATATTTATTGAACACCTACTATGTTCAAAGCACTTGGCTGGTATTGAGTTTACAGCACTGAATAAATAAAACAAAGGGAGCCTTGTCCTGTTTCCTTAATTCTCCTGGAAGTATGGAGGCAGAAATAAAACAAATGGGTTCATCTTCTAAAATTTAAAAGTCCTATGAAGAAAACACAACTGGGAAAAGAGATGAGGTTATTTATGGAAGTTTATTTCTCTGAATATGTAGATTGACCTAGTTTGATTTTTGTCACCGTGATAAACACTCATTACCGAAAGCAATTCAGGGAGAAAAGAATTTATTAAAGCTTGCAGACTACATTCCATCATCGAGGGAGGCCAAGGCAGGAGCTGGAAGCAAGACTCTGGAAGCAGGAAGTGAAGTAGAGGCCATGAAGGAATGCTCTTTCCTGTCGTGCTCTTAGGTTCATGTTCCATTGCCTTTTTGGACAGCCCAGGCCCAACTGCCTAGCAATGGTACTGCCCATGGCAGATTACACCCTCCTATACCAGTTAGCTATCAAGAAAATGCCCATAGGCCAGTCCGCTAAAGGAAATTCTTTAATAGTGGTTTCCTCTTCTCAGGTATGTCAAGTCAACAAAACAAACTAATCCTTTGTCAGCTTTGACACACAAGCACATCACTTTAAAGCATAATCTTTCCTTTCTTGTTTGCCTCCAAGATCTCAAGTTAATATAATATAAAGTTACAACTTTAAAAGCCCCACAATCTTTAAATATTCCAATGGTTAAAAAATGTAATGTCTCTTTGATATCCAAATTCTCTTAACTATGGGCTCCTATAAAACCCAAAAAGAGTTACATTCTTTCTTAGTTCAAGAGAGAAGAACCAGGGCACAGCTACAATTGAATTAACGCAAAATCTACAGTTCAACAGTGTGAATCTGTCTGACATCTGGGACTCACCCAGGATCTCTTCTGGGCTATAAGGAGATTAGGAAGCTAATCTCTGGTCCTGCTATCCACAACATGTACAGCTTGTTTTGTAAACTAAGCTGGCTCTAATCCATATTGGCTGCTGTCCTTGGTGGTCCTCACATTTCCAGCACACTGGAGTCCACACTGCAACTGAGGCTGCATCTTCACCAGCAGCCTCTCCTGCCTCTCACAGTGCTGAGCCTCAGATGTTTCCTTTCATGCCTTCAAAACCAGAATCATATATGAGACTCATATATTACCTAGTTCAGCAGCAAGCTTATGATACAGCTTTAGTCTCCTCTACATCATCATTTAGGTAGGCCGACCCTGAGGAACTACATTCCAGAAGGTTTCAACCCTAGCAAACAAGCATCCATCACAGTAAAGGAAAGGTTTTACTTCCACAGAGTCTTAATCCTAAATATCACAAAGAGTCCTAATAACCTTTGCTTCCCTCTGAAACTTCACAAACCAGGTCTCCATCATCTATATTTCATTCAACATATTTCTATCTTCCAAGCTCTCACATAACAATTCATTAAACTCTGAGCACTCAATGACTGTTGCAATCCAAAGCTCCACTTTCCTCACACAAAACGGCCCAAGGCATAAAGTCTACATAGTCAGGTCCATCACAGCAGTGCCCATTCCCTGGTACCACTTTCTGTCCTAATTTGGTTTTGGTTTCTGTTGCTAAGGTAAATAAAATGGCCAAAGGTAACTCATGGAAGAAATGGTTTATTTGCTAACCATGACAAAGACAGTGGCCTGCTTCTTAAAAAACAGCAGAAGAGAGCTGGGGAGATGGCACGTGGCCTGCTTCTTAAAAAACAGCAGAAGAGAGCTGGGGAGATGGCACAGTAGGTAAAGGCGCTTGCCACCAAGCCTGACAATTTAAGTTCCACCTCTGAGAACTACATGTTGGAAGAAGACCACTCCTGAAAGCCATCCTCTGACCTCCACATGCATGCTGTGGTAGGCACACAAAGAGACATATATACATTGATACATTGATATATATACATATATACATGTACATATATACATATATACATCCCAAGGATGGAACGATAAACTGTTATACTGAAGAGAGTAACTGACTCACAAAAACAAGTGGTGTATGTTCTCTCTTTATGAATCCTAATTCCAAATCTTTAGATGTAAGTATATATTCTGATATAACATCAGGAGGCAGGAAAATGAAAAGGAATCATGGAGTAGAGGAGAAAAAGGAGCTCAAGAGAGGGGGATAGTAAGAAGCAAGTGTTACCAAGTGGGAAATAAGGAAAAGGAGGGACACTTTAACTGAGGGACACTATACAGGGGAAGAGAGAGAAGAGACAAATAACACTTACATTGTATGAAAAACTAGAGGAAAATCTATTAGTTCAAAAGCCTACTGAAAAACACTACATAGATATAGATATAAATAGATATAGATATAGATAGATACATATAGATATAGATATAGATATAGATAGATGCATGTATTTACTGAAGGCTATATAGTAAGAAACACAGTGGCAGGCAGGGGAAACCTCCCTTTGAGTTGTTGGTTAAGGTAACTAAAAAGACTCCCAAAATAACACAGGCTCTTGCCACAGTCCTTGATTGCATTCCAGAACTTGAAGGTAAGACCCTATTGCTGAATACAGTACATAGTTCAGTTACATAATAAGGAGCAATCCAGCTGGAAGTGATCTGGAAATCTCCTCCCTGAAGACTAGCTTTCAGTATCAGAATATACTATGCAAACTGCCAAGGGAGAAAACCAATCAATGATCCCATCCATCTGTAATGTCTATGTACCACAAAATGACTGGCCCAACAAATAATCTCTGTTGGTGCAGTAGTGGTACTTTTATCTTGGGGGTAATCAACAGCTGTGTAATTGAACTTAAGGCCCACTTAATGGAAGGGAACTCATATGTGGTACTGTAAACATAGCCAAATACACATGGCTGGAGAAATCATAGATCCTAGAGAAAAACATACTTTTGTCACATCCCTAGACCAATGTAATTTCTTACTGAATTCTAAATACATATCCTTACATTTACAGACAAGTGTATCTCTCATCATTCATCAAAGAAGCTTCTTTTTGCAAAGTGACTTCTTTTTATAAAGTACATGCCAGCAGGTGGGTGGGGTTAAGAGAAGTGTATACTGGAGAGTGTCTGTGAGGTACACAGCCCTAAGTGACACATCTACAATGCAATCTCTACATAGAAGGTTGATCAAAGTCTATTTCATGAAATCACAAAAATTCAATGAAAAAAATTCATTACAGTGTTTTAAAATAAAAAGAAATAACACAAGGAAATAGTCATGGGTATTGCACTTCAGTTTGGTTTCCCAGAGAGGTACTGGATAGTTCAGTGCTTTTTTTGGTCTTTTGGGTTTTTTTTTTTCCTAGAAAGGGGGTCATTTAGGAGGAAAAAAAGAAGAACAAGAGAAAAAAGAAAGAAAGAAAATTGGTAAATGCTATAAGGTGAGTCCAAGGAACACAAATGAGACAGGAAGGATGAAGCATAAGGAAAAGGCCAGTGAAGGAAGGCTGAGAATGTGAGGTAGGTGGTTGGAACTGACTCTAACTTCAGTGGTCAGCCTGCAGAGAATATTAGAGAAGAATGCGCCTTGATGGGCACTGTCCAGTGGTGTCAGATCCCTAGGAAATCTAAAGAAGGGCATCAGGGAAGAATAAGGATATATTTTAGACTGTGAGGCAAAGGAGGACCTGACAGTTTTGGCATGGTTTTTACCCCAATAGTTGAGGGGATGGTGGGCCACTAACTGTAATAGAGACATCTGCAAGGACTAGAAGATCTCAGGGGTAGAAATTCACATATTTAAGCTTATCCCTCAGCAGGCCTTGGACCCATGGACGGAAATTTCTTTGGTTGCTCTCCTCTTTTTTCTGTGTTCCAATCTCCTACTAAATCACAGTATTCGGATACTGGTATTCTTCTCAACTCTGATCCCAGAAGCTTCATGCCTCAGATTAAGAACAAATTCATCTAAGTCTTCATCAGTTGAAGCTCTCTACAGAATGGCAATATTTTACTAATATTCATTATTTTCATTTGTTATTAAGAACTGACTTTTAAGGTTGGAGAGAGGTTAAGGGCACTAGCTGCTCTTGCACAGGACCTGGGTTTGAGTCTCAGCGTCCATATGGCAGATAACAATTGTCTGTAACTTCAGTTCCAGGGGACCTCTTCTAACCTCCACAGGTCTTGCACAACCCAGGTGCACTTATATACATACAGGCAAAAACCCATATACATAAAATAAAAATAATAATTTTTTTTTATTTCAGAAGAGAATTCTGTCTTATACTCCAGGCCCCCTGAATTTAGACAAGATTCCAGAGTCTTTCTGGCTTTTTCGGTCCCTACAGTCCCATCCCTACTGTCCTCAGGGCATGTACCCATTGCCTGCCCTCTGCTGCCCAACCAGACCTCATCCTTTCCCCTCTACTCAATGGCCCTCTGACTGGTATGCCTTCCCCATAGTTATGCCTTCAACAGTCCTGCCAATCTGATTCATATCTGCCAATAGGATTCAGATCAGGTGTCCTATTTTCAAGAAAAACAATTTTTGACCCCACTTCAGTTAAGCAGGACTCTTCATCTGCATTTCCTGCAGTTATAAAGTCAGACAGCTGTGTTTTGGCCATGTGCCACTCTTGAGTAACTTGCCAAAACTTATAGTTCTCTGCTGCTTAACCTGGAGTGGGTGGGGAAGTGGGGCAGAGGAAGTCTAGTCTCAGAAAATGCCCAGGAGGCAACATACCTACAATCGCATTGTCCAGCATGGAACAGGACTCTCATTTTTGTTTCAGTACTCTGGCTTTCTTGTGGAAATAAGTCTTCTTTCTACTGTGATTATTTTTTGCCCATTAGATTAAAAGGTCTTTGAGAAGATTCTAATACATTCCTTACACTTATAATAAATTGTATATGTTTTCTCTGTTAAAAAAAAAAGAAAGATAAGTAAAATTTTCTGATTTATTTTTTTCTTGAGACAGGGGTATCCAATAGCCCCCATTGGCCTGGAACTCACTAGGTAGACCAGGATAGCCTCTATCACCCAGAGATCTGCCCACTTCTGCCTCTCGAGTGCTGAGTTTAAAGGCATGAACTCCTGCACCTGGCATTCCTTCTGATAATTTAATGAACCCTTTTCATCTCTGTATTTGATAGATATTTTGTGAATTTTTGTTGATAAATAGATGCTGAACATAAGACAAAAATTTTTTAAGATTTTTATTTTTTTTCTACTCAACTAGATTTGAATACCCTTAAGATAGAACTAAACCAGAACTGGAGAGATGTCTCAATGGTTAGGAGCACTGGCTTCTCTTTCAGAAGACCTAGGTTTGATTCCCAGCACCCAAATGATGTCTAACAACTGTCTGTAACTCCAGTTCCAGGAATCTAACACCTTCGATTGACCTGCTCCATCCAGTACACTTACATACATGCGGGCAGTACGCTCATACATATACAATAAAAGCAATAAAGAAAATATGTTTAAAGCTAGAACTAAACTGTTTATGATTTTTATCTTAAAATTCCATTTTGTGTATGTGTACAAATGTATGTATAGATATGTATATTTATATCATATATGTACAGTGCATGTATGATATATGTATAGCATATGTATATGTGGTATTTATATAGTAATTTTCCTTCTGAACGTTTTCTGAATTAAGAAACTCTTGAGCAATCAGTGTAAGTTATGCATATATACTGCCAAATTCATATATGTACAGTGCATGTATGATATATGTATAGCATATGTATATGTGGTATTTATATAGTAATTTTCCTTCTGAACGTTTTCTGAATTAAGAAACTCTTGAGCAATCAGTGTAAGTTATGCATATATACTGCCAAATTCATATATGTACAGTGCATGTATGATATATGTATAGCATATGTATATGTGGTATTTATATAGTAATTTTCCTTCTGAACGTTTTCTGAATTAAGAAACTCTTGAGCAATCAGTGTAAGTTATGCATATATACTGCCAAATTCATGGGTAGTGCTGCTTTTAAAAAGGAAAAAGATCTATTTGTCCTGAACATAAATTGTTGCAACAAGATATTACGCAAGCTCACAAGAATCTTCCCACCTCTGAAGACCAGAGTAAGAGAGGCGGTTCCTGCTTGTGGTATGTACTCTCTCACCAACACCAATTAATATTTCTTGTACAAGGTGTGAATGTATCACATGAGGCAGGGCATTCTGTGCTTGTCCCTTGATCAAGAAGATCTTATTTCTGCTTTCTCATATGTCAACACAGATAGTGTCCATGACCACAGTGGATAATAAGAAGCATCAGTGTCTCCACAGTTATTTAACACTGTAGCACTTTATTTCATGGAAAATAAAAAGGAAATCTTACTTGAGTAGGTAGATCTTTACTGGCTCTGAGATAGCACAGGGACAAAATTTAGCAGGAAAATAATAGGATTTGGTACTAAATCAACAGGAACAGTACCTTACCTTTTTAAAAATTAAACACAATATGCTAAAATAGGAATAGTAACTAGATTAGAAGATAAAGTTATGACAGAGCACATGCTTAGCTGTGTGAGGCCCTGGGTTCAATGCCCAGTACCATCAAAACAATAAACCGTGTAAACCTACAAGCTATATTTTGTTCACAAAGCATCTCATTTGCTAAAAAGGACTCCCTATCACATCTATAGATGCAATTTTATTATATTTTTTGTTCAAGGTAATCATATTCCAAAATAATTGCAGATTTTTACCATCCTTCCTAAAGAATGCCATTTTCTCACTAGTAATAAACCAATATCAAGACTCTGGAGCAATCATATCCTCATATAATTCATTCCAGCTTTTTTGTTCATTTCTGTTCTCTCTCTCTCTCTCTCTCTCTCTCTCTCTTTCTCTCTCTCTCTTTCTGAATTCTTCAGCATTTGTGAATAATTTAATGGTCTCTCTGAGCTGACAGACAGCATCTTCAGACACTAGTCAGCAACTATATTCTACTCCACAGACTGAGTTATTTCATTGCACAAGTTCTTGTCTCCAACACACACTCATCTTTTCTCAGTTCAGTTACAACACATACTTTTTTCATCAATCTCTGAACAAGTAACGAAGGCTCCATTCTTACACACCAACTCAGAAACCCTGGATACCTTCTGCTGCAGCACCCACTTAAATTCTCAGTATTTCTGTGTCACAATCCGTCTGTGACATATCCTGAATTTTGATTTTAAAAAACTGTCCAGTTCTATGTGAAAAATTCATCCCTCTTGCTATCTGAGAAACTACCTAAAGCAGACTCAGTCTGAAAGAAGTGGGTGAGGGAACCACCAAGGTAACCATGAAACCCTGTTTCTTCATTTCTTCATCATCTCTCCCTTCCATGCCCTAATATCTAGAATCCCAGTCAATACAAATATGAATGATATTCATGCTTGGCCTTTTGGCCTTGTCCTTGTCTTTATTTCTCTACTTAACTACTCAGACTGATTTCTCTATTACTGTTCATAAGTGGTAAAGCCCATAACCTCAAATAAAAAACTTTTCTGCTTGATTTGAAAGTAAAAGACCTCTCAACTTTGCATCCAGCTTCTGCTCCTTGACATGGTTCTCAAAACATGTCTACTCTTGTTCCTCCTGCCTTTTATTCCCCTCTTCAAGAAAAAACGTATTAAAATCAAGGTCATTTATTTCTAATTTATCAAAATTGACTTTGGCCACTACTTTTGTCTTTTTGCCTACTGAAAATTGAAACAGGGGAGAGTCATGAGTCAGAGAGGTCTTTGAAAAGAAAGACATCACAAAAATATTGTAATAATAGAACATTTCCTCACATAAAAAACTGACTCTGGATTTAGAAAATGGAGTGTAATTACTTTTTAAAGTGGAAATTCAAATAGAAATTTTGAAAGTTTAACTAATGTATTTCTTAATAGTAAACTATCATAAAGGTAGATTTGGGTGTGGTTTGTTTGTTTGTTTGTTTGTTTGTTTTAACTGTTCAATCCCCATGCCTAGAACAGTACCTACTACACAGTAGGGTTCAACTAAGTGTGGGACAAATGAGCTATTTTTCCTAAAAAATGTTGAAACTTGTTTACTAGTTGTCAAAAGTAGGTTCCTTCATGCGTAGAACAGCAACCTCAACCATGAAATATGCTCTGACTTCCTCCTTTTGCAGAAGGCCAACAAAAGAACTGTCATTTTTTTACCTAAGGATCAAAGGTATTAACTATTGGTTCATGCTACTTTAAAGTTTTGAATAATAATCTTTGGCTATTTTTAGGTAATTTCTTTGTTTTTAGCTTGAAAAGAAGTGTTAACAAAGATTTAAAAATAAATCACTGATTCAGAGTAGGAAAATTCAGATTAAGAAGATCAAAGTAGAAGTTGTGAGTTACTCAGAGCACAAGCCAGTTTTAAGGACTAATGTATTACATCAACCCTACTTGGACACATCAATATAAAAAAATAATAGATAGAACTTGAAGACACTAAGTAGGAAGGGGAAATTTTTTAATTGTAAAATGATGCATGCATTTTTCATACATAAAACACTAAGTCAAAAGATATTTTTAATTGGTCAAACTATAGCAATGCTTAATTTCAATGGTGGGAATTATAGGTGATTTTGCTCCCACCCATAAATTTCTATATATCCAAACATTCCATGATATGTATGTACAATGAAATAGAAAGAAAAATATATGCTTTTTAAAATCAAGAAAAAAAATAGGGACTAAGGCTGGAGAGAGAGAAACCAGGTTCAGTTCCCAGCACCCACATGCCAGCTCACAGCTTTCAGTAACCCCAGTTCCAGAGATTCTGACACCCTCTTCTGGACTCTGTGGACAACAGGCATGCATATGGTACACATCCATACATGCAGGCAAAATACTCAGATATATAAAATAGAAACAAACATTTTTAAAAGGAAAAGTGAGGATGAAAATCTCCAGTTAGATGGCGAAAACATAAAGGATTATGATTATATAAGCACACACACAAGATTATACAGCCATCTACAAAAGCATACTGTAAAACACATACAACAGGTTTGTTTCACATTTGAAATGCATATATTTATACACACATATATGCACATACCAAACTCACAGGGAATCTTACTCATAATAGCAAGGGTATGGCATACACAAACAATATAGAAGAAACACTAATAATTAAATTAGCCTATTGTTTAAGGCAGTAACTGTTTTATAAGGCCATAAGTGAAGACGGAGCACATGACTAAGGGAAAAGAACATCCCAAAAGAATATCACAGATCCCCATGTGAAGTCAAGTTTGAGGAACATGCCTGCAGACCCAGCTCTTATGAGGAAGAGCTCACTTGCACTCAAGTACCAGCCTTAGCAATAGTGTGAAAGTCAGAGAGAGACAGAGAGAGAGATTTAGAGTAGAAAAATATTTGAGAATTGTTAATCTAGATAAAGGAGTCTGGGTTGCAGAAGGCATCATGGGGACAAGCTGTTCTCTTGAAAGTTAGGGTAAGGTGATCAGTATGAAATGCGGTATTGAAAAGAATGTAAAATTAAGCTCTGTTTGTTCCACAATGCTGACTAGAAGCTTTCCCGATATCTGTACCTTTGACATATTCAAATTATTTGGGAGAATTAAAGTCCTAATGTCATAAGTTCTTTAGCCTATTCTGTGGCCCCAAAGATATAATATACTTTCTAAAGCTCCAATCAGCTGTCATTTATATCCAGTTTTCCTCTCTCCAGTTTTCAAAGGGGTAATAAGAAATCAACATTATACACATAATTAACATGCCCCTGTCAGCTATTGTAATTACAACATAAGAGGAATATCACAAACACATGATTTTACTTCAAGAAAATTGTCTACTACTAGAAATACTAGGTGTGTTAGCAAGTGCCATGATTAATTCAGAAGACTGAGAGTTTAGGTACTTCAAATCACAGAGCAGTACAGGAATCTGTCTTCCTTGGATCTCATGACAATAGCATGCAGTCATATGTATTCTAGGATTAGAATACTATGTATTTCAAATAGATAAATACAAATATGCTGGTTAGTCTTTGTCATGTCAGTTTGACACAGATTAGAGTCACTTAGAAAGAGGAAACCTCAGTTGAGGAATTTCCTCCATCGACTGGCCTTGGCCACGTTTGTGGGCATTTTCTTGATAGCTAATTGATACAGGAAGGTCCAATTTACTGTGGGCAGTGCCATTCTTGGAATGTCGGTCTGGAATATATAAGAAAGTTAGCTGAGTAAGCTATAAGTTAGTAAGCCAGTAAGCAACGTTCTTCCCTTGTCTCTGCTCAGTTTCTGCCTCAAGGTTCCTGCCTTGAGTTCCTGTCCTGACTTCCCTCAGTATTGGATTGTGACCCGGGAGTTGTAAGCTAAAATAAACCCTTTCTTCCCCAAGTTGCTTTCTGATAATGGTGTTTATCACAATAATAGCAAGCTAACTAGGAAAACAGACTCATCTTCCATTCATGATGGGAGCTCTTACCAAGCTGTCCTCTCTTGATAAAATATTATGACTAACAAGCACAGACAAAGGAAATGTTCAACCAGAAATTAAGCTGGCTTCGTTCTTCAATGAGGAACAATGGAAATACAGTGTATTCTGTGTGCTGGCTACTGAACATAACACTCGACATCAACTATTTCTTTGGGGTCCTAAAGCTGTCCCATTCTAGATATTTTCCTTGGAGTTATATTCAATCAAACTCAGTACTCCGTGCAAATCCTCCTTCTATGGTAGCCAGAAGGATGAGCATACCAAGCTCAAGAACAACCCAGTTCCATCACTCAGAGAGGATGATGATGGACTAGTGTGAATAGAGGTGTATTGGAAACCCCGTTTTATTATGGAAGGCCTATCTTATATAAGAGCAGATTCTGATAAGAGTTCCAAACATCATTATTGGGCTCTTAAATGTCTTCCCAGATCATATTCTCTCTCTCTCTCTCTCTCTCTCTCTCTCTCTCTCTCTCTCCCTCCCTCTCTCCCCTTCTCTTCATTCCTTCCTGCCTCCATCCCTGCCCTCATAAGACCAAAAGAATACACACAGTTGGTGAGAGGTGGCAGAGATCAAAGGGCAACATCACCCAACTTGTTCCAAGGTGTTAGCCTGGGGACTGCACGGTTACTCTCAGTTCCACCCACAGCCCTTTTATTTTCTGCTGCTTATTGACCCTTGACAGAAAACTTTTCTCCACTCTACCTCTTTCTCCCCTCCCCAGCTACAAGTGAATTTGCACACACATACATACATCCTTTTTGCTTCAAAAAGCATCATAAACTTAATTTAGGAAAAGGAAGCCTTCCTCTCCTACTGCAGCCATGCACATGCCCAACGACTCCAAAGTAGACTTGGTTTGAAAGTGGTTTTCAAGTATTAGTTTCACAGCAAAGAATACTGCACAAGAGTCCGTTGTAAATGGAGCTTTGACTGACCAAGTCAGATACAAAAACTAGGTGGAATCATGTGAATACATGATTTTGGCCAAAGATTTTAGGGTAACTCTTTTCTGACAGTTTCTCTTTGTTCTCCACATCTCAGAAACCTGCAAAACTCAGTTGCATGTAAAACAATGCATTAACACTTTGGAGTGAGCAGCACCCTGTGGGTAGAAGGCCTCATGCCCATTGGAGGGAACCATCTTTAAAGCCAGCATGACCTACTGAATCTGATCTCTCTGTCCTCAGACGCTGCTTAATGTTCCATGATGTCTGCCCACATTCATCTGTGAAGGGCAAAGCTAAAGAAAGTCTCAAAGGTGGGCAGCTCGAAGTTTATGCCCTGTAACCAGGCAGCCACAGCCTGTAACTTTCCCCTGAAAATCAAGCATTACCTCACCATTTCCTCACCAAGATTTACTCTTGCTTCCTGAATAGTATTTCCAAGGTAGAAACCAGAGGTGGTGAAAAAACGGGGAGCTGAAAAGTCCAATCTGTCAAGCCCCATTTGGAAGAAAGGAAAACTGAAAAGTGAACGCACTTAACACGAGCCATTTCCTGCACTCGGGAGGGAGAAAGCGCGCTGGGAGCTGTGTGCAGGAGGAGATCCGCACTGCTGTTATCTCTGACCTGCAGCTTAGCCCCAGTGTCTCAGCTGCCAAAAAGCTCCCATTCAACGTTGTGCTGAGTTCATCAATGCTCCACGTGTCAGGATCCTAACAGGAAAAAGCAGGACAGACAGTCTCTCCATTCAACCGCCTGGGGACCCCATGACAACTAAAATCCCCTCACAGACCGTCCATATCAACCTTTGGCAGGTCAGAGTACGCAACCCCTTCAGAACCACAGGCTCAGGCCCACACCCTTTCCCCTTGTCAACATTGTCACTTTAAACAGAACATCGAGCCTTATCACGAAACCTGAAGTAAGTATGACAATTAAGATGGATTGCAAAGCCTGCTTGTGCTTCACAATTAACAATCACTTGGCAGCAGGCTGCACACAACTGTTGGGGGGTATGGCAAGAACTTTATCCCTGCTTAGTGCTGCATTAGCATATTTAGTAGGCTGCAAGACATAATTCCTAAGATATGAACATATTTTTGTCTTTTAAAAAAATCTGCAATTAAGCTATAATATGTAGAAACTGCACCAGGCAGTCAATGTGCAAATACCAAGATGGAGTTGGGTCAGGAAGGCAAAGAAAGGTCCTCTGGCACTACAGACTGCCTGAACTGGTGGTTCCTTCCAGTGCCACAACATGGCTGGAAAACTGGCTCCTTTCTGTCTGTGACAGTTAAGGGAGGAAGGGCTGTTGTGGTCCCACCAGTTCTGGCATCGGGTACGCCTCTGAAAGACCACAGCTACATGCTTTCAAGTTTAAACCCCGCTATTTTATAGCGATTTTATAAAAACAGATCCTCACATGACCTTCGTGGTTACTTAGCAAACAAGGCATTTTTCACAGAAAGTATTTTCTGAGTCTTCATCTCTGAGTAATAAAAGATGTTGATAAAAATCACAAAAGTATTTATTCTACAAATATGAAGCATCTTCCTCAAACTCTCTACTACTTTCCCTTGCTGTTTGACACGTCTTCCACACTGATGAGCCAGGATCCTGGATGACTCTGACCAGTGCAGCTGTGGGGTTACAGTAGACTGCCAGACAACCCAAGTTAAGCTACATAGCTTCAGTGCTCAGTGAGTCCAAGTGTGACCTGGGTGGGGGCTGAAGAGGGAAAGAAACAGAGACAGATCTTCCTGAGATAGCCAGTACTTTGTCTTTCTTGACATCTGACTTGTAAGAAGCAGGATATCCTGCCAAATACATTCTAGCTGTGAGACCCACCTTGTGACAAAGATACAGCATAGGCTGAGGAACTCAGGGAACATAGATGTGGGGTTTTCTAGGAAAAAAAACTCACCCTTGGCAGACACCTCCTCATAGGAGAAAATACACACAGAAGTTTAGGTGAGTAGCTTCTACTTGCATAAGCATGAACATATGAAAGTAACAAATTTGATTTAGCACACAAAGTCTTTCTTTACAAAACCAGAAGAGTAGCAGATTACGGCACCTGGCAGTCTTGGCACACCAAAAGAACATCTTAGCTTTGACAAAGCAAAACAGGTGTACAGGTATAAAACTTTTGCTCTCCAATAATGGCCCTCGCTTCACTGGAATGCTTTGACAGGTGCAGAAGTTCAAGTTACAGGGGGGAAGTAGCAAATAAATACACAGCATTAGCGTCTGACGTGCTTGCTGAGCACCCGGGGATGTTAATAACTGGCAAGGTACACTAATCTCTGATTGCAACATTTGGTTTACCTTAATCTAGAGGGACAGCTGTATTAAAGAGGGAATTATACTAATCAGTTCAAGGCCCTTGCATATAAAACTTCCCATTAGGCTTAAAGTACACCAGCTTATGCTCATTCTGTAGGAGCCTTGCATCTGGTTCTGAATGCGGCTGCCTCTCATTTGCAAGGTACAAACTGAAAACAAGGGGGAGGGGGGCTGACAGTTGCTGGTGGATGGGTGATAGAAGAGGAAGCTACTAATTCTTTGAAATTTTTAACAGCACAAAACTAGCTTCTAGGCATCTTAATACTAAAAGAAAAAAAATAAGCATGTGTTATCAACCCGAGGCCATTTTTTCCTGTTACCGGAGGTGACCAACATAAAATAAAATTGATGATGTCAGTCAAAACCAGCTAAGCACAAAGCTTGGCTTTGTTATCTTAAGTCAGAAGGTATGATAGGCCATGCCATATGGCTCTAATCCGCCTCTATCTCCCATCACCTAACAGGAAACCTCCATGTAGCATGACCTTATTTGGCTGGTTCCAGGTTAGGCCTGCCCAAAGGGGATTTTTCTGTTTCTGCTCTATCCAAAGGTTTATGTTGATTTTTTTCTGAGCCCTGCAAACTATAAATCCGACTGATTACTCTGCACTCTTTTGCTTGACTGAGCCTTTACAATCAGACAACCCCGTTAACAATAAGCTCCTAATGAATCAAACATCTATGGCATTAGTTTCACCTAGCTGCCTCTTTCCCATGCACTGTGCTGCTTTGTCAGACCTGGTTTGATGAGAAAAGCTAGTGACACTTGCTGCACCTATTGATAAACAATTCAGTAATGAGGGGCATAACAAAAATTACCTAAAACAACCTGATTAAAAATGACAGGCAAGGCTAACTCCTTGCTCTATAGTGAAGGTAACCCTCATACTGTGCAGGAGAAATAATGAGGTAAAATAAAATCTTTCTATACCACAGGGTTCACTTCTGAATGTGTGTTCATAAAGAGAAGAAATTCTTCAGTGATGTTTTCAATTCTTTCAGGTTATGTGACCATCAATAACACTGGAGACTCCTAGAGCTGGGGATGCTTGCTTTTCAGATTTCTGAGATGAGCTCTCTTGCTCTTTCTACTTAAGCTTTCTGAATAACTAAACTAATATTGAAATCCTCACATTCTTTCTCAAATGAGAGTTTAGTCATTGAGAAACTCAACGGTTTAAGTACAATAATTAGGGAAATACAACATGGAGTTCTAAAGAAAAATTCTAAGACACACAAAAAATGTTTAGAAGAAAAAGGAAAAAAAAAAACCTTAATGGATAATATCACCTCACTAAAAGGAAAACTTAACCTTACCATGGACATTGATTGAAGCTCTTTTACTTGGGGTCACCCAAGGGACCTTTGCAACTTCAAAACAAGCTTATACCCATGGGAGGCCAAGCTCTTGTGAAAGCTTGATTCAAAGACAGAAATGTGTGGGTTTTGCAATTGTGTGGCAGCATGTTGGGAGGGTTTCCATCGGTGCACAGATGCACTTGAAAATCAAATATGGACATGGGGAATGTTTTTTGGAGATGGAAAATGAGTGCTGATGACATGTTTATACTTCGCAGATGGATCCAGTACAGAACCATTTTTTGTAAAGAAACAATATCCACCATTTGCTATTTTTTTTTAACAACTACAAAATGGTGGCACAAAAAGTGAATATTCCCATCACACACACTCCACCTGTTCCTTGGTCTTACAACTGTCTTCCAGCCTGAATGTAATCATTGACTGTTGTAGTCTTATTTTTTTCCCAAATGTTATCCAAAAGGATATAAAAGAGAAATACAATACACAAAGACACTTGGAAAAGCAAAATGATTTGAAATTAATTTGCTACATATGCGAAATTGGAAGATGACAAATGCTATTAAGTAACAAATGCTAAATTTAATCCTGAAAGATGCATTTTCTTATTGGCATATTTTCCCTTAAGTCTGATATTAAATCAATTGTTCAGTGTCTTCTTCCAAGAATTTAAACTGTCTCCTCTATCCCTCCCTTTGTGCTAGTAGGCCTCATAGGTATCTGCACTTCTAGAAAATGCGTACATTTCACATGGCATTAATTTCACGATCACCTTATTAATAATAAATTTAAGTGATAAATATTTTGTAGTTATAAATATCAATTATGGAAGCATGGAAATATAAAATGTGCATAGGATATATATTTGTAAGATAAGCCAAAACATGTAACACACAAAGTACATTATTGATAATATTGATTGTAAACTTTGCGTTCTAATAGAAGATATCAGCATACTCAAATCTCAGCTTACTGCCACGTCAGTGACACTTGCTGGTCAAGTGTGAAATGTTGATGAAAGTGACCTACTTCAGAGATGTAGAGATCACAAAATTATTTTTAAATTAGATGTATATGAAGTTTTAATATTTATGGTTTGATTTGCATTTGCCTTATTTGTAGCAATATTTAAAAGAAAAATATTCCATATGCATTTTTAGATTTGCTGAATGGTTTTAGTTGTTCCAAATAATATATTAATATGTTAATTTTTCTTAATATTGGTAGGATAGACTAACTTCCCCTGATATTTTTCTTTTCACCCTGTCTATTTTCATAACCTATTGATTTCCAAAGCCAACCCTTAGTCAACAATATTTTTATTCTAAGAATTAGTCAGAGGTTAAGAACTAGAAACACAATATAAATCTGTGCAAATGATCAAATGGCCTGAGATAGATAGGAAAATCTTGAGAGTATTCAAAAGCTGACATGTTCTCCCAGCCCAGCATTTCCTGGCAGTATACTAAGCATCAATCTGCTGTACTACATACTATGATTCTAACACCTTGTTATCATTCTGAAACTAACAAAAGCCCATGCATACTTCTCTAAAAGCCTTCATTTTATCACTTGATCTCTGGTATATGTGAATAAGGCCAAAGCATTTTACAAATTCTTAGTTTTTGCCGATATATAAAAAGAAAAAAAATTAGGTGAAAGCCCATTGTATTCTTAAAGCCTCAGACAATGATTCTAATGAAATGTAGTAAACTTTGAAACAGTTGAGAAAAATGAAAATATATCCTTCCAATTATTGCACTTTGTATGTAGTTACATTGCAGTCATTCAGTAGATGCATAAAATATGAACTATAAAGAATTAGAGAGCTTAAACTTGACTCATTGATTCAAAATATTAGAGAAAGAAGCTCAAAGATTTGGTATGATTACCAAAGTTCACATAACCAGGGCATTTCTGAACATCATGTTTCCTGAGGCTTGCTTTTTTCCATCAGACCATTCTCTTGGCATATTTTGCAATAACAGTTTACAGTGGACTGGCTCTATGCTGCCAGCCACTTATTCATCGACAACATAACGCTATGCCCACACTGCAGTGCTGGGAGAGTATCATCCTCAGAGAATAAGTGAGAAATAAGACAAAAACTGATAGACTTGATTCTACCAATACCTAAATTTGCCTGGGTATAATGTTGACACTTTTTTTAAGTGACTAGACTACTTGGGGCTTACGGGGGAGGTGTTTAATTTTTTGAGACAGTGTCTCATAACCCAGGCTGGCCTTGAACTCCTCCACCTCCTGCCGCTATCTCCCAAGTACTGGGATCAGAAGCATGCATCACCACACCCTGCTCTAGGCATTCACCAAGAAGTTATGTGATGATATAACCAGGTTCCTGCTTAAAACACAAATTATGTGTTTACCATCCAAACACATCTATGAATTAGAATCTAAGTTATATGAACCAAAACAGATGAAGAATTCTAGTCTGTAGAATTAAATTGGCAGCGTTGGACCATGCTACCTTTCAATAGGTTTTTGTCTCAAAGTTTTAAGAACTAATACTAATTTAGCTTATAGAAAAATTGAATCTTTAACTTTGAGAGTTAGGTGGCATATCATTGTGTGAATATGAATAGCCGTTCTGAGAGAATTGGGAATTTTGTTGATCAGCAAACTACACAGAAAGACCCAGGGTTCCCACACCACACCGGAGTAAGAGTGAATACTATTCCTAGCTGTGTATCCTCCTTGGGAACCTTGGCTTCCACCTCCAAGTCTTTCTATCATTTCTATTTTTTGTAATCTGTTAAATGTTTTATAAAAGCAATTGAAGAAAGCACTCGGGAGGTAGAGGCAGGCAGATTTCTGTGAAATGGAGGCCGTTTGGTCTACATGGTTCCTACACAATTCCAGGTCAGCTGGAGCTACAGGGAGACACAGTCTCAATGCCCCAGCCCAAAAAAATAATTGAAGAAAAATGTGTATATAGCTTCACACATATCTGTGAAATTGACCTATAATTTATTTGGAAAAGTAAATTTGAGCTAGAAAATTTATTTAGCTTTGTCATTTTTATTGCAAAAATTATACATGTTTATCATAAAATATAAAGGCAAATACATAATAAGTAAATAGCCAGATGTGATGGTGCTCTGCCTTAATCCCTGTACTTGGAAGGCAGAGGCAGGTAAATTTCTGTGAGTTCAAGGCCAGCCTTCTCTACATAGTGAGTTCCAGGCCAGTTGGGGCTACAGGGAGACCCTGTCTCAAAAAGACCAAAAAAAAAAAAAAAAAAAAAACTAATAATAAGTGAATAGTCAAGCTAAAATATTACACCTGTGGGTCAGTGCTCGTTTCCCACCATCCATAATTTTTTCTGTGCAAATACAGACACCCAAATATTTCAGTACAAAACAGAAGTCATGTTGAGTAGAGTATCTTTGGTCTGACTTTTCCCCTGTAAGAGAGTATTGTGAATGACTTTTCCTGACAATAAAAATGATCATCATCTTTGCCATAACAGTAGTCCAGACTACCATCATCCTTCACCACCTCTGCCAGGAAACATAGTAACTGATTCTGACCAGTGTTTTAAGCCATGTTTTCATCACAAACAGAACAAGCTATTGGAACGCAAGTTATTGGAATGCAAGTCTAATCCTGTCACCTTCACTCACTTTTTTAAAATTTTTGAAGAGATTTCATTTTCTATATCAGGATTCCGTAGCATCAGTATTAGTGTCACTTTGTGGCAGATAATTTATTGTTGTGGAGAGCTGTCTGATGCACTGTGGAATGGTTAGTCACATCATTTGCTTCTACCTATGAGATGCTGATGATACCCCACCCCAGCTATGACAACCAAAGTGTCTCTAGACATCCCAATATCTATTGGAAAGCAAAATAGAGTCAACTGAAAACCGTTTATCTGAATCAATGCCCAAATCCTTAGCATGACCACAGGAGCCCAAAAGCTGATCAGGGCCTAAGGTGCTCTCTGGCATCAACTCACTTTACCCTTCCTTTTCTCTTTTTCAACTACAGAGAATTTTCAAGTGTCTTGAATGTATGTGCTCCATCCTAGTCAAGGTGTTTGCATATGCTGTTTGATAGGTTCTTCATCCACCTGTCACCCTACCTTTGCCTATATTAACCTCAACTCATTCTGAAGATTTCATTTGAAGAATTGCCTTCTCAGAGAATCTTTTCTAACCACCTTCAAAAGACTGACTCCTTTGCTGTGTGCTTTTTATAAAACCCTAAATCTTTCAACTTGCCAGCCCCAGCTTTTTTTATTTTATTTTTTTTATTTTACGTGCATGAATGTATTGCCTGAATGTGTGTAAGTGTACCCATATCATGCAATACCCCTCAGAGGTCAGAAGAGGGCATCAGATTCCCCTGGAACTGGAGTTATAGATGGTTGTTAGCCACCATGTGAGTGCTGGTAATCAAACTCTGGTCCTCTGCAGGTGCAGCCCGTGCTCTAACAGCTGAGCATCTCTCATCCCTAACCATCTCTGCTTTTAAATGAATATTCGTTACTATGATTGTTCACTGTCTGTTTCCTTCTTTAGACTAGAAGCTCTGTGGACAGGGGATGGACATTTGTATAATATTACTCACATAGAAGTTTTAATCCTAACTACAGTCTACGTATAATATTTGGTTTAAAACAAGACATATAATAATCATATTATATTTTTAATTTTTCATTAGTATTCAGCCAACTGAAAACTTGATCTATAGGCAAAGATAAGTTTGATTCTCATGCACAAAGAATGCAAAAATGAGATTAGAGAGACTGCTCAACATTATGAGCACTGGCTACTCTTACAGAGGACTCAGGTTCAGTACCCAGCACCCACATGGCAGCTAACAACTGTCCTAACTCCAGTTCCAAGGGACCCAACACCTTCATCAAACATCCATGGGACTTGCACAACTCAGGTGCACTTACATATATACAGGTAATACACTCATACACAGAAAATTAAATCAATAAAACCCCTGAAAAAAAAAAAGAACAAAAAAGAGATCATTTGAGAAGGATTTTAAGCATTAATGAAAATGTTGAAGGCCCTTTAGTTTGTACAGTTTCTATTGAATCCACCACCAAATATGCTGATTTACCGTGCCAAATACAAAACCACCAAATTCTTTTGTAGGCACGAAATCCTGAAAAGTCTAATTTTCTTGTTGCATAGCTCCTTTTGGTGATCATGAAAGCTCAAGTTCCACCTGGATTTTGTTATTTGTCGGTTTGTTTGCCGATGATGGTGGACTAGGACTAGTGTAGATTCTGCTTTCACTCTTAATGGACTCTAGTTACTTCAGTTGCCGTAAGAAACCCAACAGTAACCTACAAAAAGTAATTGTCCATGTGCATCTTTATGCATTGTTCAAAACTAACAATTCCTTGAAGGTTACAGAAAATGTTGTATAGTTGCATTCCTAATAGCATTGGCGATCTGAACAAAATAGAAGATTTGCAAGGGTGAACCCCTCACTCTACACCAGAAAGTGCCATAGAATGAAAACGCTACCTTTATAAAACTGCTCCCAAAACATAGCTGGAGTTAGTTACTAAGGAGTTCAGAATTCTAATAATTTTTAAATACAATTTCCATAGGTCCTCAGTTCCTTCGGGCCAAGTGATAAGGAAAGGTTAGCCACTTTTCCATCCTTCCTAATGGAGATTAGAGTTTTCTGGGGAGGCCTCTCCTTCTCCATAAAAGTTCATGTTGACTGTAATTGAGTTCTGCACTCCACATCTCCTTAAATAGGTGCCTATTGCAACACCAGATGGAACCATTCTACTGTTCTTTGTTCCCTGTAGTTTTAAATTGACCAAAGTTACCATATTTGAAAGCCATATTATAACATCATTCTAAATACTGTGTCTTAGATTATATAAAACACTATCAAGATTTTTAATATTTTTAATTAGCAAATCATTTTGAATTATGCTATACACCAATTGTTAAATAAAGTAGATCACTAAAACTTTGAGTTCACTGAGGTCACTATTCTATAATATAAAATTCAGTGCATATTTATGAAGTTTGGATATGTATAAAGGCACTGAGGAAAAACATAGATATATGGAGCTCTATATCCCATGATGGATAGAACAAATGCTTTGGAAATTTTGTTTAATTTTATGTTGATAAGAATATCTTTAAAACAAAATTCTTGCCTTATTTAATATAAGCTAAGTCTTTGTCTCTATCTCTTGTCCAATTATCTTGTTAGTTATTCTTATCAGTATTTGATAAATAACCTTCCATTTCTTTTTTTATTTGTGCTTATAGATTTTATTATGAGTACATATTATTGTATATGTGGTTTAAAATTTTTCATTTCATATATATATATATATATATATATATATATATATTGTACATGGTATGTGTTTAATTTCCAAAAGCTTTATTGTTAACTCTCTGGTGTAATTTTTTGTCTTGAGAAGAAATTACAATGTCTTCATCTATAAGATAAGAATTCTGATAGTTGATCTTGTTAGTGCCTCAAGCACTGACTAGAACAATTTACATGGATCCTTTAGACCATGCCCTCACATACAGTGGCATCAAATAAATTATTTCATGACAAAGGAAAATCCAGGAGAGGAGAAGGTGCACGACAAGCTCCAGAGCCACATGATGTGGTTTAGTAGTACACAGTAGCAGAACTCCCTTTTTCTGATAAGAAGTGAACCTTGGTAGGACCAAAGGACCAAATTAAGAATGAGATGAGAACTGCAGGCTGGAGAGAAAGGAGTATCAGTAGTGTTTCCACTGTAATTCCTCTGGAAGCAGAAGCCTAAGACCAAGAACTGGGAGTCTGTTGGTCAGCCCTAAGAATACTAGTAAAGAGAATCCAAATAATATTACAGGATACATAGAAACCCAGCTATTGAAACTAGGACCTCTGAGAAGCATGAGGATGCCTCTCAGAACTAACTGCCTTCTTGTCAGGTATTAGTTCACTCAACCTTTCTTGTCTGGGGAAGCACTGAACAGACGTCTGCAGTCCAGAGAAAGGCACTGAGGCAGAAATGGGAAGATTCATGAAGTTCTCTGGAAGTGAGAAGGCCCAACCCCAACCTAGGCTTCCTAGGATCTGTCCCATTGGAGTGATGGCTAAAATCAAATGATAGGCCAGGTGAGGTGGCTCATCATGCTTTTAATCCCAGCAGTCAGACTGATTTCTATGAGTTCCAAGTCAGTCAGAAATACATAGTGAGTCTCTCGTGAGTGTCTCTCGTGAGTGTCTCTCTCTCTCTCTCTCTCTCTCTCTCTCTCTCTCTCTCTCTCTCTCTCTCTCTCTCTCTCTCTCTTCTCTTTCAGAATGGGACACAGACTCCAAAGTCATTTGTTAAAATAATTTTTCTGTGAGGCCATGGGAATCATCAAGAAGATGAAATCAAGATGAAACTAGAAAAAATGAAGACTGGCCCCAATTGATAAATCAGATATTTTATTTTCTGTACATTTTAGGTTAATGGTCATGGCCACTGGACTACTGTAACCAAAATTACATGAATCAAAATAAAAATGCCAGGAAATAGAATCTTTCCTTTCCCAGAAGATCTTACCAGAATCAGAGTCATAAGGGTTTCAAACTTGGCTACAATATGTAGTCACAACATTGCTACTCAGGGAAAATATAGCTCACTAATCTGTATATGTTTGTGGCCTCGTTGAATTCTCTGCACCTGCAGGCAGGGACTCCAGTCAAAGCCTGGTCAACACAGTTTAGCCACACTTCTCCACAATCTCCTTGAAAGTCTCCATTACGGCAACTGATTAGGCAGACATCACAGGGTAGGGGAAAAGCAAGTCACAGCTCTCCCTGGCAACATGATTGGGGTTTGAGACTTCTAGTTTCTAGTTGAAAGCAAGTCTATTGACCTATTTAACCTGGCAATGAAAAGTAAAATCATCTATAAATAGTTGAATTATGCATTCAGTGTATAGATGTAATTTCTATTTAATCAGAGTGCCAACTAAGGTTAGCAGATAAAAATGATAGCATATATATGAGTCATGCTCATCCTGAAAAATTATTTGTTAGTTATAGGAAATGTAAGCTTAGTGGTGCATTCTTTATTCTTTTTCTTTCTGTCTTATTTTATTTATCACATCTGGCAACCCAAGTGTTACTTTCAAACAAGTGTAGAGATCAAGCTGCTCATTAAACAAGACAATAAGTGTTCTGGAATATTGTGCCAAAAGTTCTAGGACTTTTCAGTAGCAGCAATATTTGGATAAACTGGCATGTGATAACTATAAAAATGTACACATTATTTCCTTAGGCAGGTTTCTACAAACTTTCCAAGGCATTTCAATAATTTATTTTGTCACAACATAGCCATTTACATATCATAAAAACACTACCATAGTAAGAGGAAAACGACATTTCAAGCAATTCCAAATGAGCTTTCAAAAGGCTCTCATTTACTTAAGTGTCAAACAAGCATACTTTAAAATGCTTTCATATTATGCACCTAAATATTCTCTTGTAAATAAAATGAAAATCAATTTGTAAGTTACAGAACAGTTCTGCAGAATTCTTTGATGAGAAAACGCATCCAAAAGCCACATGCAGAGTCACTTCGTTTAGTTGCAAGATTTTTGTTCCAGCTCACCTTCCAAACCAGTTTTCAGTCAAGTAGAAATGTTCTGACAATCTCCCCTTAGAATGGTGAATAATCCCTGCCTTTCCATTCATTCACTCATTACCTCTCTAAAAAGAGTGTGTGCAGTTAGCAGAATTTTATACAATTAGTGCTTCCAAAGTGTTTTAAATGCAAACCTATAAGAGGAAAGTAAAAACAAATCAAAGTTAATTGTGACTGGCTGGAACAAAATGCTTAAATCAATATGAGGATGGCTCATCTGCTCATCATTTCCCCATTACCTGGGAGACGAACACCTCCTGCTGTGCGTGACTTTTGATACAAATTTACCATTGCCTGCATCCTACAGCACAAGCTAAGGAAACCCAGACGTTCTTTGACTCTCTCTCATTATCCTCTTGGAAACTAATAACGGATTCACTTATTGATCCTTATTTGATTCTTATTTGTGTGCTCTTGTTTGCAAGACATACATGTACACAAGGAAAATTAGACAGCTTAAAAACTTTATAAAGAAGCTTAGAGCCTTCTCGCAAGGCAGTCTAGAGGCATGGGTATGGACCGCAGTTAATCTCCACATTGATTATTGTGATTTTCAGAAATTCCCAAGAGCAAAACCACTCCTTTCATGAGCCCTACTTTGAGAAAAAGAAAAAAAGAGGTTCAGATATTAGAAGATGAATAGAATTCACTCATTTGGAGGTATAAGATAGTAAATTCTTTAATGAAAGGGAAGCTTTAAAGTCAAGACCCACATCAGGATTGGGGGTGGCCCACTGTCATGGGCCTCCTCTTCAGCGCCAGAGCCTCTGGCTTTTGAAGGCCATGGGCATTCTTAGCTGTTGTAAATAAAAGTACCCTCATCTCTAAACATGCAGTATCTTTCTAAAAATTTCCTTTGCCCTAGCCCAAAATCTAAATCCTGTAATGTAAAACATAACTGCAACTGCAAGTTAATACATATTCCTGAATCAAACACATGCCCCAAATTTACATATTTCTACGGAAGATGATTCTGCTTGACAGTGTATGTGTGACTACTGCAGATTTTTGCCAGCCATGTCACTTTTGAACTTTCCAGTTACTCGTGTTTACTTGTACACAGATTAGCACATAGAAGACTGTGGGGGAATAGAGATGGCCACGTGCAAAGGTAAGTCATGGCCAATGTGTAGACCTTAGCCACATACACCCAAACAGGCTGACCGGGGGGTCAGAAGTATGGTTCTCATTTTTAAAACTGGAGCTTAACAACAGCAAGACCCAGGCGCGCCGTGATACAGTGGAGGGGAAGACCGCACAGCGGAGAAAATGCCAAGAAGAGAAGTAAGAAAAATCTGATACAAATGACAGCTTTAGTCTGACTTCAAAAGACTGTTGACTTACCTCTTCCTCAGTGTGTCCTTTGATTCTTTGGAAGAAGAGGACATTCATGAGCATTGATAATGTTGTAATAATAATAAATGTAGGATTCAAGATGCATTAAAAAAAGAAAAGAGCACCTTTACCAATATTAAAAAGCCACCAAGCGTTGGGGTGGAGGGTAGTTACCTAGCTCAAGGTTTAATTTAGTGACTGTTCCACTTTTTCACTCACTGCCTGCAAATCAGCATTTTCAGTGGACAAAGGGCTCAGCGGCCTTATGATTGCTTCTTTTCAAATGGTAATGGCTATCCTAACTCCTCTGCCAGGTTTTTCTTACCAGAGCACAAATTGCAGTTTACAAGGCTCCAAGGGGGAAAAAAAAAAAAAAAAACTTAGCTGAATATCTTTTTTTTTTTTTTATTCGACAAACTGACATGTAAATTACCCTTTAAGTGCTCCACTCCAGGGCTCTGATCATCTCCTAATTGTCACAGTCAATTGTAGCCAACAGTCTCTTCAATCCCAAGCGCTTTGACAACAAGCACAAGGATCAAAGCAGAATCAGCTCCCTGCAATATCCTTCGGTTTAGGATGCTACAAAATGCCTGCAAAAGAAAGGTGTAAGGCCATTGCTGTGGAGGAAACTTAGAGTAGCGAGTATTACAACAGTCATTTTCTCCATCTCTAAAATGATGCTGTATAATCTGCTGTGATCTTTAATCACACGTACAGAACAAATATATGAACCTCCTGGGCAATTAATATGCTCTTAAGATTATACTAATAGTGGAGCTTAACAAACAACACTGTCTCCACGGTCTAGGAAAGCTATGACATAGTTATGGGATAGCAATCATTTCATAGCAGCTTAAGCATCAGAAACTATTGGCAAACACTCCATGTCTGAGCAGAAATTCCAAAGCACAGTCTTTTTTTCTTTGGTGTCAGGATTCTCTCTTCCTCCACACTAAATAGCACATTGAAAATTCTAGAGATTTTTTTTTTCTTTTTTCAATTAACACAGAAATGTCTAACTGGAAATGTGGCGCCAAATAATTTCAAAATGTGAGTGACCAGAGAGATTGGTCAGTAGCTAGGAATGCTTGCTGCTCTTCCAGAGGACCTGAGTTCAATTCCCAGCACCCACGTGAGGCTACTTACAGCCAGCCACCTACAACTCCAGTTCTAGGGGATCCATCACTCTCTTTTGCCTGGTGGTATCCAAATAGATGTGGCATTCACATGTACACATAAATAAATTTTTGATGCAAATTAAAAGTTCATTTCAGATATATTTACAAAGGATAACTTTGCCTTACTGCTTTACTCAAAGCGAATCAATTAAAAGTCATTACATGATAAACAAGATTCCTAAATAAAATGTTCTGTCCATAATCATTACTCAACACAATATGCCAATTCTCTCTAAATAAGGTTGTTATTATGTTACTAATTTTCCTAAAACTGTATTTATATATTTTGTAGGCGATAGAGATTTTTCCTCCATCACTCTGACAATGTAATTAGTTATTCCACGGAAAGTGTTTAATAAAAATCTATGGAAAATACCTACTTTTTAAAAAATCCCCTGAAAGTAGTCTTATGAGAAAAATGAGAAATGAAAGAAAATCAAAGGTATGGGTGACCTTCCTGGATCCATACCTTGTCATATACACAGGTACTAGGCACGTACGAAATCTCTCAGTGACTGACAGTCTTCCTGCGCTAAGGGTAAAAAGAGGCACCTTGACGCCGCAGGTTCCTTCCACAGCCAGCTAGCGCACTCACGCCACTCTGTGGAGTATCCTGCCCTCCTCCCTTCAGTTTTACCTTGAATTCTCAGGTTGGATTGAAGAGCTTCACAGAAGGGTCTATTACAGACTGAGAAATGATCCATTTCACATTTGAAGCGCCAAAGAGCTACTTGTGAGGAATCTTTGAGTGCATTTATCTCACATGTGAGGCTTTCCACAAAATCAATATGAGTATTTTTCAGTTTGACAAGTCAACATGAAATCCCACATAATAATAGAAAAAAAACTTGTACATCTAAACACACAATACAGTTATCTATGGCAACGCTTATAGTTATTTCTCATGGCTATCCTTAAGTATGTCTAATGTAAGTTATTCTGGCAGCTGGGCTAAAGGGACTGGCGAGGACACCGAGTACCCCTCTCCCTCCACTTTCCTAATCACTCCACTTCTGCTGTGAGAACAGGGAGTGGGCAGGAATCATGGCCGTTTCCTTTAAGCCAAAAACGATATGGAAAGTGGCAAACAATTAACTGCAGGTTAACTTACAGCAATGGTGTCAGCGTATACGAGATCCAGGCAAACTCAATTAGACAGAACCCAGCATAGAACTGGGCAAATGGGCAGGAGGCCCTATCTTTAGCGAGGAACTATTGTCCATGGACCACTGCTGGATGAGGGAGCATTGATCTTCTTTAAAGAAGTAATGCCACTCTAGACAGGCAACAGGCTCCAGTGGATGAATTCACATAGAGGGACATCTGGGTACAAAACTTGGCTTGATAGGCCTTAACATACATGACAAAATGCATGAAGTCCTGTGACCAAGCTATTGGGGGGTGTTGGGGTGCTAATAGGGAAGGGGGCATAAATATGATTAACATGTATGAGCTGCACAAGACTTCAATAAAAAATATTTAAGAGGAGGGCCTGGAGAGATGGCTCAGCAATTAAGAACACTGGCTGCTCTTGTAGAGGACCCAACTTCAGTTCCCACATGGCAGTTAAAAACTGTCTCTAATTCCAGTTCCAGGGGATCTGTCACCCACGTTTGACCTCCACAGGTGGACTTACATACATGAAGGCAACACACACATACACATAAAATAAAAATAATAAAATATTATTAAAGAGAGATAGGAAACCTAACAAAGGAGAATTATTTAATAACTTGCTCTTAATTCTCATTTAACTAACTAGATAAAATGGTTGCCCAAAGAATGGCGACCATGTCACAAATTACCACCAATGTGTAGCAAGTCCTAGCAAAATAACTGACATATTTGTGTTGAGAATCTTTGGGTGGATTCCAGGTCTATTTTACCATCTGCATAAGCCTGAGAAACAGGTTTTAACTTATAAAAATCTCTGAGGTTTATTTTTTTTCAAAACGGTTTTAGTTCTTAGACTTACCTTACAAACCTTTGAGAGAATTTAACACTATTTTGGTACACAGAAAACAATTGTTGGTGATCGGTAAGGACATTAGTTTTCTTGAAACTATCTATGAGGTTCCCAGGGCTCTCAGCAGGTGTTCTTTCTATTACTTCCTGGACCCTTTCCACATTGTTCACCATCTCATGATCAAGCTGAAGGTGCTCCCAGAGTTACCTCTGGTCCTGGCTGAGGAGTGGAGTTCTTGTCTGAGGGACAGGCTTCCTCTAGTCAAACAGGATGTCCTTTTAACCAAGGTGGAGGACATGTAAGAATAGGAGAAAGAAAAAGAACTTGTTCCTGGCAGCCACTCACTTCAAATAACGAGTGAGGTGAGACAGGTAAAGAAATATCCGTGTGGCTTTCCTTCACATCCCAGTATGTCATACTTAATGATGGAATTATCTCTATAACCCCCCTCATATAGGAAGGACCTCTAAAACAAGCCAAAAGCCTCCCAGGAGAGGCTCAGATTTAGTTAAATAGTTCTCTATAATTGTTCATTCCTCTCCATCACATTTTTCTACAGCCCGTCTCGACCTAAGCAATATTAGCATCTAAGCATCTGCAGTTAATTATCTGTGCTTGGACCAGCTAATTTGTAGATTACTTGAAACATATTTTAAATTTTAAATTAACTGTCTCCACCACTCAGAATAAACCTAGAGTAGGTAAAACACACATTCACAGACATAAAACTTCATGCTAATAATAAGGTAAGGAAAACATCATTATAAAATACAATTGAAAATTTAACTCCTACCATATATTTCAGAGGCCAATGACTACGTATAAAAGACTGTTTTCAGTGAATTCAACTAACATGTATGCAAAACTTAATATATGCAATATTGCTAATTTTTAGCTACCTCACTGTTCTCCTCTATTGTTAGTATCAAACTACAGCTTTCATTCCCAGGGCACATTAAAATATCTTATTATGTGCCGATGCAGAATTACTAGTACAAATCGAGACTATTTCCTTCTTTAAAGAGTCATTTCCTTAAAATTTTTACTTTATTTGATTTGGACTCAAAATATATTCTTAGCAAGGAAACAGGTTTATAAATGAACACTAAGTTCCCAGTTTGACACATAAAATTCTATTTAATATAAAATATACCTGAAACACATCAATGTCAACCTTTGAGCAACTTTAAGTCATGAAATCCATAAATCAAATTCTGTAAAGATACCTCAAGTGTCATTGAGAATTAAATTTACAAAATTTGGGGAAAGACAAGCAAGAGCCCAATAGTAGGGTCTGGATGACCACTGAGCTCATGATCACCACCATACCAACACAATGATGTCTTACATATCACTTCATAGTAGTATTAACAAAATGAAGGTGAACTGAGCACTGAGGCTAAGGCTTAAGTCTCAGCAATATGGAGGCAGAAGCAGACAGATCTCTGTGAGATCAAGGCCAACCTGGTCTACAAGGCAAGTTCTAGCTCCTCTCCCCCCCAAAAAGATGAAAGTGGGTGGCCCGTTAGAGGGCACTTCATTGTTATGATATTTGAAGTAGGTAGAGGACAAAGCCACATGGTATTTAGTTTCCGTCCAGGACACTGAGCACTTTTAAGTGCATTCAATAAATTCAATATAAATATATACCAGAGATCACTAACCATCCTCAATATTCCTGCCTTATGGACTTTGTAAACTTCTTAAGCATGGCTTAGAAGGCCTAAGAACTCTGAACTAACTAGGAATCTTCTTTGGCATTCTGATAATACCTCAACAAAGTTACAATATGAAGTGAATATTTTCTCAGGTCATTAGGCTTGATGCCAAGTGCATTTACCCACTGACCCATCCTACCAACTCTATTTATCTCTTTTAAAGATCTCAATGTAAAATCCTTCCACTCTTTCAGATATTTGTGTATTTCAGCAGTTTTCTTCCTTTGTTACTGAGGTTTTTCTGCTTTGTCCCATTTCTATTTCTGATTTTAATTGTAAACCTTATTATACCAACCTATGAATTATGGCTATATACACAGTTCAGTGGTAGAGCATTTGCATAGTACATTCCAGGCCCTGGGTTGTGTCACTAAACCACAAAAGAAAAAGGAAAAATTGTGAATGATACCTGCCTTTCAGGTAATTCAGTTGCGCTATTAGATTGGATCTTAGGGTTCAGTTAATTATGATGCTAGCTATAGGTGCTACTTCCTGCCATTGGTTTCCAGTTCCAGGAAAGTACACAACCCCTTTAGAGTATGCAGTCCATCCATGTGACCTTTGACTTCATCCAATCACAAAACATGCATCTATCCCACTTTAAGTGACATTAACTTGAACCGAGGAAGAAGCCATAATGAAAAGTAGCAATTTGATAGAACTGAATTTCAGTTTTTCAAATGAAAAGCTTATAGAGACCTGCTGTAATACAATGTGGATATACACTTCACACCACTAAACTATAAACACAAGTGTGATTGATGCATTTATTTAAATAGTTCATTAAATAAATAATAAATGAGTAATTATGGAAACCTAACCAACTAGATCTAAGGGTATTCTGATTAAGTGTTAGAAATCCAGAATGGGAGATTTTATTTTGAACTTATTTATATTACTAGTATTAATTTTCCTCTTTGACAGTTTCATACATGTACATGTATATAGTGCATTTCCATGACTCTCACCTCTACCCTCTCTTATCTTCCTCCCACCTCTGTCAGACCCCCTCCTCCTAATAAGTCCCTTTCTCATATTCATCTCCTTTTGTTTAGCGGCTCATTTAGTCTAACTCCGGTTGTCTATCTGACCATGGGTTTGGAACTGACCATTGGAGCAGACAATGACTGCCTCCCCGCCAGAATCCCCACTAAGCCAATAATTCATCAGGATGGGGTATGGTCCTGTGAGCCTCTTCCCGATCCATGATGGACTAATGGCAGGTCACCACAGTTGCTGTGAGATTATTACAATGGCTGTGTTATGTTCAGAAAATGGTATTTCAGAGCCCATCTTCTGGCTCTTCTTCCGTTATTTTCCCCCTCTCTTCCACAATGTTCCTTGAACCCTGGAGGGGCTGAACACTCAGGTGGAATCCTGCCTGAGAAATTATAAAGTTTTCAGTCCCGAATGGACTAACGTGTGACCTGACTATATAGCAGACATGTCACATGAAAATACAGATCAAAACTGAGTAAACTCATGAAACACAGACAATGGAATTTCACTTCTCTTCTGAAAGATTCAAACGGTGCAACACAAGAAAACCACACTTTCCAGGTGCTCTGCCACAAGGTCATAACTACCACACAGTACGACTTGGTAGAGGCTCATAAGTTCACTGACTAATTGGTAGACCAAGCAAAGGTTAAGGATCATTGAGACAAAAGTGCTTTAACCTAAGACAGTCTAGTTTTCGGTGGCTTCTTTATTTCCATAACAGTAGTTCTACCAAACTCACTGTCTTTGGGGTTGACAATTTACTTTTGTTTCCTTTTTCCTTTACCTTAATTTCCTTACATTTTACTTTAATTTCCTTATCATTTTTGAAAATTATATTCTAAAATAACAAATTTTAACGAGTGCCAGGTATAATGCTTTCTCTGAAACAAACTGAGCAAGTTTAAATTTGATCCACACAAAAGTAAGAGATAGAAAGTTCAAAAGTAAACTAAATGAGACCATAGAGTAAAGCGAGCAGCTGAAGAAGCTGACTCACAGTCATCTGCACAGAATGCAGTCAGCCAAGCAAAAGTCAATGACTTCTATTCTGCATAAGATTGCAAGAGTAAAATAGCACTATGAAAATTAATGGACACGGTAATGTTCATATTAACTCAAAAAACTACTAACTTTTTTTCTCTGCATATATATTCTAATCATTCTATGGTAATTGCTATTAATATTTATTCCTATAGTTTGTGTAGTTTTCGATATAGCAAAAACTTTGAAGACTGGTATGAATTTGAAGTTTGGAATAATTCTATAATGTTTCAATTAACAATAATTTCCTGTGACTAACATATCTCAGACACTTAGACCACCTCCTTAAACAATCATGTTAGTTACATACCAGTTTCCTTCTGAGATATGAGGAAACTGAGGCCTGGAAAGACTAAATAATGTGGCCAAAACCACATACTAAAAGGCTGCTGAGCTCCTAACCACAAAGCTCTCCTGCATCTTCATGTACTGTTGGGAATGTAGCTTCAGCTTCAGTGTAGATTTGTCCCCTACCTCCCTCATCTCTTCCTTATTTACCATCTCCATAAATGAGTTTCCTCTTGCTTTAGGGATACTCTTTTGCCTCACGGCTCCTAAATAGAAACTATATTTTGGACACAAACACTTGTTTCAATTGATTCTATAATTGAAAAAGATGTGGTCATTGGCCACCGTAGTTATTTACATCCATGGTGGCCCTGCCCCTCTCGAACACTAGTGTATGGCTCACATACTGGAGCGCGTTCATTAAGCAACAAGGTTTCAGACCATTTACTACGTAGAGTAGCCTTCATATACTGCATGTCTTTTTAAATTCACATGAATTTAGCACTATAACCACCAGCAATTCAAGGTATTCCAGAAGATACTAATACTCATTACAAATATTATAATTGATACACTAGCATGTAAAGACACGACAGCACACATTTTTAGTTCCCAGACTCAGGTCTGAATCTTTTTCTTCAGACTTTTCTACCTCCAAGTAGATACATGTAAGCTTTTCCTAATGAGCACTGAGGGAGGGCACACTCTTGACAGGTTACCCAGAGCTAGTCTTAGAATCCAATAATAGTTAAAGCTGGAACACTGACTTGCTACGCCCTACCATAAAATTACATGAGAAAAATGTGGCCCAGAAGATCAAGTAGCTTGCCCAAGGTCGTAAACTAACATAAAGACACAGAGCCTTTAAACTCCATGTCCAGTGCATTTCCATGTATAATAGCTGTCTTGAAAAGTGAAATAATACATTAGACACTTTACATATGGTACTTCATGTAATCCTCACAACCTTCACATACGATAAGCAGTATTACTCTTCTTACAAATGAAGTACATGATGTCATTTAGCTAGAAAGCAGTAACTGCAGAGATCAGCTGTTAGCTTCAAGCTTTTCATGTAATGGGCAAATTCCTGCAAAAACCCTAATCCAGAAAGTGTTGTGAAACTAGATAGTAGTGGACGGATACTGAGACGAGAGGCAGAAAAGCTGGGACATGAAGGTTTGGAGAATTAAAATAAAACCAAAATAAGGTATTTCTTTAACATATTGGTCTTCATTTTTTCTTCTATATTCTGTTTCTTTATTCCCACAAGAATTTAAGTTGGCTTACCAAAAAAAAGACATCCAGTGCAATATGATAACCTAAATTTAAATTTTTTAAATAAATAAATAATGTATAAGGAAATTCAGTCAAGAGAGACAACATTCTTCTAAGGAAGTCTCCCATACTTGTCAGGAGTAAACTATAAATATGAGTTTAGCATTCAAACAGGGTATATGTACAGAAAAACATGATTTCAGTGTCTGTAAAGAAAAGAAAGAGGTGTTTGCTCGGGAAAAACACAATTAATTCTAGTTATGAGTCCTCAGGGGAATTTGTCTCTGTAGCCCTCCTTAAAAGATCATGATACAAAACAGAACAGTTGCCTCGATGGCCTCTTCAGTGTGATGTGCTAGAAGGTGCTGCTTATGGCTCAGTTCATTAGTACAAGGGAGCAGGACTGCATTTGGCAGAGTTCAGCCACGGACGTTCTTCAGGGAGGGTATGCCATGGACGTTCTTCAGGGAGGGTATGCCATGGACGCTCTTCAGGGAGGGTATGCCACGGACGCTCTTCAGGGAGGGTATGCCATGGACGTTCTTCAGGGAGGGTATGCCATGGACGTTCTTCAGGGAGGGTATGCCATGGACGCTCTTCAGGGAGGGTATGCTACTGGTTTCTGGGGGAAAAAGGAAAAGACGATTGAATGGAATAAGAGGGATGCTGGAAGGATGCGTGGTACAGAAGTCCTGCACAGACACAACACTAAGGCCAACTTTCTTCATGTTTTTGCTAGACGTCCTGATATACTGTATGTAATCTGAGGCATCAAGGCCCTCTTAACTTCTCCTGGAGAAAAGCAAACCAGAGCAGTGTCATCTCGTCAGACCCTGACCCTAAGTTGTCCTGATTAGAATGATGAAGTGAGCCTAGTCCAGAAGAACCATCTCAATAGTAGTCTGCTTGAAAACTGTAACTGTTGAACACTTGACATAGGTCCCACCCTCCCTAAGCTCAGGAAGAGATCTGAAGGGGATCTGGTTGCAACATCTATCACCTCATTGGTCGCTGGGGCTGATTGATTGCTGGATGGCTAGGCAGATGTCCCCATCCTCCTTCACTGCTCCTGTGCATCGGTCATAAGCTGTAAAACTACGTACTCAATCAAAGAAGAATAGTTTCTACCTCTGCGGGTAGAAGAGAACTGTCCTCCAGTAAAGTATATACAAGAGGCTACACTCCTCTACCAGATCCTCCAACTAAGATTTCAATTTATGCTCAGCAGAGAGCTCCAACTACAAGAGCAAACCTCTGTTACAAGGCACTACTCCCATTTATTCATTAGTCAACAAATAGTCATTGTTATGGTTATATATTGGTGATACACAGGTAGACAAACCTTAATATGATATCAAACATATTGAGATATAATCATATTTTACATTAAGCATAGTCATTTTGCTATAAAAAATTGTAATATTGTTTCTGTACTTATATTTTGTTTCTAAATTACTGCACCCCTAGTTAGAAATCAAACTTAAAATTAGCAACAATTTTGAAGAAACCATCATACCCATAAATCTTTGCAGTGTGAGAAATTTAACCAAAAAACTCTTCAGATATAACAACTCTTTAGTTACTATTCTTTGGGGCAAGAATGAAGCTGATGAGATTAGAGAAATGGCTCAGCAGTTAAGAGCACAGGCTGCTCTTGCAGAGGATCTGGGTTCAGTTCCCAACACCCACATGGCAGCTAACAACCATGTGTAACTCTGGTTCCAGGGAATTCAATCCCCTCATCTGGCCTCTACAGGCATTGCATGACATGAGTGCACTTACATACATGCAGACAAAACACTCCTACACATAAAAGAAAAATAATTCCAGTTAGGGGATTGTGGGAGGGTGATGATGAGGAAGTCGGTACAAAGATGGTTAACAATGATTTAGATTTTCTGTATTAAATACATAATGATTCAATACAATTTTAATTAATAAATTAATTTAAATTATTAAAAAAAATGAAGCTGGCATAACACTGCACTTTATATTTCTTAATCTGTACTTTTTATAATTTGTGATTAGTAATGTTAACTATTTTCCTAGACCCATTAAACTTATAAACTCTGGTGTGTCTTTAGTTCCATGAACAGATTAGATGGCTGTGCCCACATCTGCAACAGAGACCTGGCCCAGAAGATTCTGGAGACTGAGTCACCAGAAATTCAGCATAGAGGACAGGCACTGTGAGATATTCAAAGAGCTGGTACGGGTCCATCTACTGACAAGAAGTTCACATGTACGTGGAAGCCACACACTCTCTGTGTACTCAGCACTTCCAAATGCCCAGTGACTGCACTGGGTTCCTTATTTGAAGTATTTTCTTACAGCTTTCAAATAAAATCCTCTTTGAGGTCTAGTTTGATGTTGGGGAAATAATGTGTAACTGACCACATTTCCTCCCCCATTCAGGAAAAAAAAAAAAAAAGCATTCAATGGAAACCTCTTGTGAAATACTTGGACACAATGCATGCCTTTTAACATGGCTCAGTCTTTGGAAGCCCCTTGAAGGCAAGGCTACAGCAAACAGCTGGACCCCCGCCCCAGCCCCTCCCAGGTGCCCCTGCTCAACACACCCAGTAGTGAATTATGTGTGACTAGGAATCTCCCAGCCCACCACTTCCAACTCTATAGAGTTATGCTGTTTCTATTGAACTTCTAAAAACAGAAATGCCAGGAAAATGTGTGGAGAATTATAGCATATTACTATTGTTTCAAATTCCAGGGAGACTTTTCAACATTTAAAATTCTAATTTCCTTGTGCATGCCATTGAACTTCTAAAGTAATAGCATCTTGCAGTTTTTATCTTACAGGCCTTTGACAGGCCTCACACAGAAGCAGAGTGCTAAGTCTCTTGCACCATCTTACCAGTTTGTTATCTTAATATTTTATACTTGTTGTGTGCCTTGTCATGCCAGACCCTGTGCTGAACCCTGTGAGTAGAACAAACTCAGTCCCTGAAAACAAAAACAGCTGTCTCCAATTCATCCCGGTGTTTTACAGTCTTCTACAAGACTAATTTAAGCTTGTACTAAAATCCAATCCCATATCTCTCTGCTTAGCCAATCGAGTAGGAAAACAGCAGTCAATCACCACCCTCTCAAAATAGCCTTCCTAATATGCTCACAGTTCTGTTCCCTTATTCAGAATAAACTGTTTGTTTGTTTGTTTGTTTTTTCCTGCAGAGATAAAATTTGATTTGATGTGCACAGCAAGGCAATACAACTCTTCTGTTGTGTCATCAAACGTCATTGACGGGAAAGGAGAAATATGAATTTTCAGTCATAATGAAAAGATAAAGCAAAAGATAATCTCATATGATCAGCTAGTTTCTTAGGTATTAATCTACAACACAATCCTGATACTGCTATCCTAAGAAAATACATTTGATGGAACAAAAAAAAAAAAAAAAAAGTATGTTATCACTGCATTAGCTGAGGGAAAAATAACTAATAGTTCTCTCTCCCGTATGACTCAGAGCAGAGTACCAGGCCCCCAAAGAAATCGAGACATACTGTCACTGAACCACATTATTATCCCCTAAGAAGACTATAAAATGTGTCCATCATTCATTCGTTGACATTGAATTTGTGCCAAAACTATTAAGAATACATATTAATAGATGTCCCAAACGTGTAGGGATGAGTGCTGAATAAAACACAAAATGAGATTGCTATTCACTATTAATTTGTCTTTTATAAATGATTAAGTAAAGCATTTGAAAGGGTAATAAATATCCTTTCATCACAAACTAGGGGATTTGTCTTACTCTGTGCTTACACCAACCAGTTTAGAAATGTGCATAATTACCTATGGTCAGCATCATATCACTGCCAGATTACACATTAAACAGATAACCACTATGATTATAAAAGCAACTTCCCTGACCTCCATTTTGCTCTGGCTAAGAGTTCCTGTGTTTTCCCAGATTCTGCAGCCAATCGCACAGTCCATGTCAATTTTTACCAGGATAAGTGACCCATGCCTTACACAGCTTGCTCTAAAATATACTTGCATGCATACAATTAGCACAGGTTCAGGAAATATGATCATAGCTGTTCTTTAAGTGCTTTTTAAAATTTTGAAACCTAAGCATTGGGATATATATATCCAGCTAAGGTATAGTATGTGTTATTTGGCAGCTGTATTTGACATGAAAATATAAAAGGTTTGGGCAACCACATATTTAGAAATAGAAATCTTTCCTGAAAACACGGCTTTGGTTTTTAAACATAGCTAAATTTCTGGAAACTTCAATTTGTTAAAGACAGCCAAGACTTCAATCACATTTAACATATTCCTGGGGTTTACATATAGTGTTTCAAAGTAATAAACAACATCTTGTTTGGAGTAGCAAGAAGAAAATGAAGCAAGCACTTCTTTAAAAGCTCTACTTTTAAAAATAGTTTGGAGACTCATTCTTATGTTAGTAAAATCACCAAACACTACTCAGCAAACAAAACATGATGAGCTCAATTCAAGTTAGTAAACATTTTTAGCTGGCTTCATTCTTCATAGGAATGTTAATGTAACCATAATTTCAAGAATGCATCCAATATAATGGAAATTTGAGGGGTAAAACTTTTTTTAAATTGTTAATAAGAACAATGGTGTCAGATTTGCACTTGAAAATCAGGAAGGACTTAATGACAACATAAATTGATCGAGCAATTTAAAAACTCACATTATAGTGTACTGAGATGAATTTGCATTTACTAGCAAGGACTCCCAATGCCATGACCAAAAGCCCACAGCCTGACTCACTAGAATAATTAATTACCTTCCTTAATGTGAGCTCTATCTACATTCTACCTTCAGTATAGAAAATGTCCATTAATGCATTTTCTTTGCCTGCTTGTTCTCATTGGTCCAACCAGATTAGCGATATCTAGAAACACTTAAATTACTTAGCAAGAACAAACACTACCCAAACAGCAAAACGTGATGAGTCAAGATGAAACTATCCAAGCAAAGGAAAACACAGAGATCTTTCTCTCTAAACTTTTCATAAGACGCCTCCTCAGACTTCACCTAACCAGAATTTCTTTCTCTTTGTACAGAGACTGATAAATAGAACCACTAACAAAAGAGCAATTATGGATTCACATCCGCAAGACTTAGAGTAAACTTTACCTAATAAACAGACAAACACCTTTCTCCTGCAGCTGATAGTCTTCTCTTTTGCCCAATGCTGTCCTAATTTTTTAGACAATAAAGATTTTAGTAGGTTAGAACCGAGGAATTCATTCACGTGTTTAAAAGCTGGTTTCCTTAAACCCCTATCGTCTGTGCTCAAACCCTTGCACCGAAGCTCAAAGGCAGAAAACCTTAGGCCAAGGGCCTGTGACTGATGCTCTTTCACAAAGCTGTCATGACTTACTTCCTCACCTTCTTGAGGGAACCTTTATCTCACTCTACCTAAAATTCCTCCCTTCTCTCCCTTCCTAACTTTCTTGCTCTTTTGATAATTTTCCCCTCATCTTAGCATTACCCAGTATATTCTACATTTTGTTTATTTATTAAGCTCATCAGGAGAAGGAACTTTGGTCTATTTTTTCCTCTGCTGAATTACCAATGACAAAGTGAGGTCTGGCACAGACAAGGCTTCATAAATTATCAATTTAGTGGAATTATTAATAACAATATTTAGATTATTATTCCTATCAATCTAAAGTCTGTATAGGGACTGGGATGTAGGTTATTGTAAGAGCACATGCTTAGCATGAACAAAGCTCTGGCTTCAATTCCTGAAATCAAAACAACAACAATAATTATCAAGGGAAAACAGTATGAGTAGTCTGAAGATTAAGGGTAGAACTATGGCATCTCCTATAACTGACAGCAACATGAATGATGATTATATGCATATCAAAGACAGAACAGCTGAGAAAAAAGCAGCACATAACTCAGCAAAATCACACCCACAGTAAGTGAACCATTCCAGAGAGAGGTGAACCCTAATTTCTGTTCTATTCATTGGTACTTCTTATTGTCACTATCTTATTGCAAGGGACCTCAAGTATCAGTCCTTACCATTATTTAATTACTCACACATGTGTTTGTCTTCACCATATACCACTAGACCCTCAGATTCAAAGACAAGGTCTTTATAGTTTGCAGTCCAACAAAGAAGAAACTGCCACATAACAATAATGCTATAGATTTATGGGCTTCGATTGGAGCCCAGAGGAAGGAAAGAGATGCCCCTAGTTAAGACAAGGATGAAGCTAGGAATGGTGACTCATGCCTGTAACCCCCACACTCAAGAGGCTAAGGCAGGAATAGCTCAGCATCCTTCCCACCACCAAAAACAGCCCAAAACCAATAAACACACACACACACAAGGTTGAAGGTAAACTGCATTCTAACTGTATTTTGTGTATAGTTTATGTGAGTCCTATTCTGATTGATTTAAAGAGCCAGAGAAGTGTTCTATAACCTTCATAAAAGGCCACCCAGCCAGACTTTTCACTCTGGTCTCCCTTGTTTACTGATCATGAAAATGCCTCCCCCATAAAAGGTAGCCAAACTGCCTCCTAAAATTTACATTTATGCCCAAACAATAGCACTAATCTAAGCTCAAGTCAGAGGAGCCACCTTTACAGAAGGCCATTTACATTTATGCCCATGGCTAACGCAAAGTCTCAAAACTGGTCAAAGTGCTGAGAATTTGGAACTGTTGAGTGCTCAGTTCTAATGGAGACATCAACATCACCCCCCGTAAGGCCTATGAAACGTGACAAAGGGACAGCAGAAAGATTGAAAGAGCCACAAGACAGAGAGGAGTGCCATGAAAATCTGTCTTGGATCTGGCATGGCCATCAATCACAAACACGGTAGCAGAGGCTACCTGCACAAAACCTGTACAAGCACACACAAGACATGAGGTTAGGAGGAGGATGAGTGGAGATCAGGGAGTCAGTGACAGTGGAAATGAGAGGGCAACGGGAGCGAATACAACCACGATACATTCTACTTATATGCAGTTATCAAAATATAATCAAAGAAGATGGAAAGCTGGAAATGTCTATGAGCGTCTGAGCTATAAGGCAAATGGGTCTGTAAGATTCTCTAGCCATCCACAAAAGAGAAAAAGCAGTAAGAAATACTAAATATTTAAATACTTGATTAAATTCTCTTCCCTGTAATCTAACAACAGGAAACTGTTAAGGTCTGTGGTTGGTGCAGCCTCATGGTGCCAAGCTGAGGTTGGAGCACGGCACCCAGCTCCACACAACCGTAGTCCAATGGAAGAAAAATGCAGCAAAAATTGAATTGAATGAAACCCAAAAAGCAATGTATTATAAGCCTTTGACTTATTTGATGTTGATGGAACTGGGACTTTAGATGTGAAAGAACTGAAGGCTGCAATGTGGGCCTTCAGATTTGAGCCAAGGAAAGAAGAAATTCAACAAATGATTGCTGAAATTGACAAAGCAGAGACTGCCACCATTGGTTTTGAAGATGTTTTTGACACTGTGAGTATAAAAAAGAGTGAGAAGAAACTCTGAAGGCTTTCAAAGCTCGATGATGATACTCCTGGAAACACAACACAAAATAATATCAAGAGGGTCGCCAAGGAATTAGGGGAAGTTGAACAGGGACGTGCTTCAGGAAGCAGCTTGATGAAGCTGCTTGAGATGGGGAGGGAGAAAGTTTGAGAATTATAAAAAAGACCACTTTTTGTAATGCTGCTTTTTTATGCCTTCTAGGAAGTTGTTGACAAACTCCTATTTGTTATACAGTTCAATTACATAATACCTTAACATGTTCATTCCCTGATTTTAGCTATGTGCAAAGATTGGTCTCTTGATGTCTAGTCCATGCAAGAAGTTATGTTAGAATATCATTCTATAAATTTATGACTATATTAGCATGCTTTTGGCATTTTCAAATAAAAAAACAAAAGCCCCACAAGACTAGCATATTCTGCTTTCGTATGTGCATATTGCAGTATAAAAGAAGGAAGTCCACTGTCAATGAATATGTTGATTTACATAACAGACACCTTTATTCATCCTGAGCAGGAAGTATTATGCACAGTGGTTAGAAGTGGAGGTTTCTAAGTCAGACAGACTTCGGTTTAACTTTAAGCTTCATTCTTACCAGTAGGCAGCCTGGAAAAAAAAAAAAAAGTATGAATTGAATTCTTGAAAACAATAATAAAGGTGGCCCTACTTCCAAATGAATTTGTAAAAACAAAAATTAACTGTCCCTACTATTTTCTTTTTGTATGGCTAAAATAAAATGATGAACAGCATGCAAAGCCGGCCCAGGACACTGATAACATAGGAGACTACCTTGTGGTGAGATGCTGGGTCCTCGATGCCTCTAAGAAATCCACTTCAGTCAAACAACCACAGATGGGATCCACTGTCTTGGAGAAAAGTAAAGTTAACACAGGATCTCCAGAGTGCCACTTAGGTTACCTGGGAGGAGACAGAACACTGAATGTGCAACTCGTCCTGACCCTGATTTCTCCTGCTTGCCCATTAGCACAGATTAGCTTACTCTTCACATTGCCCCCTAGACACTAGGCCTAGACAGCATGAGCAAGTGGACTGTAACAGAAAGAAGCCTTTGATGACAACAGGAAGCAGGTTAGGTCCAGGGCATAGGGGAAGAACAGCATAGGGCATCAGGCCAGAACACACAGACTCTGATGTACATACTGCATCTGTATTTTCCAGACCAAAACTCATGACACATAGCTTGACAAGTATGATTGTACTTACAGGAACAAAAGCACAGAATATTTACAACCTAGAGTTGCCTTGGCAAATCCAGGATTTATAAACATCACATCTGTAAAGACGTTGAAAGTGGGAAAGCTGCACGTGAAAACCAGTATGTTAAGTCACCCACATCTCTATTTATTTCAATCACAAACACATTACCCAGTTTTGACAAGCTGAGGGTCTCTCTGTTCCAAGGCTTGCTATAAGAATAGTGGGCGATATATGAATGAAATAGCTATTTACAGTTGAGTAGAAAAGTGGGTATCATGTCAGATTAAATTTCTTGCCAAGGTTTCCAAACTCGTCTGCCGAGGCCTTGCGGGAATTCCAAGTTCACCCACAGACCTTCATGTAGAGAAGAAATACTTTCATGAAGCCAGTATGCTCTTACATATGACTTTCAGGTTAGAATCTATGAGTTTTCAGAACAACTGAAGACTAATTTATTCAAGTATCTTTTCTTATCTTACATCTATTTAATTACTGGCATGTGAGCGTAATTGTTTCCTGTAAGACCACCTCAAAACTACTTCAGTGAAAGCTTCTTGAAGAAAGGAAAACAAAGGTCAATAACCAAATATCCCCAAACAGCTCTGCAGCACCAAACTTTGAGGAGAAAAGAAAGAAATTCCCTGGAGAAAAAAAAAAAAATCCCCCTTCGTTTTTTCTATCAATAGTGAATAAAAGTTATGATTTACCAATAACTATTCATTGATAGCCCTCCCAACTTTTAAAAATATAAAAGAAACAACATAAACATTTAGAGCAGCTTCTATATGATACCAGAATCTTCTTAAGGACTGGAAACACATCAGCCTTGTCATAATACCTCAGAAACTCCACATTTGGGGAAATACCTTAAAGAAACTAATGAAGAAAATTTCCTTTTTGCCAGATGAGGAAACTGAGGCCTAGGAGCAAGACCAGGCATAACTGACTAGCTGATCAGAAAGAAACTTCAAAATCCTGCAATTTGTAAATGAGGTTGCTCATTCATAAAATGTGGTGTCAGACTATGGAGGTCAATGCCAATAACATCCTGCAGTGCTGTATTGATTGATTGCTTTCTAATCTATTTATTTGTATTTTGGCTCTGAAATAAAGGTAAGGCTGCCAGGATCGACATATTTCTAGCCCCTAGAAAGCTGACCTGACAGTAAAGCCCTTCCAAAACATTTATAGAGACAACGTTCTGAACAATGTACAGAATTTAATAAAGTGACACATTTCAAAGCACAGTGTAGAGAGCGTCAACTTGAATGGATGCATGTGAGGGAGGCTTTATTATTTTTAATTTCCAAGATGTCGCTACCAGGGGAGACACGGGCCAAATGGTAACAGAGGCCTCTGTTTGAAAAACAAAAGAAGAAGAACTCTGAAAGAAGCAAGAAGAACAACGAGGAACAGTTCACGAGAATGACAAGACAGCAAAGCATACCAAGGAGGAGAAAATACCGATTAATCATTTCAGGTTTAAAAGCAGTCGATGTCTCAGCTCTTCCACGTACATCTGCCCTTAAAACAAGGACATCTAAAGACTTCTCTATATTTAATAACCTACAATAAATCCTGGAAAGATACTCTAACATTAGACTACATAAATCAGCGTATAAAATTTAAATAGATAAAAAGCTTCAACACTAGCTTTGTTCCCTGTTGATCATTACTATGTGTCCTTACCAGTATTTTATCCAATACCAACAGAGAATTTATAAGAAAAAAAAGCTACATGGCTTAAATATTGATGAATAAATGACCAAGTTTTTAAGAGAGCAAGAATAGCCAGTTTATCACTATAACAAATACTGTAGTCTGATGTAGTACACTTTTCATTTATAAACAAAACAATAAAGTGAACAAAATATTCATGTAAGGGCCACAAAATACTTTTTTCATAATACATATACTGGTCTAAATTTCTGTACCACCAAAACTTTGAAGGAGTCAGAGAAGAAAGAGAAAGTATCTGCAAACAGTTGTCTGGGGTCTAAGTGTCTGTTTTACCAACTGTTTCTCACACTGCCAGATAACTGGTGAACCTTCAGACCTCCAGGACATTTTCTCTGTATTGATAAAAGTATATAAACTACAATTCAACAGACCTGATTTTGAGCTCATTTATTGCTTTTTGTGCCTGTATCAATTACTTAATGTTTCAGTGACTGTTTCAATGTCTGAAAATAATATTTTGCTATTTATTAATAATTATCTACAGATCTAAATAGCAAGATTTTCAGATGACTAAATTGGTTTCCAAAAAGCAACTAATGTGGTACAAAGTGCAGACAAACGCATCCAAAAGAGGGGACGGTCACAGTAGTAACAGATCCAAGATGGTCTTCATCTTGTGATTCTAGTTTGACATGTTACAAGAAGTTCACACAGTTTTTTGATTCTGAGTTTCACTAAAAACCATGTTCTTCCTGGCTAGAGAGATAGTTCTGTGGTTAAGAGCACTGGCTGTTCTTGCAGAGGACCCAGGTTCAGTTCCCAGCACCCACAGGGTGACTAACAACTGTCCTAACCCCAGTTCTAGGGGATCCGACGCCCTCTTCTCTCCTCTAAAGGCATTGCCCGGCAAGGGTGCACTTATACACACGCAGACAATACACTCATACACATAAAATCAAATAAAAAATCTTTTTTTAAAAGCCAAGTTCTTCATAGCAATGCTGACAGCATGGACAAGTCCCATATAAACTCAAGCCAGACAAGAAGCGAGTAAAAATATCTAATCATTCTGGAAGACTTATTGCCAACCAATAGTTACTGGAAGTGGAGAGTCAGTATCATTTAAGGGTAAGACTCAGTAGGCTGACCACACTCCAGTGAATTAACCCATGCTGAAGGGCATTTGGAGACACAAGCCTGACTCTTTAGGCCTTAGTTAAGAGTGTATAAATTTGGTGGGGAGACAGAAAAGAGGGGTGCAGATATGGGAGGGGATCTAAGTATGATCAAAATGTATGAAATTCCCAAAATTTAATTAAAATTGTTTTTAAAAATCAAGTTCTTTGGGACTGGAAAGAGAGATAGTGAAACAGTTAAGAACACTGGCTGCTCTTGCAGAGGACCTGGGTTCAGTTCCCAACACCCACATGTCGGCTAACAACTGTTTATAGGGACAACTGTTTAACAGTGACAGGGAGTTCCTCTTCTGACCTCTCCGAGCACTGAACTACACATATACACTTACATACATGCAGGCAATACACTCGTACACATAAAGTGAAATAATAATGATAATAAAACAAAAATGTTTTTAAATGAGTTCCCTGTTTAGTGCTTGGATAACTAGAGATTCTGCTGGTTTAATCTCTCTTTCTACAGAATGAATACTAGAATACCTGATTTTTACTGTGGTTCTGAAAATTAAATAATACACATATATGCTGAGTACTGCCTAACACAAAGGAGCAATGATTAAAAAAAAAAAAACGTGAGTTCCCAATCTTCCTTGTCCCTCCGGGTCCTCTTTATTCCTTCTTCACTGATTCACAAACATGTGCTGACCTGGAAATCAAAAAATAAAAATCAAACAGTTCATCCTTCATCAATAAAGGGTTGAGAGAAAGAGGCAGAGAGATTAGTGTGGAAAGACAGACACCTCAAGAGAGGTGAAAGCTATCCCCTGGACACGAGGAAGGAAAGAATAAAGCTTTCTTTTAAGAACCTTTAAACAGGAGCTGGTATGTAGTTCACATAGTAGAGTGTTTGCTTGGCATACATGAAACTCTGGGTTCAGTTCCCAGCACTACATAAAAAAAGGCATGGTGGTGCACGCCTGTAATCACAGCACTAGGGAGACAGAAGCAAGGGGATCAGAAATTCAGTCAGCTCAACAAAGCCAGTTTTGGCTACATGTGACCTTGTCAAAAGAAAATATTAACAATAGTAATATATTTACATGATATTTTTATTAATAATAATGATGATGAAGGGGACCATGTGATGACTCAGCAGGTAAAGGATTTTTCCATGCAAGCCTGCTGACCTGAGTTTGATTCCCAGAACCCAAGATGGAAGGATGGAATCACCTCTAGAAAGTTGCCATCTAACCTCCACAGGCAAGCTGCAACCCTCACAGAGTTTACAGATACATGCATCAAATACACATACACACACAGCAATATTAAACAGAATATTTCTTAAAGTGTCTTTAAACAAGCTGAGTATTAATTAGTCAGTTGAGACTCACTATGTCTCTTTATAATCACCCACTAGGTGGTTTTAATGGCTATAACCGAAACAAAACAAAGGAAAAAACCAAGTAACAAGTGTTAGCAAGGATGTGGAAAAGCTGAGACCATCATCCATTCTGATGGGAATGCACAATGAGACTTCTGCTATGGAAGACAAGAGGCAAGTTCTCAAAAACCAAAACACAGATTTAAAACTAATAAATCAAGTTCCTAATCCTGGCACTACAGAGGCAGATGCAGGGACAGGGACAGGGGCAGGGGCAGGAGCAGGGGCAAGTGCAAGCAGATCTCTGTGAGACTGAAGCCAGCTTGGTCCATATAGCAAGTTCTAGGCTAGCTGGGGCTAATGGGAGATCTTGTCTCAAAAAAGTCTAAAAATTCTACTCCTAGGTATATACACAAAAGAAAGGAAAGCAAGTGTTCAAACAAAAACTTTATGCACAAATGTTCAAAGTAGTAAGACTCATAATTGCAAAAACACAGAAATATCCCAAGGATGTCCATCTACAGACATAAATAGATAAATAGAAGTACATTCCCATACAATAGAACACTAATCTGTACTCTTAGAGAAAGAAATCAACTTTGAAAACATTATATGTTATATAAAAAAGCCAGTCCAAATACTTAATACGAAGATCGTGTGTTATATGGATCATTTACATAAAATGTCCAGTGTAGGCAAATCTACAGAAGTGGATATATATTAGTGGTTGAGTACAGCAAAGAGAGATAGAGGGATGTGGCTGAGGGATGAGAAAGCTAAAAGGTACAAAGTTTCTCTTTGTGTTGACAAAAACATTCTAAAATTATGAATGGCTAATCATATGAATATGCTAGAAGTCACTGAATGATTGGCAGGCTTTAACTGGATGAGCTACATGGCATGTGAATTGTATCTTAATAAAGCCAGGCATTTTGTTTTGTTTTGTTTTTTAGGGGAAAAGTTGGAAATTGAAAGAAAAAATGTCAGTACCGTAGAGGTTTGACTAGACTTCTACCAAATCCACTGTAGACAGTAACCACTGGTGACAACTGCAATGTTAGAACTGAAATAAAACAAATGTGAGAGTATGCTGGGCAGAGAAGGTAAGGATGGGAAGCCACACCCAAAACCCAAGCCGTCTTGAATGGCTCCTCTGTCTTCTGAAACATTTAGACACTGGGAGGCAAATGGAACACAGCATAGCAGCAGGAGAAACAGGTAGGTGTAAACCCTCACCAAGTGTGAAACAGTAGACCTAGACTAGAGGAATAGCCTGGAAAGTAAGCTTGAGAGTGTTTCTGTCATTCATGGGTGAGTGAGCAAGCACATTACATAACCTTTCTTAAGCATGCATTCTCTGTAAACTGCAAGTAAACACAATGCCCAGGCTATGACACACTTTGAGGATTTAATGAAGCAATGGAGGAAAAGCATATAATACAGGACCTGGCCCCAGTTTATTGGAAATAAATATCAGCTCTTTAGGACTATGGGAAGCAGGAGTTGAGAACAAGAGATATATAGCTACCAATGTCAGAAAATAATGGTTTATTTAAGCTTTGTGAATATATGAGTAATTTATACACATAACCACTAATTTAACTTTCTCTGCTCTGTCAAAATCTCATCCTAAATGGGCAGCCATAAACATAGGTACACACAAGCACCACTAAATGGACTCAGTGCATTATATATATATGTGTGTGTGTGTGTGTGTGTGTGTGTGTGTGTGTGTGTGTGTAGTTATAAATATATGGATATGTAACAATAGTATCAAAAAAGAGGACAAGAAATTGACAGGGAGTCGGGAGACAGGGGAGGAGTTGGTGGGGGGCCGGAAGAGGTAGAAATGATGCAACAATACTCATATATGAAATTTTCAAAAATAAAAAACTGAAATAAAAAAATAAGTAAATACATTTTCGTAAAGAAAGAAAAATGGGGAAAGAAGAACAGAAATAGCATTAGAAAGGGGTGGGGAGATGGCTCAGTGGTTAGGAGCACTGGCTGCTCCTGCAGAGGACCCACTTTCAGTTCTCAGCACCCATATGGTAGCTAACAACCATCCATAACTACAGTTCCAGGGGATCCAATGCCCTCTTCAGACCTCAGTGGAGATTTCATGCCGCAGTGCACTTAACATACATGCAGATAATAACTCATACACATAAAATAAAAATAATACATAAAATAATGGTTCTTAGGCTGATGATACTGATCTGGCCTCAGTAGCTCAAGCTTAACCACAAAAAATAACAAGTTCTCATTACAATGATATTCTAGTATATAACCCAAACTTAGTCTGGGTGTGCACAGTTCCATAGTGGCAAATTTAATTCAACCAAGAACATTCTAGTCAGTAAATAATGCATTCGCAGAAGCCAAAATTTCCATTTACACCTGTAAATAGAAAATTCAATTTAATGCAGATTGTTTAATAAGACCAGTGGGCAATGAACCATACTAAATGCATCATATGAAATGGATCAGTCATGCAGTATGGTGACCAGGAAAGAAATGTGTGACATAATCTGTACCTAAGTAGTACATCCTGACACACAATCCTCCCCACATATGCACATGCACACAAAACAAAGTGTGATCACAAAGAGGTAGCATGCATATAAAGATGAAGATAGCCTGCATGAGTAGATAGTTACATCCCTCCACACTGAAAATAGTGTGTTCATTCTCCCTGGGATCATCTAACCAGGAGCAATGCTATTTTACACAGTGATGAGCAAAGTAGTTGTTAAGAAGACAGTTCAAATAACCTGACTGAAGCTAAAAGTCATTAAGGCTTGAACTCAAGCATGTCTTCCATTGAGACCTTCTCTTTAAGAAATTTCAGAACTCACAGTCTACATGTGTAAAAGGAGTTGGAGATTCATAGAATTCTCTGAATTGTGAGGGATACAGACACTTAACATTACTCAATGTACATCATTATTTTCCACTATAGTCTAGACAACAGATACGGTTTGGGCTTCTGAAATTTGGGGAGGCCACTCATGGAGCAAGATTCAAGGTGTATTCCATGGTGTGCCTGGAATTGAAGCAACTTTAGGGAGAAGAGTTTGGGGGAATAAGTTTGAATTCTCAAATATTTTTCACCTTTTCTTCATTAACAAACAAGTGTTAATCTCAGTTTGAATATATATATATATTATATATATATTCATATATATATGAACAAAAAAACACAAGAGTCTTCTTTCCCCATGATCACCTGGGTGCTGACAGCCAAAAAAGGCTGCTGCTCCAACACAGCAAATAGATATATTTGCTACTTGGTTCCCTGGGTCTACAGAAGATGAAGCCCAAAATCAAGCATACCTCAGAGACAAGTTATTTGTAGTTTTTCATAAACGTTTATAGAATATTTGTTTACATAGATGCAACAGGTTTCAGGCACATGAAATTTTCATGGCTTAAACCAGGAAGACCCATAGTGAGGGGAGGGGAAGCTTGCCTCCTATATCTTTGTTAAAAAACAAAGCTGGGGACTGAAGAGATGGCTCAACGGTTAAGAGAACTGGCTGCTCTTGCAGAGGATTAAAGTTCAGTTCCGAGCAACAACTTGGTGCCTCACAATCATCTGTAACTCCAGTTCCAGAAGATCTGATGCCTTCTTCTGGCCTCCATAATCACCAATAATACATGTGGTATACATAAACACACGCAGGCAAACATTCATATACATAAAATAAAAATAAATATGATCCTAAAAAAAAAGAACAAAACTATTTTTAAGTCAATGGGTAATCTTAATACACACATCAAATCAACACACATATGCTGAAACAATTTTAAATAACACCATTTAATTACATTAATTATTCATTAACTCACTTTTAATAAACTTTAGTTCTTTCTTCTTCCTTGAGCTCCAGTTGAATCTTACAGGAAGTTGTCAACTGCATTTTTTGTTATTCAGAAGGTTTCCAAGTATCAACCTAAGAACTTAACCCAAATCAGTTGGTCCTCTGTCATTTGCAATGTTTTGGGAAAACACTAATACAAAATCATTTCTGCACTGAATAATGAACTAATTCATTTTTTTGCAAAATACAACCAAATTTTATGGTAGTTTGACATATGTATAGGATTCTTAGAATAAAATATACCTGGAGTATGATGTTAGCCCAATATAAATAAATTGTCAAAGTCTTCTCTTCGTACATAATTGAACATATCTCTTCTTTCAAAGAGGTATGTTAATGAGAGTAACAAAGCTAAAGGAATATTTTTATATTTACTCAATTTATTCACTCCCTCCTTCATCACATCCTTAGGAAAAATAGAATATTGATTAACAAATATCTTACTTTCTTAAATGAATACACATATATTTCTTCGGTCAGTTGATTTCTTCGAAATTTCCAGTGATGTCTTCCATAAATATCTTATGATCAAAATATTTCTATTTGTTAAGAAGCAATAATAAGGCAGGACTGCTTCATGCACAGATCGAAAGGCATACAGAAAACATTATGAATTACCAAGTGAGCCCATTGAGTGAAACATAAAGCAAAAAGGAGTTTAAGAGACAGCTGGATATGTTTATGTAGGCAAAAGGGTTAGAAGATGTGCTGACAACACTAAGAGGTGTGTTGCAATGGACGTGAGAGACAGGCCAGTGAGCCAGCCATCTCCATTCTATCCAGGAATTTCTTGTGTGCCCATTTTTGTCTCATATCTGGACAGCTGTGTTACTAAAATATGGCCCTAAACTGAAGTCATTAAAAAAGTTTAATCTTCAGTTTATTATTTATTGCATATCAAGCACACATATCAAACACACACACATACACACACACACACACACACACACATGCACACACACAATTTTGGCTTTTGTGCATGTTCACACATCAGAATTTGTGGGTCAAGTCCAAGGATGAGAAAAGGGCTTTATGAACAAGCTTGTTCTGATCATGTCCACCTCTGTCTGATACAAGTACATGTTCATAGCACCTCACTTTCATAAACACAACAGTCCTTCTAAACAGTCCTTTGAGTGGCCACCTTTAGTACTGGGTTAGGCCTGAAGTTTTTATAGCAGAGTTTCTTTGGAAGAGAAAATGTTTTAAAGGTTAGAGGAAAAGGGCAGTTTTCTTCATTCTTTTATCTTTCATCATCTTTAAAAATATGCCATTAGGAAAGATTTTAGAAAGAGTTGGTTAGAAGCCAAAAGTTCATTGACCCTCTTAGCTGTTGCCATTCCATGATCCTTGCCTCAGGAAGTGACTGTTTTTGAACACATTTGCCTTCTAATTTATACAATCTGGGCATAACTTGAATCTGAACCCAACACCAAGCACATGCATTCGTACTTTACAATTAACATTAGCACTGTCTCTGAATAACAGCACATTGGAAACTGATGCCTACAGAAGCTATGTGACTTGGCCAAATCAATTGTCCAAGTGGTAAGTTACTGAGTTACAAACTCAGCCTTTTGGAACAAGTTGCTCCCAGAAGATCTGGGTTATCAAATAAAAACCCAGTGTCAGGAGTAGGATACCTCCTTCTAAGTTGTGGTTACAGAGGCCTTATAGGTCCCCCAGACAATATAGGGTCTTGACATTCTTCTTGGTTGTGCCCCAGAGTCATAAAATAAAACCCTATTGCTGAAGATCATGCAGCTCTGGTGCATGATATAGAGAAATCAAGTTGGAAATGAGTTTGAAGTCTCTTGCCTATCAGTAGCTTCCATAGTTCTGGAAGGTATTATGCAGGCTTCTAGGGAGAAAAGATATCAATGACCTTATCCAACTCTGAATCCTGGGATCCACTGAGCCAACATGCAAAATGACATGTGCCCATTTATATGAGAGTGGCACTACTGTTGCAGGAGTAACCAACTGCTCTCTGATCAATTTGAGATCCACTCCTTGGTAGGGAATCCATGCCTAGTACTGTACACCTGGTTAAAAAAAAATTGTTGAGGTGATTGTAGCCATTGGGAGAACTAAATACTGTTCATAAACAAATTGACATACTGTCAAGCTGCTTTCTAAGTATTTATATTTATACCAATAGACACTACTCTCAGCTTTCATCAGAGGAGCCTGTTTTTCTAGTAAACTGGAATAAATGCCGACTCATGGCTGCACAGAGTGCGGAGAATAAGCGACAGGTGAGTGCTCAGCACTAAACGAGGCATTTGTACCAACCTCTTTAAGGCTCAGGAAACATTGCAAAGATAGGGCAAAGAGAGTGTAGGAGCCAAAAGACAAGGAGAAGAGCTGAGAAATGTCATCTCCTAGGCAAGACACAGCCATTGCAATCATGAACGCACAGCATCTGTAGTTTCCTGCACTGAGTCTGCACAGGAACAGTTCCATCAACAATCAGACATGGACAGAGGAGAAACTCACTGATGAAGTCCATCAGTGCTGCTGACAGATTCAGGAAGAGGGTCAACTCTTGCCTTCAGTAGTGTACCCACTGATGACTCTACCAATGGATAGTTCCAATCTAATGATCACCATGATGGCCCTTGTTAGACTAAATGAGTCACAAAACAAAATCAAAGTAATGAGTATTGGAAAGGGACTGGTAGTGACTGGGGGAGTGGGCTGATAAGGATGCAAGGGAGACAGGGAGGAAGTAAGTGGACAAACAGTGATCAGAATATACTGTATGACAAAAACAGAGTTAATCAATGAAAATCTCAGCCTTTGTTCAAATATCTGTGATCACAGAATCAAAGGTGAATTTACATTCAAACACAGAGGAAATAAAATTTTCATCTTTGAAAATAAGTCCCAGAGTTGAGCAAAAAGATCAACAATAAACTTATCTCCACTGGGTCTATTTCTAAGGCCCTTAAAACAGTCCACAATAGTAACGTGTCATTTAGTCATTTCAAATAAAGAGTAAAGATACCCACGAGGAAATCATTTATCCACTAAATACTTCTTTATAGGAGTTTTACTTCTTTAAAATTTTTAAATTTTGTTTTAAAATATACAAACAGTGGAGTTGCTAAATAAATCAAAATATTGAAGTTATTTGCTTATATTTATTTTAATTCAAGTATACTTTTGCAGTGAAACTACAAGACTTACTTATATTCTAATGAGCTGACAATTACTGAAAATAATATTCTCCCAAAAAAAGCCAAATCCAAATGCAAAACTATTAATAGCTCTTGTTGCAAACAGAAGCCTGATTCAATATTTGGGCATAACAGACTGTCTTGGGATTTAAACAAACTGATAGAGAAGTGGTGGTGTCAAGAAGGAGTTGAAGAAAAGGAAAAAGAGAGATTGCTACACAAGCCTGACATCGAGGGACTTCCAAGTACCACAGAGTCCTCACGGAGTTCATTTGACTCTGCTGTGGGGCCCATTGTGTATTTTAATTCCCCTCAAAACAAGTGCTTTGACCTGAACCCCACTCTGAGGCTGTAGCTCTGACGATCTCTCTAGTTCTTGCCAGTATCCTCCAATCAGGAGCTGGGTCCCTGACATAGCAGGTAATCAGGCTCCATTTACAACCAAGGCAAGGTCAACAGCAAATAAGTGACCTAGCCTCAAACTGGCACAAGGATGTCTGTCCACCTACCAGAATGAACACTTGGATACTGAGGTCAGCCTCTGATGAACTTTGCTCACCATTTAGAATCGTCATTAGAACATTGGCCTTCTCCTGGTAGTTCTGACTCTAGAATTTATCCTGTCTCTCTTCCAGCCTCTTCTGAGGTTCCCAACATGCCTTTAGCCCAGCCTCAAAGGGTTATAACATCTCACAAGTGATTTAGACTCTTTTCACTGGTAGTTGATGGATTTCTAAGACCTGACCCTTCGTGCATTAGTAAGATCTCCTCCCACCTTTACTTTATTGTAGTTATCATTAGGTTAGAGGAGCCTGTCTTCTGTATTCCCAGTAGCATTCATCACACAGTCTGTCTTCTCTGCTGGTCTGCAAGGAACAATTCTGCCTTGATCATGGCTTTATTTTACTTCCAGAGAAGACTCCAGAAAATCAACTAGCATTCACTGAGTGAATAAACATAGGCTATATGCAGATAATTTGACAAATTATTGTCTGATTATTTGGATGCATTATGTTAACCTTAGCATATTTAACAAATATACACAGGAACATATTTTTGAAGAGCTATTTCACCAATTCTGAGGGTAAGAATAAAGAATATACACACTTCCATTCAGTTATTGCTTCATAGTATGTGCAGAATTCACTTTGCACCACTGGCCTTTCAAAACGGAATTTAAAAGAATTATATTAAAAATATTTTTAAGTACCAATTTAATTTCTGTGGAATTTTTCTCCCTTCAAAATAACTATTTGCTATATTCTAAATATGTATCCTTATAGTCACAGAGAAATGTAGCTCTCCCAACTCATCAAAGTAACTTCTTTTTGTAACAGATGGAGACTTTTACAAAGTTCCACAACTGAACCAAAAACAAAGAATAAGTGACTATGGGGGTACCCAAATCTAACTGAAACATCTACAATGCAACCTCTACACCTAAGTCTCAAGGAACAGCATGGAAGAGGGAATGGAAGAATGTAAGATCCAGAGGGACAAGATGTATGTTCCTAGATAATGCATTCTACACATGACAGGGAAATGGCACCCATGAAATCTTCAAAGTATGGAACCTAATAAGATCTGCATAGTGACAAAACCAATTGATATGATAACTTGGACGGGGAAAATTTCATGGGGTCCCACCTCTAGATAAAGAGATTCAGGGAATCAATGGTTGCTGAGAGAAAGAGAAGCAGTTTTCTCCAAGCACTAGCTCCCTGGCAGTAGTCTAATCCCAAGTGGTCAGCCTTAAATATATGTAAACATGAGCACCACTAACTGGACTCTCCTTTATAAATATATTTATATTTATAAATCTCCATTATAAATATATTTATATTTAAAAATGTTTGTATATGTAACAATAATACTAAAGATGAGGACAAGAAATTGAGAGGGATGGGGGAACTTGGGAAGAGCAGGAGGGAGCCCTGGGAATGTGGAAATGATAAAAATATGATACTCATATATGCAATTCTCAAAAAAAAACAGAAAAAAAAAAGATTTGCAGTACTGGAAAGATGCTGACTCAGCAGTTAAGAATGCTTGCTGCTCTTGCTGAAGACCCAGGTTTGGTTCCCAATACTCACATCAGATGCCTCACCAGCTTCAGGGAATCTGGCATTCTCTCTGGCCTCCACAGGCACTGAACACACACAATATACATACAGTAATGCATATTCACATCAATAAATAAAAGTAAACAGAATTTTTTTAAAAAGAATATTTACTTGGGACTGAAGAGATGGCTCAGTGGTTAAGAGCACTGATTGCTCCTACAGAGGACCTGGGTTTGAATCCCGACACCACATGCCAACTAACAACCCTCTGTATCTCCAGTTCCAGGGGATCCGACACCCTCTTCTAATCGCCGTTGGCACTGAACAACATGGGTGCACCTACTTGCGTGTGGGCAATAACCCCATACACACTAAAAAAAAGAGTAATAAATAAAATATTTTTTAATTTAAAGAAGAATATTTGCTAAGTCGGCCATATGAAATTCTGAGTAAAGAGAACTAGAAGATCCCCTTATTGGAATCAACCTCTCACTCACCAGAATTACAAAACTCCGTATTTTCTTAGGATGCACATAATCAGAAATAGTTCTAGAAAATTATAAGGAACATGTATTCAGAGTGCTCCATTATGCTTATTTAAAAATAAGAACTTTATTACCCTATGACAAATGGAACAAATTGTATTGTAAATAATCAGTTTCTACATGACACTTAAAAAAAATTGGGGCTTCTTTTTATTTTGTGTATGGGAGTGTTTTTCCTGTATGTATATAAGTGCACCACATGTATACAGTGCCTTTAGAGGCAGAAGAGAGTGTCGAATCCCCTAGAACTAGAGTTACAGGTGGTTTTAGGGCCATGTGGGTGCTAGGAACTGAGCCCTGGTCCTCTACAGGAGCAACCAGGTTCTTAAGCACTGACCATCCCTCCAGCCTCATCTATATTATACTTGTTGCCCATGCTCCAAAAACCTCAGTTAATATTCCAGCTTCACTACTGTATTATTCAGATTTCCATCACTATTATGAAATACCTGAGATGATCCACTTAAAAACTTTTGGAGGCTTCAGTCCATGATCTGTTAGTCCTGTGGTCTACAGGGGCAGAGGATGCCATAATCCTCTTCTGACTAGCCAAGGGCCTTCTACTAGGCCCAACTCTCACAGTTTTGCCAACCTCCAAACAGTACCACCCCAGAGGACAATACCTTTAAAACACAGACCTTTGGGGAAAATTTAAGGTCCAAACTACAGTAGTATCGATCAGACTACTGCCTTGGTCAAATGTGTGATGTTTTCTTCCTGTACCAAAGACAACTGTCAAATTAGTTATGAAAAAGAAAACAAACAATCCATTTGCTCTCCTCATATCAAGCATTCTTCTCTAACAAATTCAAATTCGATTTCCCTGAATAAGGAATGATTAGAATTGAACTGAATCAAAAGACCTGAGTTCAGCTTCTACTTAGCTCTGCTTGACTAAGCTGGTCCCTTTCAACACCTTCTCTCTTATAAGTCACATACAACAATTTCCCTTTTACCATTTACCATGGAAGATCTGTCCGTACTTGATACTTCAAAAACTGGATTTGGGTTGCCTTTTTTCAAAAAAAATCTTAATTTCCTCATTTTAAACCTGGACATATGCCTAAGATTTAATGGAGTGCTCATCTAGGATGCATGATGTCTGAGGTTTGATACCAGTTTGGGAGGAAAGAAGGGAGGGAGAAAGACTGGGCATAATAGAATGTATTAACTTTGAATTTTTATTGTAAGGATTATAGGGGATTATACATGTAAAAAAGTTAGAAATTGTTTTATATGTAAAAGCATTGTGTTTTAATACTATTACAGCTACATGTCTAAACTAAATGTAAGTTATTAAAAATGTAATGAGAGCCAGTAAGATGACTCAGCAGGTAAGGACACTTAACCACTAAGCCTGACAACCTGTGCTTAATCCCTGGAACCCACACGGCAGAAAAAGAGAACCAATTCCTACTTTTGTGATCTACACGGATACACACTGTGGTGTGCACACAGACACACACTCTAAATAAATGTAACTTTTAAAATTATAAAAGAAGAGAATATTGGAGAATGTCTCAGTGGTTAAGGACACTGACCGCTCTTACAGAGGACCCAGTTCAGTTCCCAGCACCCATATCAGGTAGCTCACAACTACCTGTAACTCTGGGGGATCTGATGCCTTCCTCTGGCCTCAGGGCATTCACACAGATACACACACAGACACATATTTTTTTCTAAGAGTCAGTTATGATAGCACACACTGGTAGCGTATGCTGAAGAGGCGGAAGCAGGAAAGTCATGAATTCCAGGCTCGCCAGGGCTACACCTTTGGGTTGGCAAGATGGCTCAGTGAGTAAAGGCACCTGATGCCGAGCCTCACAACCTGAGTACAATCCCCAGCACCCACTTAGCAGAAGGAGAGAACCCACTCCTACAGGCTCCTTTTCTGACATCCATCACAGCCTGCACACCCACACATATACACACAAAGCAATAAATAAAATGTAATTTAAGGAACAAAATACGTAAGACATTTCCAACTTCTGGATCTCCCACGAATACAAAGTGAGAGGATGCTGCAGTGTTCCTGTGGTTGTGCACAAGAAGTAGAATGAACATGAGTGTGTCCTTCCTTCAGTGGCAAACATCAATTGGTACCATGACATTATATTTAGTGTGAGAAGTATTAGGTAACAGATCTTTTTTAGAAGTGGAAGAAGCACTGTTACTATCCCTAGCCTCGTAGAATGATAGCCATCCCATGGTACTCACGGGAGATTTGTTTCTAGAATCCTTGTTAATACTAAGATCTTCAGGTAATCAGATCTTCTGCGTAAAATCTCATATGGAACTGGGGACATGGCTCAGTCAGCAAAGCGCCTTCCATGCACGCATGAAAACCTGAGTGCAGATACTGTGCTTTTTAAAAAATAAAATAAAATCATGGCCACACACATCTGTAACCGTAACACAAGGAGGACAGAGACAGTGGATATCCAGAGTTCTTGGGCCAGTCAGTCTAGCCAAGCAGTGAGTATCATATTCAATGATAAAAATCTATCTAAAATGATTAGGTGAAAAGCAATGCAGAAAGACACCCAACATTTACAACTGCTCTTCACATGCATGTGCCCATGTACCTGAATGCACACTACAGACACGCTACATACAAAACCTAAACACACAGCATTAGCATATAACCTATGCACAGTCTCTTGTGTTTTAAAAATATCTAATACTTAAAGTACCTAATACAGTGTACATAATTTGTACATTGTTGTTTAGGGACTCACGGAGAAGAAAAAAAAATCTGCACATGCTCAGTAGCAGTATAATTTTTCATAGTTTCGATCTACAGTTGCTTGAATCCAGGATGCAGACTCCATGAGGACAGAGGGTCGACTGTATTCTAATTGAGGCAAACCATGGAACGGAATGAGAGCAGTGCTTGTGTGAGTATGCTGAGGACGCTGGAACCAGCCTCAGGCCTACAGAAACAGACAGGGCCGGCACTGAATCAACATGAAGGACAATGGAAGATAATTCGAAGTAGAGGGGGAAATGCAGGCAAATTGGAAGCAGGACAAAAGAAAATACACACATTACCAAAATGGCATGTGCCATGTGATGAGTACGAAGGCTATGAAGCTGGAGAAATAAAACCATCCCACTGGAAAGGGACTCATGTGTTTTGCTAATGGTTTGTCTCATGGGCATGTGTATGGGCACCATGTGTCTCACACTGTCAAACCCAAACCCCAGGAATAGGCGGGATTACTGTAACCCAGCTACTCAGAGTATCAGTTGCAAAGCAGATGTACTCAATATAACCCTTGTGAATATTAAAAACTCCATCCTTAGCATTGCCTTGAAGGAAGAGTCTGAGAAGATCCACTGATGGCTCTTAGGCTGAGCAGTGACCTGGATCACTCGGTCACACTGGCAACAGTGAAGGAAACGGATTTGAGGAATGACTGGAAACAGAAAGACAGATGGGAGGTAGGTGGTTTTCAGGGAAGAGGTGATATGCAAGTGGAAAATGGCAATACATCTGAGGACTAAGCAGATGTTAAGACTGAAGTCGAGTAGGGGCAAAAGAAAAGACAGTCAGGAAACAGAGAAGGGCCTGTGATGAGCAAGTCAAGGTTCAGAAGGCTCAGAAGGCTGGATGAGTGGCAGCACTATTCAAACAAATTGGAGTATACAACACAGAATGCAAAGCGAGATCATGACTTCAGTTCCAAGCACGGGAATTGGTCCGTGTGAACACACTTGCAAGTAAAGACACTCAGGATTCATCCCCATGGTCTTCTCTGATTCTACTTGTAAAAACTAGAAAGCATTTTGAAAGGTGATTAGAATTCGGAAGGCAATTTTTCTTTGTTTCCTTTCTGATCTTCAGTGACCAACTCTAGAATTCATGGTTGGTCTGGAGTTGGCTCCCTTCGTTGTACTCTGCGATGTTTGTTAACATGTCAATGCATCTGCAACACAGCAGTCACTGGCCAGATGCAGCTACCTTAGGGAAGCATTGACCCCAAGTTCTTCAAAGGTACCACGTTTTCTGAGCTTTTCAGTAACAGCACTGTGAGTTACTGACAATACCCACTGCTTGCAATTAAGTAATGTGGAGAAAAGTCATTGTTCTTTTGTACATCAATCCCTCAATTTTCTGAGTACTTAATTTTATTCCAGTTTCAGCTTTTTTTTTCTTTTACAATTTCAAAGTAGCTCCTGGTCTCCAAATTGCAATAAAACAAGCACTGTTATCAGGTGGGGAATAAACATCAAAAACAGATGAACTCATAAGACCAAAAAAAAAAAATTCTATGTCCTTATCCTCCTGTTTTCATGCAAATGTCCCCAGTAATTAAATCAGGAAAAGAAAATGTAGCAGAAACATATCAGCCAAATGGTTTCAAAATTTCAAAAGAAGCTGTAAATATGGTCCTTTTTAGAAGATCAGGTTCTAACTAGAGTAGGAGAAAGGGTAACAGTTGCTCTGATGAAGCAGTTTTAAAATTCTTGTCAGTGATTTAAAGAGAGATAACTGATGTATGTTAAGGAAGCTGGCAAGATTTTTAAATAGTTCGGACGCTACAGGGAGCATTTTTTTTCCTTAAAGCAATGTACTCAAAAGTGTTGGCAAGATTTTATTTGAATGTAGCAGTGCTTATGGGAGGAAGTTATTTTGAATTACCCTAGTATAAATATGTATGACTTTATTTGTATTGAAAATTCCCTTTGCAAGTGAGAAAATAAGAGACTGTTATATCTCTGTTACTCTGAAATTAATTTAGTATTTCATTTCAGAAATATAATATCATGCCCAGAATTCAAAAATAATATCAGAATTCTATTTGTGCCACAGGTGATTTTTGCACCTACAATAACACAACTTTTATTTGCCATGAAAAACAATTAGCATCAATGGTCTGAAGTCTCTTTCATTCATACACAGGAGCATCATTAGTTCATCTGGTCCTTCTTACACACCAAGCTTTGTCCTAGGCACACAGTAGACAGTAATAGTATTAAAGTGCTGTTCATCATAACAGACTTTAGACAAAATTCTGTTTGCTTCAGGTAATTTTCTGTAGTAGAGTGGAAATTTTAAATCCTAGGATCATATTAAAAGTCTAAACTTATTGAAGACTTTGTACAAGACTAGCATTAAAAGCTAGTGTTTCCTTTAAATATAAAGCATCAAAAAAAAAAGGTGAGATAGAGTGGAAAATGGTGCCTGAAGTTGAAGAGAAGCAGAACAAGATAAGAAAGGGTACCAGAGAAGGCACTTTAATCCAACCTTCCCCTTTCACACCTTTGAGCAACACGTTGTCCAAACTTTAGAGCAGGAAAATCAAGCAGCCTCTGGCTAATGAAGGCTGTCGGTTGTCTTAAAGGAGGGAAAACAAAACAAAAGAAAGTTCTCCCATCTTCCATTTTCTTTCTTTAATTCTGGGGCAGCGTCAGAAGAGGAAGACCATCTCTCCTAAATCTCTACTTCACACTCACCCTCCAAGCAAACTTTAGCTTTACTCCACAGATCCATTCTCTTCTTGTGATTTCTTTCCTTTTTCACAAAAACATATGTTAAATCTTAGTTTATTTACTTAAAAGTAAGGCATAGAAAAGGTCACCAAAGCCATGTCAAGAATAAGACAGATTTGTGCACATGGATCTGCATTCAATCCCTCCATTTTTTTAGGCTACCTTACCTATAAAATAACACGCAAGAAGGACTAAAACAGTGTTAGTGACATGACATTACAGAATTAGGCAAGTTCAGAACTTTATCAAAAGAGGGTTGATCAGGTCAAAGGATTCATTGTTCCTGACTGGTACCCTAACCTGTACCCATTTTAAGATACAAATTTGGAATAGGTTATCAGTTTGTATCTTTCCAATGCCTCTTAATGAAGAAAGATTCTCCAAACAACAACAAATATTTTTAAATAAGGGCATTGTACCTGAGGCATGTGAAAAATGTTTCAGTGCCTAATCACCTTCCTTTGCCAAATAAATTATTTCTTAGAGATCCTAAAGGAAGCAATGACTTAAAGTTTTCCAAGTGAGGATTCTTTGTTTAATATAATAAAAGCATGGCAGTACTTAACCCCAAATTAAAAGTCTGTTGTGATTTCAAATGACATTTGTAAGCAAATTCCCTAAATCTGAATACTTACCTCAAGCTTGGAAGAATCCTCGCCAGTAAGAGCAAAGCTTCAAAATGATCATCTTTAGAGAACAGCTATCACAGCACTCTTGTGGACAAGTTTTCAATACACCATAAAAATAGAAAAGGATAGCAGATAATAAGACAGCTCGGGACTGCTGATTTCCCTAACTGAAATTCTAAATTCTTGTCAGGTAGATAAATTACATTTTTAATTAATTAAGAGTTAATATTCCCTTCTAGCTTTATAAGGTTAAACGTTTTTTGTGAACTGTCAGCTTTGTTCTTTTTCTTGTCCAGAAGGGTGCTACTTGCTCTATGCCAAGAACAATAGATAGGTCAGCTTCCCTCAACCCAGAAAAATTACCCCTTTGCCACAGAAGCCTTACTTATGGTTCTATGATGGCCAGGAAAAAACTAATAGGAATGGCTTTTTTTGCCTGTGTAGCAAAGTTAGTTCCAGAGAAAGGAGCCTGGCGTGCACTACAGCAGAAGCCCCTGGAACAATATGCTCCCTGTGTCCACAGCCCAGGCCTCCCTTGACACCCTCCTTTCTAGGGCATAGGGTAGAAAAGTCACATACACAGTAGATCATGCCAGGACCTGCTAACACAACCCCACTTCCAAATTCGCAGGCTGCAGAGTGAAGTACAGTCCACATATAGTACACATGAGCTCAACTTTTTTTCTTTTCTTCTTTTTTCCTTTTGAAAATAGATGCTTCAGCTTGGGGAAGAAAATACAAGCCAACTTCCCCCAAGCTAGTCTATCCCTTTGCCCGGCACAACTCCATTCAGTTGTGGAAATTTTGGCAAGAGTAGGTGAAGAACTTTGAACAAGATTAGGACCCTCTTCTTTTTGCCTTAAACAGATGCTTAAACAGATTCTTAAGGACCCAAAGCTGTCTGGAAGGTGCCACTCCCAAGGGCAGGATAGCCATAGAGCTGCTGCTTATCACTACTGCTAGTAGAAGTGTGACAAACAACCAAATTTTAAGTTCGATCTTCTCTTTCTTCTTTTTGTAATTATTATTTTTGCGATACTGGGAATTGAGTACAGTGCCTCTTGCAAGTGAGGTGAATGCAATATTACTGAGCTACATCTCAGCTCTCTTTTTTTTTTTTACTTTTAATCTTGAGATAGAGTCTTGTCAAGTTGTCAAGGCAAGCCTCAAACTTGTGATCCTCCTACCTTAGCATCTTGAGGCCTGAACCACCAGGCACAATTTAGGTACAGTTCAGACTGCTGTTACTAGTACCATGATGTTTATAATAATGAACATCCAGCTTTTCTACTATAAATTGAGGAATTCCATAAGATGATTATGTTTTGACATTATTGCCAGTAAACATTAATCTTTATAGGATCTGAGAACCAATGAAATAATTCCTAGTAAAATAAGGAACAGTGCAATCATTACAAAGAATAAAATCAAGCAAGCATCATCTAAAAGGTATGTTATATTTACTGTTGTTTTTTTTATAATTTAGAGTCATATGATTAGGGAATTCACAAATAGGAGTTGTTATTCATTGACATCACTAGTTAGTGCCTTTTTACATATGTGATTATAATTTCCTACCACAACCAGCTAGACTCGACATATTCTTCACAGGGTTAAAAACTATCTCTTAAATTAATACAGAGTAAAGAGTTAAATCTAATCGATGTAAAATCTGTATCTTTGAAGCCATAATATGCTACCAATGAGGATAATATAAAGAAGCTAATGCAGAATACACTGAGATCCAATTCTACTCAAGAGTGATAAAGGAAATAATATAAAGAAAAACTATTCTGTGATATGTGTGAATGACGAAGTCTCCATCATTAACATTAATTAATCTGTTTTAAGCTCAGTTTTGGGGCCTGGGTGAAGCAGCAAAAGCCCTGTAGGGAGCGATCCTGAGCAGGAAGCCCTGAAAAAAAGACTTTGGTCAGGAACCACACTTTGTCTAGAATCCAGAGCACCAAAGTCAGAGAAAGGATTTGAGGACTTGACCCAATACTATTAACTGAAAATAAACGTTGGTTTTGGTCCAAAAGGCAGAATACACCGTACATGAAAACACAAGGGTCAACTGCAGCATGCAGGAGGACTGGAAGTGGGGTAAACACAGCGTACAAACAGTGGAGACAAATGGATCAGACGGATGCCTGGAGGTAAGAGAACATCCAGTGGTCACATAAACATGACTTTGACCACAGGGGTGGACTTAGCAAACTCAATGGCCCATCAACAGTCAGATGCTTAAAATCTGGGTAAGTCATTGAGTCTCCCAAGGCCAGGGCTTCCTGATCTAACACGGTTTGAGAGGTTAACTCCTTCACATCTGTTGTCAAAGTTAAATGATACATGAGAGGGTTTAATCTTGTGCCAACTTCAGGGAAGAAGGTTTCTTCAGACTTCTGATTACCATGCACCAACCCGAATCCTTAGAATGGTCAAAAATCAGAACTGAGTACAGTACAAAGATTAAAATTATTTTATGACATGTTTACTTAATTGTGTATGTGCAATAATACATGCACAAGTGCAAATGTGTATGCATGTGGCTGTGCCTGCTAGGATGCACATGTGGAAGTCAGAGCACAGCTTGAAAGAACTGGTTCTCTCCTTCCATCATGTGAGTTCTGGGGATTGAACTCAGGTTGTCAGGCCTGGATGAACCATATCTCCAGTCTCCAGTTTATAAACCAAGTTTATAATTTGGGGTATTAATTAAAACTTCAGAGGAGCATAAAACTACTTCCAAGTTATTAGACAATTTGTAGATGCAAAATATTTCTGAAAAAAGAAAAAAATATAAGTCACTCCAGGTCCCTAAGCTGGGTTTAAATGCCCTTTCTTGTACTTTTAACCTACAAGGAACATGGAATGGATCCTTTAAGAAAAGAAACAATCAATGGGTCCTTTAAGAACTACAAATAATTATAAGTGATTTGAGTAGTCTTGAAGAAAAGACAACAAAAAGCCTTCAGTATTTGGTTTAAATATTGAAATATTTTCCCCTTAGCATTTGCATTGATTTTTCAGCTTTGCATCAAAAAGAAAATCTGGCCTTGTAGACATTTAAGAGACTAGGGAATTTCATTTTCCACTTAATAAACTGATTTTCTCCCACACTATAGGTACTTGAGATTAATGCAAACCCCAGTATACAATTCTAAAAGGGAATGCTCACTTCATTATTAATGGTCTTAAAGCAAATAGTACGGTGGCAAATTCATTTTCTCCAAATTTGTGAATTTGTCTCCTTTTTTATAAGTCTTACTTAAGACAGTTCCAGAGCTTTTGCAAATTTAACCTTTATACTCAATATGCGATTACAGAACACAGGAAACTTCATATTCAGGCATTTAGAGTAAATTCTTTTTCAGAAGAATCCGATGTTTATAACTATTAGGACCATATCGAATATAATAGATTAACTGCTGAATTAACAGAAAGAAAATGCCTTATTTGTTTTTTACTTTGTGACTATGCATCCTTTGATCAGTCCTTAAAAATCATAAGGCAATGTTACAATACTCAAAACTACTTGGTACTATCTTTAGTTGACCTGTTTGTTCCACAGTATTTGTCCAACTTTTCATTATAATAAAACAACATAGTGAAGTTTCTTTCATACATTACTTCATTTAATTCTTAGCAATACCTTAAGGAAGAGTCGTTAGTGTAATCTCTTTAAAGGTAAAGAAAAAAGTTCAAACTGCTGTGGTCACAGAGGTAGTAATCAAAATAGGTACTTCAAACTTCAGCTGGCACAGCAGCATAAAAATAACATAGACAGACTTGCAATCATTTTTAAATAATTTCCATCAGGCTATGTATTAATAAGTAAAAGATGAAAACTTATCCAAATATCAAACCTGAGTTGTTTTGCAAATGCCTCAAATTTTTGCTTATACCATAGTATATTTACCAAGAAATTCAATAAGAATATACGGTTCACAATTAGTGTACATCTCTGAATTTGAGAATAATGGTTACTTGCTTTTACACAGGGTATAATTTTCCCAGCTAACCTGTACTTCTGTCATGTGTTTATATGTGCTTGTTACATAAATGGCTCACAAATTGTTAAGCTTTACATATACCTAGAAAGAAAACAGCAGTACAACAAACTTTAATAAGTACAGAAATTGACATTAAAATATCACTTTGCTTCTTTGTCCTGAGAGAATAAATTTAAAACACAAACACACACACATTTAAAATCAAGCATTAGATATGCAAATATGTGTTCAGATCAGAGATACCAAAATTATTCACGTGATTAATTATTCATCATAAAATGTCAATTAATAATTATGAAGCTTAAAAGGCATCTTTCTAATGTATCTTTATTTTCCTTGGCCTAAAAAGGGCTTAATGTACTTGTTCTATTGACTTCTAACAAATTTTTAAATTTCAGCAAAATAAACTGTAAACAAGTGCAAGCTCTGAATGCTAATAAGAAAGCTACACTTGTGCTAAAAGTGTAGGAAGGAACAATAATCGTAATTATCATGACAATACTAAACACAGCCAATTCATGACATATGAAGCCTCATGTTCACTCACCTGCTAGGAAATGGACAGCAACCTGGCCAAAAGAACATTCCAGACACACAAGCTGTGAATTAGCAATTTACAAAACACCTGGCATGCTGCTTCTATCTAAATTGATCAGTCTACGTGGAGGGGCTGAGGGAGGGCTTTAGGAGTTTTTTTACACCTTCCAAATAGTCATTAAAAGAAGCAGCATGGTTTATTTCTTAAATTTACCTATTATAATTTCTAAGCTCATTTAAGCACTCTTAAAATAACACTTATGAGTAAGAACAATTTTCATACTACCTTTATTCTAATGACTTTCATTATGTCAAATACTTTTCATATTTTTCCAGGAAGATTATATCTTTTCTTTAAAAAAATTATCTGTCAGAACTGATATAATAATACAGAATAATAAGCCATTGCAGTCACTGAGATATTAATTTATTTTCATTATTATTTTACTTTTCACTGACACCTGGCGAGCTTGTAGTCTCTAAGACCCGGGAGTTATTTTAGTCAGGGTGTCCCTGACCTCCTGCTGGTAGATTAATTGCATATTAAGCATTGGGTTTTCAAAACGAAATGATAAAGCTAGACATAGAAAGGAGGCGCCAAAAAATTACAAAGACGGAAAAGAGGAAAGAAAGAAAGCGAGATTGCAAAAGGCATATAGAAAGAAAGGAGAATGAAGGAAATGCAATTGCGAAAGAATTGCAAGAAAATATGGATAAAGGGCAAGGAAGACTGAAAGGAGGGCAAGAGGAAGGGAAGGAGGGGGGCTTTGGGTTTTCGGTCCCCGGGCGAGGCTGCAGGCGTCCGCGCCCTTAGTGCCCAGCCTTCCAAGTTGAGGCGAAAGCCACCTCCTGGGGCCTGAGTAGCTTCTAACTTACTCCAAGTTTTCTGGTGACTCCCACAGGGCCCCTTTCGGCCCACCCCCCTTTAGTGAGATTGACAGTCGCGTGGAGGAGGCTTTTCCAGGCACTGCCTTTCTCATGATAATCAGCCCCCTGCATCACCTCCCGGCCGCGGTCGCTCCCTCGCGGAGCGCTGCCTGCGGACCCTGGGGACCGGAAACAGGGCGGCGGGCGGGGAGCAGGCCAGCGAGCCAGGTCAGCTGACCGGGCGGCGGGGCGGGGGTCGCGCGGTGCCAGGGCGGCGGTGCCAGGGAGGAGACGGGCGTGCACGACCCAGGGCGGCGGCCCGAGAGCCCCCCTCGTGCTCCGGGATCTGATGGAGGGACCCAAGCCTGCGGGGTAGGGGGCCGAGCGCGCCGGGGAATTGGGGACAGCAAGCAGACCTGTTTTGCATCAATAAATTAAGATGCTCATTTGGGTCCTGAAGTTTGCTGGTTCCTGTCAGTAGAGATGTTGGCAAAAGCCCTGAAGCCGAAATTCAGCCTTTACTTAAAAAAAAAAAAAAAAAAAAAAAATCCTCAGCTGGCTGCCCTGCTGGGGCCAGGTGACGTGCGAGATTCCACAGCCCGCGGGCCTCGCAGCAGGGATGTTAGGGACGGTCTGAGGCTCCCTGGTCCTGTTTTGGTTTTGTTTGAAAGGGCTTCTCTGAGATGCTCCCGAATTTTTTTTTTTTTTTAATAGGCTTTCCCCTCCTATCCTAGACTCAACTCCGAAAGGATTGGATTGCGAGTTTGCACGTGAGAAAACCGTTTGGTTTGGCTCGGACCCCTGCTGTCCCCCACCCCCTCCACACACTCAATCCAGGGGTCCCGGGTATCAACCTTTGCTCGCAACTCCAAAAGAAGTTGCCCACCTCCTGCATAGCAACACAGCGTTGAAATAATTCCTCTGGATGAAAGATCAATTCCGTTTCTGAACGAGAATAGATTCCTTTTTTTATTTTCTCCACATGGTACAAAATAAACACAGTTTGCTTTTTTAAAAAATCATTAGCTGAGGCCAAATTCGAATTCCTTCTCCCGTCTGTGTGTTCAAGGGCAGAAACGTGTACCTCTTTGGGCATCTGGGCCGGCCAGAGGAGTGGGGGCGGGGGATGGAGGGAGGGTTGTGAAAGTTGAGGAAATTGACAGACTGAGAGGTGAAAGGGGGGACAGGCACTGGGTCCTGGCTGCCGGGAACTGAAAAACAAAAGGGTCTCTTCCTCATTCTGCCAGAGAAGGGGGAATCCTGAGGAGAGCAGTTTGTTTTACCCAAGGAAACCCTCAAGAATTCTTTTCCCCTCCAATGTCGATTGCAATATTATTTCATATTTGCATGTATCTGTTGTTTTAATCCTCTTCGCCTGCGCTAATCTCGAAGTGGATTATTAACGGGGAAGACAGACCGGGAATGTGCGTTTTATTCGCAAGATTTGTTTTGCTATGTGAGCCTAAGGCGAGCTGTCCCTAGTCCTCTCTGGACTTTTCTCTTCTTCCTGCACTCCTACAGCCCTGCGGATCCCACAGTTCCCATCATCCCTGACCTGGCCCTGGGACCGAGGCAGTGTTCCGAACAAATTTATATTCTGGTTTTCTGCGATCCCACTGACTCTGTGTTGGTGGGAACACTTAAGCCATATGCTTGGGGAGGGGCGTGCCAGACCAGGGCAGGGGACAACCTAGAGCAGCGCTCATCCTCGCGGAAGTCTTTCCTGTGCCATCATTCAAACATCCACCTTCAGGGAAACCTAGAAAATTGGAGTTGGTTTGGTTTTGTTTTTTCCAAATCAAATACATGTCGAAACTCAGTGCTCACTGTTGGGGGCTGCCTCCTGGTACTGGAGCATTGGTTGAGCCCAAGGTAATCAGATGATTAGGTGCTTTTAATGGAAATAGTTAATAGTCTTTTTTTGTCAGATCTTAAGTAACAAGATATTTTATATTCATGATAAAGACGAATGTTTTTCTAGCTGTTTATTCGTTTTGCCCTGTGGTTATATTATGCCCCAGCACTGGTGTGTCTGGGCTAAAAACCTACAGTGTTTACCTGGGTGCCTGGAAAACGATCTTCCCTGAAGTCTCTCTATGCAATAGGTTCCTATTCCTCCATCACAAGAGAGGAAGGCTCAAAGACACACTTTGGAAGAAAGCTGGTCTCTAATCTTTTTAAGAAAAAAGGAAGGGGAAGGAAGGAAAGGGATATGAACAACAGTGATAAATCTCAGAAGAGGAACTTGATAAGTCTTACATGTATTTAGTACAGATATAAGATAGTGTAACAAATGTAAACTATAACACTAATGTGTTTGATCCAGGTTGATAGTCTTTTTCTTTATTAATTTTTAGACTCAAAATCTCTACTACCCATATAGGTACCTCATCTGTGATAGGGGTAAGGAAGAAATCAATTTATCCAACCATTCTAATTGTAGTCATCAAATTAGGAGAGAGGTGAGTCTGTAACCAACGTGAAAACCTGCTTTCTTGCATCCTAAAATGAGTTCTTGCTGTGGTCATGCTGGATGGCTACCCCCCCACCCCCCAAAAAATAAACATACAAAATACAAGGCTGAGGAGCTCTGGGAGTGTGGATGTGGCAACCCCTGTGGGGGCTTTCCCCTCCTTTGAGTGCAGTCACCAGTGACTCCAGCATTCAAAGTCTTGCTTTAGGCACACATTCAAAGCACAGTTCAAAGCAGTTTACCTTAATATGAGCAAAAGTCTAGTGCTGGATCAGGATAGTATTTGTTTCAGATTTCTTCAGACTGAAAATAGGGGACTGTGACGTACTTGACAGTATTAAAGCAGAAAAATTGGTATGAGAAAGCTCTTTGGTCCCCTTCACACCTCCACCTCTACCTTTGCAAAGGAGCCCACAGGCTGAGGGACTGGAAGCTCATCTGTGCACTAAGGTTCTCAAATACTTTCACTATTTAAAAGAGGGAGGGTCTCAGAGTACTTTAAGAAATTGAGACTGAACTCTTAGAAGCAAAGAAATTTCTTCCTTTTCCGATAAATGCCTGTGCAGAGAATTCTCAAATTTGGCTGTCTTTATTTACTTCTATATTAGTTCCAATTATGTGCAGTGTAAACCAGCTTTTTGATTAACAAAACAGCAGAGCATTGGTTAAGAACACTTAAACTTCAAAACAATTCCCCTGGGAAGTGAGCTCTGAATTGGTTAATAATGTGCAGTACTTGCTAAATTGCTGACTTCCAGATGTGAAAATATCTTTCTTGTTTAGGACCTATGTAACCTGATTGGATTACGACAGAAGCGTCACGTTGGAAGCTTTTGAGTGATTATTTAATTAACCATACAGTAGAAAGCTGTATTCTCCAGGAAATCCCTTCCATATTTGCATAACCAATCCCTTCAGAGCAAAGGTGGAGACTTTCTTTTTAATTTTAGTTTAATTGCAATATCAAAAAATATATACTCCGAAACTTAGACCCCATGCGGTTTGATATTGTTCTTTCCCTGCCCTCCCAGGCTCCTCTAGGGCCTTTCTTCTTTTTCCTCCTGCCTTCCTACGCACCCTCACTTTGTTGTGAGGTCTTCGTGAGATGTAGAGAGATCCACAGATTGAGCAACCCAGTGCTCTATGTTAATTTAGAGACCCTTTATTAAAATGCCAAAGTACTTTTAATATAGGAATCCAATCCAGAAATCACACACACACACACACACACACACACACACACACACACCCAAAGATGCAATTCACAAGTAACATTCTTCTACCCCTACCTCTGACATCTAAAAATAATAATAAGAGAAAGGGCAAGAATTTAGTTCCAAAAACAGAGCTGAGGTATCCAGACAACTTCATGTGTGCCTAAAACCTAGTAATTAGGGGTATCTGTGTAAGAAGAGCGATCTGGATTGAGCACCCGGGATCTTTCCCTTTAACTTTCGCCCCTTGGAGTTCTCCGGTTCTGTGAATGGTGTGCACCGTTTTCCGCCCAGTACTCTGCAGGATTTAGTGATGAGGATAATGATGCCAAAGGCTGGGGAGGGGGGGGCGTGGAGAAGGGAGGGAGAGAGGGAGGGAGAGAGCGAGGGAGGGAGGAAGGGAGGGAGGTGGAATTTCATTTCTTCCACTAAAGCGTTTGCGGAGACTTCAAGGTATAATCTATCCCAGATCCTTTCCCAGAGAGAAACTTGGCGATCACGTTTTCACATGATGCTCACGCTCAGGGCGCTTCAATTATCCCTCCCCACAAAGATAGGTGGCGCGTGTTTCAGGGTCTCTCTTCTCTCCCCTACAGAAAAGAAAAAGAAAAAAATGTCATTAGAAGAGGCGTAACACGTCAGTCCGTCCCCAGGTTTGTGTTTCCTGGAGTGGCCGAAAAGAGATCAGTTCTAACCTGCTCCGCAGGAATAACGGTCCTGCCTCCCGACACTCTTGGCGAGGTTTTGTACAGTTTGCTCCGGGAGCTGTTTCTTCGCTTCCACCTTTTTCTTCCCCACACTTCGCGGCTTCTTCATGCTTTTTCTTCTCACCATTTCTGGCCAAAACTACAAACAAGACTTCGCAGGTAGGTTCCCCCTCCCTTTCTCTCTCTTTCTTTTTATCCTTTTTTGGTGTGTTCATCCCCCATCCTTCTTTTCTAATTTTCTCATTTTGAGTGGGGATGTGAATCTGAAGTGAGCCGGGTGTCTGTGGGCAGGAATTTCAGGTGGGTTTAGCTCCTTGGTAGCAGGCTTTCCCCAAGAGTGGCTTCTCCACTGTCTCTTGCTCCCTCATATTCTCTTTCCTTCCCCCTCCTTTTTGCCCTCCCCCAGCCCCAATAATCTGACCTGTACCTGTCCATTCAGGTAACCAAGGGTACCTTTTGCTACACAGCCTAGGAAAAGTTTTATTGAGAACTGCATGGCTGGAAACAAAACTCATCAAGTGAAGAGCTTCTGCTCTGTTTTCACACAGAGTTCCAATTCATTATATCCAGCAATTAAAACTTGAGAAATACCTGTTAATAATTATAAAACTTATTCGAGACAGATCTACCAAATTCGGGGGCAAGTCCCTCTCTTAGGACATGGCAGTCTAGCCTCTCCCACCAGAGAAGGCTGTTTTCTAAGCAGAAAGTTGCCTGTTTTTGTCTGCTAAGCGAGTTTCATTTCTTTATTTCATTCTTTGTGTGGTGTGTGTGTGTGTGTGTGTGTGTGTGTGAAGTAACACCTCACTTCTGTGATTATAAATAAAGAAGTGAAAGTCCTCATGGAACTTGAGTCGTTTACCAGAGGAGGGGTCACTACAGCTGGGAAGAGTGCTGTCAGGATATCAGAGTTTAAAATAAGGATAACTTTTGAAATTGTATTTTTAAATGGGCAAGTAATATAGACATAAATTTCATAGGTCTTCTCTCTCTCTCTCTCTCTCTCTCTCTCTCTCTCTCTCTCTCACACACACACACACACACACACACACACACACCATTCCAGACTTTGGGACTGAAAAGTTGAGAGAGAGAGAGAGAGAGAGAGAGAGAGAGAGAGAGATCAGACAGAAACAGTGGTGAGCCCAGCTAGCATAAATGTGTTTATCTCCCACCTACTTACATATTTCACATGCTACCCCTATAATGATGAGAGCAAAATCACTTATTCCAGAGTTAGAAATAACAGCCACAGATAAAGTTTACAGCAAAATGCCTGTCTCTCCCTCATGCACATACTGGCTCATAAAACTGGCAACTTACTTTATTAAATATATATTTATATGCAATGGTGTATAAGTCTCAGCAGAAATACAGACAGGCCAGCTGTTTCATCCCAGTAAATTGTGTGACCATGTCTTTATTTCAGAATTTTCCCCAACAATTTCAAATGAGAAAGGCAGGCAAGAAATGACAAACAAAAATGTGTCAAACTTGAAAGTCCACTCTGTATGCCTAGGTAAATGTAAAGTGCTTTCTAAACACTCACTTCCCCTCTCTCTGCTCCCCTTGACTCCATCAGCAAAAGTGTGGAAACTGATACTCACTTTCCAGGTTTTCCGCAAAGCTTGTAGCACGGGAGACAATAGGTGCGGGGCGTAGGAACTGGGCGTGCTGGGCGGCAGAGAAGGGGTTAATGGCCCTTGTGTTACAGTTTGCATCTGTTACATCTTTTATAGCCCCCCTGTTTAAACTAATCCTCGAGGCACAGCATCTTCCCAACCCCGCGGAGTTTAAGGATTTTCCTCTGGTCCTGCCTGCCTCCGAGGTTCCCCTTCTCCAAGTTTTGACAGTTTCAGCCTGAAAAAATGCAGCGCCTCCCTCGATTTTTAGGTACAAAAGTTTCGAAGCCAAAAAGGATACGATCATTTAGTACAGCTTAAAAGTATTGCCGTAGTGATTGGACTTTCTCTTTCCTTTCTTGGGAGGAAATTTTTTTCCGCTAGAAGAATTTAAGGGAACCAGTGTGGGGGAGCATGTGTGTGAGTTGGGTGGGGGGGATACTTAAGTAAATATTGTCAATGTGGCGGCGGGGGGGGGGAGGACAATGTCCAGAGAGGCTTATAATTATATTTCTTTTTGCCGGGTAAAATGGGAAATCTTAATTTGGGGGCGGAGGGTGTAGGGGAAAGAGACAGTGCCTCGATAAACTCCAAAGGGGAGGGGAGGGGGCGCGGGGCGAGTGGGCTTCCTGTAATTACTATTATCAATTTACCCGAGTGTGTTTCATCCAGGAGCTGTTTCGCGTTGTTTGTTTCTTTCTTTCCTCTTGGGAAGGGGGGGAGGGGGGAGGGGGAGGGATGAGAAAAGATGAGAGTGAAAGAACCCCCCCTCCCCAAGTTCCCGAGCCGGGCTGAGTACTTTTCGGAGGAAGGGGTCCGCCTAGCCCTGAGTCAAGCAGTCTTACTGTACCGCCGTGTGCATTCCCTCATACGGTCAGGAGTTATGACTCATTTTGAAGATGTAATTCTTGTCTCTGATCCCCTCGCGAGTGCAACACACCAAACAGTAACAAACACAAAGCGCCTCGGGGCCAAGGCAGGGGTGGGGGGCGGGGAGGGGGCCGCCGAAGTTTCGCTTTGGCGCTGGGGGCGCGGATGGGTGCTCACCCGGGCCCTGGCCCGGCTCCCCTGGGCGGCCCGCGCGCGTTTCAATGGGCGCGGGCGATGCCCACATTGTCGCTGTGTTTGGTTGCTAGATCGAGCCTGCGTGCTGCCGGAGCAGGGCGCCGAGTCCATGCGAACTGCCATCTGATCCGCTCTTATCAATGAAGCAGCCGATCATGGCGGATGGCCCCCGGTGCAAGAGGCGCAAACAAGCCAATCCCAGGAGGAAAAACGGTAAGAAGAGGCCCGAACCAAACTTTTCCGGGCCACTCCGCGGCTCCAGACCCGGGGAGAAGGGGGCGAGGGCGAAGGGACCGCGGCGGCGCCCGGGGCTCGCGGGCGAGCCTCCCTCTCCGTGGCCGGCGCCCGAGCCCCGCGCGGCCGCCGCACGGGGGGAGTCGGGCAAGTGCGGGGAAAGTGAGCTCTGGGCGCGGGGCTCCGCGTGCGGCCCGGGGACCGGCGCCCACGCCGCGCCCCACGCGCGGCCCCTCGCGCCCCGCCGCCTCCGCCCGCTGCGCTCGCCGGCCCGCGGCTCCCGGGTTGGCTCGGGAGCGGCGGCCGGGGCAGGGCGGGGGCTTGGGCGCGGGCTCCGGGCGCGGGCGAGGGTGGCAGAGGGGAAGCGAGGGCGACCGCGGGGACCCGGGCTGCGCCTCCGCCTGCCTCAAAGTTTCTTGCCGGAGTCCCCGGCCGCCTCCCTGTGCGCCAAGTAACGGTCCGCGGCAGCCGGCCTGGCCGCTCGGGGACCCGGGGGCGGGAGGGACTGGGCCCGCGGCTGCAGGCTCGCGACCCGGGGTTCCCGGCTGCACGCTCGGGCCCCACTACGAGCTAGGGCAGCGGGCGGATCCGCACTTCTCGGCAGTTACTGCGGGGTCCCAAGGAGCCCGTTACCCAGGCTGGGTCCGGATGGAGGAAGGAGATGGGGGTGCGAGGGGACGCGCAGAACAGACGGGGGTGGCGGGTTGGGGGGGGGGGTGACAATTTAGGTCCATCTCGGGGAGAGGCTGTGTGTGTGTGTGTGTGTGTGAGAGAGAGAGAGAGAGAGAGAGAGAGAGAGAGACCCTAGGTATTACCCCCAAACAAAATCGTGGGAATAAAAGAGAAAAGTGATTGGCAAGTGCGCGGAAGGCGCCTGGGGGAGGGGAGAGAGTTGGGGACGAAAGAGGGTGCAGGGGGGGGGTGCTGACGGAGGATACTGAGTTTAAAAAGAAAGAAAGAAAAAAAAAAAAAAACCAGCCCCTCAAAACAAACAAGCGAGCCAGCCGCGCCAGCTCAGAAAGGAAACTTCTCGCTCCTTTCGCTCTCAGCCGGATCACCAGGCGCAGGCTGCGTAGACGCTCTAGAACTGGGCGCCGGGTTGTAGCGCCCGCCCAGCTTCTCTCAAACCCAACCCGCGCTCGGCGGGCCCACTTGGAGCAACTTTCCCTAGAGAGATAGTTGTGCGCACCCCCAGCCTGCCCGAGTGCAGCAGAGGGGGTGACTGGGGTGGCAGTGTGGGAGTGTGGGGTGCCGGAGGGAGCAAAACACAAAGACAAGACGATGCTGATTAGAGACAAACGATCTCTCTGTCTGTCTCTCTCTCCTCCCCTCCCCCTCCTGTGGGGTGTGTGTGTGTGTGTGTGTGTGTGTGTGTGTGTGTGTGTGTGTGTTTTGCTTGTTGTGGTGGAGGTGTCGAGCCATATGGGGGAGTGATAGAGGAATTTTAGTCAGAAACTGTTCGTCATGTTATCCTGCCTTTCCTCTTTGTGTGTCTTTGATCTATTTGCTTGGCTTAGTATTACAAAATACAAGGACAGTAATAAATTCCGAGTTGGTCCCCAAGATTCAGTTCAGGCTGCCTCTTTTTAAGTGTGTGTGTGTGTGTGTGTGTGTGTCCTCTCTTTTAATTTAATTTTTTCTTCCCTAGTGCCTGGCATTATTTAAGGTGGTCCTTACACAGGAGACCTCCCCTTCTCCATCTCTGGGTAATTTAGTAGACACTAAAATTACACCTAATGTTCCCCTCTTCTCTCTTGTGTTTCCTCTATTCCTTTTATTAAATGTTAGTTATTGATTTTCTGAAATCAATGTCTGTTGTGTGGCTCCCCCCACACACACACACGTATCGAAAGCACGTTGCTGATCATTTGGATAACAAAAGCTTTGTGTCATGAAGGCTTTTTTCCTCTTATGTTAAACAGTCATTTTTGAGAGAAAACAGAATGAGATTTAAAGCAAGGCTTCGAGAAGTATTCTTTTGCGAGGAAAGACTGGAGTGTTTGTTTCTTCTTGCCTCCCTCCTTCAACTCCCTTCAGGATTCTTCCATAGAATACCAGCTTGGCCCCAGCAGTGAGGTCAGGCAACAACCCAGTTCTGGGGACAGACAGAGATCCAGCTCCTCAGGAACTGTGGTGACACCAGCATGCGTGCCAGGGAGGGATGCAGTCCTGGACACCAACCATTTCCCCTCTGATGAGCCATTAATTTGAGGCTAGCCTCCACACTCCAAGGGGGATAAAGTTGAATTGAACATTTTAAGGCATTTGGCCGAGACCCTGTGACCCACAGGTTCTCTGTCTTTGGTTATTACCTGTCTATTTTCCAAACAATCTGTGAGAAAACATGCTGTAAACTGGTTACTTGTCAGTGTTCTCCTTGGGTCTAATCTGACTTAGCGGTGTCCCTGGTCTTAAGAAGCAGGTAGAAGAGTCACCCCATCACCCTCTTTCATTTTCTTTCTCATCAAACACATATCCAATGCCTTTTCCTTTGGGAATTGCCAGGATTTATCTGAACTGAGTGGATTTTTCTTCTCTCCTGGATTCATGGAAAAGATGTCACTTTTGAGCTTGTGTCTTTGCTGATAACACTAAATATGATGATGGTTATCAACATCATATAGAAATTCCTGGAAAGGAATAATAGCAATAATAATCGTAGAAGTACAAGCTGCAAAGAAAAAAAAAAAAAGAAAGAAAGATGGTCACCCAAGACCTAGAATGGTACTTTATATAATTTTAATGAAGTCAACTGTGTGTAGAGAGAGTAAATGGCAAGGAGATGGAACGGGGGAGGCCGTCTGTGTGTGTTTGAAAGGCTGGTCAGACCTGTGGGTTAGAACACAGTGGTGTGCACAATTGTTAGAAGGCAAAGGAGACAGAGTCATAGCAGGGGAAATAAATGTAGAAACAATCTCAAAAACCAGCCTCCCATATTCTCAGACTAGCAAGACGCCTGGCAGAGACAGGGCCAGGACCAAGCTAACTCATGGCGGGCAGTCAGTCTCCTTTCACCCACATGGAAAGCAGGAAATCTCTTCCCAGAAAATACGAAGAGTGGCGAGGAAAGGGGGAGTAGGTTAGGGGAAGGAGGCGAAAAGCGAATAGCCAGCGGACAAGAATGTGTGTAGGTTTCAAAAAAGTTCAGTCAGATGATCCTCAGCTGCCTGACTCACTTTGTAACACTTTCACTAAGGCTGGAGAGGAGGGGGAAAGCCAGCCCCCCTGTACAGTCCTCTGATTATATACCCCACTATCTCCACATAGCCTAGGAGGCTAGAGTGAACACTCCCGACTAGAGAGACCCTCCTGCAGCCAGCCTGTCACCGCTTGCAGTGGATTTGCAACTCGAAAAGTTTGTTGCTTTCCCCCAGATTCCGGCAGTAGGTCCAGGGATGCCCCAGGTTCCCCCCTGCCTCCCCTCCACCATCAGCCTCTGGAGAATCACCCAGACATGTACCCACTGTGTCAAAACTGAGATCTCAGGGTTGCTTCTTTCAGAAAAGGGAATGAAGTTGTCTTCAAGGGAAAACTGAATTTGGAGGGGAGAAAAAGGAAATGAAAAAAGAAAAGTTGCAATTGAATTTTCTTCAAAGTTTCTGCTAAAAGGTTGGATGGTGTAGGTAGGTCAGGGGAGCTTTTCCCAAACACCTCTGATCTCTGGGTTTCCAGTTGGTAAAGATTAGTGATCATGTTGAGTGTTCTCAGGATTTGGATCCTCGAGAAGAAGCAATCGGATGAGCAGAAATGATTATCTCTGTTTAAACGAAACCTTCATTCCTTACCACTTCTTTGAAGGGAGTGGATGTGCTGTTAGGGATGCTGAGAGGCAATGAGGGATGGAGGAGAAGCAGAAGTGCTTAAAAGGAAAGAAAAGGAACTGTAATCAATCCCCTTCTCAGATGAGTGTCTCCCAGCAACTCAGAGGTGAAGTTGGCGTGTACACCGGGGACTGCCCCTCTACACACACTGAAGCAGGGAACTTTTCTTCAGATTAGAGCTGGTCACAACTTGTCTGTCTTTGCAAGAATAGAAACCTTTGGCAAATAGCTTTCTTCATAAAGTTGTTGAGCTTATAGGGGGGCCTGTTCCTTGACTCTGAATGTGCTCAGGAAGTTCATGTGGCAGGTACCAGTTCTGAGGGTGCTGCAGAGACATCCATCTGGATCCTGTTCTCTCTGTGGAGACGCTGCATACACACGGCTGGGGGCTATGTATCTAGACTGATCTATTTGTTTTATTTCGGTTTGGAGACTCTAAGCCAATTGGGGTAGAAGCATGCTTTGCTTCGCAGCAGAGCTAGCAGCCAGCCTGGTGGCGTGCTTAGTGTGATGGTCCATCAGGAATAAGGGTAGACTTCAGGTTTTAAACTTTGTCATGTTGCTCTCCTGTCAACTAAAAATAAATTCACCTCTTTTACCATTTATTTTTAACTATGAGAAAAACCGAGACTGAAGCTCCCTATTAACCAGCTCTGTCATGGGTTTCACATGCTTCCCTTCTCTCTCTCCTAATTTGCTTAGTGAAGAAAATTACAAGAGGTTGTCAAAGATCCTAATGCAGTATTTTCCTGGGGGAGGAATGTGTGCCTCCCCCTGAAGGTAGGAAAGGAGTGTGTTACTAGCTCTCTAGCTGTGCAGTGTTAATTCCAAGATGTGGGAGATTCTTTTCCTCACAACAGTTTTTGTCATCTGCATTCTTCCAAGGCTTTTAAGGTACATTTTCTTCTGTGTGAAAGGGGATTCTTTGTCCTTTTCCTCTCCAGTACCATGGCTTCCCAAGGTAGACACTATTTTGTGCCTGTCACAGAGAGAGGGAGTGCAGGTTTGCAGTGCTCACAGACAATTGATTGTCTGCGCTAATGTGTTTCATTTACATGTTTATAACGTCAATGGTGCTGGGTGTCCACTGTACCATTCATTCCCGCATTCCCACAAGGGGGCAATTGTCTGAATGGCCAAGTCAGACACCTTTTTGATTGCTCTTTGCTTGTCTTTTTAGAGCAAAGAGATAAAGGAGGAAAATCTGTGATGCAGAAACACTAGTTGAAAATATACAAAATGTCACGACAAAAGCAGATGTTAACATAAGCCCAAATATGCTTTTTAGCCAAGATGTGAATGTTGAGGAATAGGATTCAGAGCAGAGGAAAGGATGGTTTAAAAAACAATAATGCAGCTCCATTAATCCTTTCTTTATTCCTTTTTTTCCTTTAGCAATAAGAGGATGAAATGTGATTTTCCTTTTCATTTTTGAGTCTTGGAACACCCAGGCACCTCCTCACTGTTTGTATGTTTGCTGTGATTTGTGAATTTTGTGTATATTTATATAGCTCTGTTTATGCCAACACCATCAGCTTACCACTTGGAAAAATCTATTGAATGACTATTTGGGCTGTGGAGAGTGTAAACTTTTAAAAGTAAGATCCAAGGATTTCTTCATCAAGCAGTTTTTAAAAGAAAGCGATAATAATCAGGAGGCTCCATGAAGCCTTGCCTTAATAGCTATGTGCCAAATACTTTTATCTTGGGTGACAGTTGTGTCAAAGTGAAAACTCTCAAGAAAAGTGTAACTAGTAGTTACAAAGTAAATAAAGGATTTCGTTTTAAGGTGTTCTATGCTGTTTTACACTGTGTGTGTGTGTGTGCGTGTGCGTGTGCGTGCGTGTGTGTGTGTGTGTGTGTGTGTGTGTGTGGTGTTGCCTGTCAGGGCCGTGACAGGAAAAGCCATCCATTCAAGTGTCTTTTGGATTTTCTCTCCTCTTGGTTCTCTCCTATATACATCTATGTAGCCCACATGAATACACCTGTTTAAAAACATTTCACAGATCAGATGGTGTCTTGCTGGTTCATTTATGTAATTCACTTATTAGAAGTTGCTCTGATGTCGCATGTGGTCCAGGCGGAGAGAAAATCCTAACTGTTGTGTCATGTAGTAGGAAGCAAATGTGGTGAGGGTACTTTTACAATTTTGTAGCAAATTAGGGGGAAAAGAAATCACCAGTCTCTGGAAAGATTTTTGCCTCTCCGGGAAGACACACACAGTAGCTGCACCGTTAGCTGAACCCCTGACACGGCGGTCTTTTGAATGCCTTAGGTATGATTTCACTTTCGCTCACATCAATGCTGACCTGAATGCCTTTCATATCTGATCCGCTGTGTCTCTCCCAGTAAACATCCCCTGAGGGGAGAACAAAGAAAGGAGCTCTTCTTCTTCTTAATCACAATTCAGCCCTTTCACCGCCGGCAGGCTCCATTTGCATTCTGCCACAGAAAGCCAAGATGAAAAGAGAGAGAGAGAGAGAGAGAGAGAGAGAGAGAGAGAGAGAGAGAGAGAGGCGCAGAGGGTAGTAGCTGAGTAAAGTAACTTAGGTGTTTGTGGCTGTTTGTTGGGCTTCCCCTAGTTACCAGCCTTATATAGCTGATGCTCAAGCCGGCCTGTCCCTCCTGACAGGCATATAGTGTTACAAGATGCCATGTCTGAACTATTCATGGCCACCCGCTCACCACTTGAGGTAAAAGTATCAGAGAGGGATCGAGTTCTACCCCAGGAGCCTGTTAGATTTGGGGTCAGGTGTGCAGACTTCCCGCCCTTGAATCTGCTTATAATTTGGCCTTAATAACAACGATTGTTTGCCATCAGAGGTGACAGCTCTGGGGGTGGCAGGAAAGGGGCAGGAGACCAGGCCCTGGTCTGACTTCAGTGACTGGTGCTTACACCCAGCCTGAACACAGACAAATTCTCAGGAAAACTGGAAAAGACTTTCCCATTTCCCCCCTGACTTTTTATGATAATTCATATTTTCAAATGAAAGGGGAAAAAAGCCAAGAAAGAAACTCTCAAATGAGCCAAAAAGGAAAAAAAAAAAATCTCTGAAAAGAATTTTAGGGGAAAAGTTGTTCTATTTTAAAAGCTTTGAGGCTGTAAAGTGCCACGTTTTTCACACCTTCTCCATACTTTTTTTTCAGATTTTTTTAGTATGTTTAACATTTGTGAGATGACAGCCTTTTTGTATCTCAAACTGGATGCTTCAGGATTTGTAGGGAGGGGCTGCTGGTATTCACGTTTTCTTGACAGAGAAAGTTTGTGCCTAAAGGGCTCCTTCTTGCTGGGAATTGTTTAAACCCTCGAAGGCCAACCTGTCAGGTTTTACTGTGTTCTTTGCCTGCATTTTCAACATGCAAAAGTAACATGTAGTTAATGATAGTAGAACAAGACCACGGCAGGAACGGAGCCCTCTCATGACAACTTTCCAGCTCCATTTTCTTGTTCTAAATTGTCTTGTCTTTTCTCCCTTTCTTAAATCACTTTGAAGACATCAACAGTTTTTCTTCAACAACTAGATTACACATATTATATGCACATACACACACATATATGCACACACATACACAAACAGATACAACTTCGGAAGTAGAAGCTTTCCAAAAGAAGAGCGAACTATTCGATACTGCTGGCTTTTCCAATACCCATGTGACTTCTTTCACTTACAAGAGTAATGACTATATTAGAAGTTCTACATGAACATGTGACACAAATTCCTGATTATTTTTTCCTTTTTCCCAGAAGATTTACAGAATTTACAAAAGGAGATTAGCCCTACACCTTCCACCCGTCCTTTCTACCCCCACAACTCAAGCAATGAAGGATTTAGGCAGATTTACTTCAGTAAACACCTTTGGACACTTGGGGGGAAAGGGAAAGTGGGAGTCTGTTTGCAAAAGGAGGCTTTTGTTAAGTGAGGTACTAGGCAGTTGTGATATTAACCTACCAGGCAATGTGGAAGCACTCGTTAACTCTTTGAGTGCCTGGCCCTTTGCACTCAGCAGATGAAATCCTGGCTCTCCAAAGACACTCGGAATTCTGGCTCTAGCAGTTTATTATTCAGACAAGTCTTGTAGACATGAAAACTGTTCAAGCTTTTAAAACAATGTGGTTTAATTAGATGAGGTGGACTTACATTGCTCATAAGCCCTCCAAATGGTGGTTTATAATTGGCAAGGAAAAAAAAAAGATAGAAAAAAGGAGTCAAGGCAGCACATTAAATATTCCAAGAAATATCTTTAGAAAAGCTATTTTCACTTCTAGCTTTTAAAATATTAGACTGTGGTCGCTAGAGGGAATGAAGCAGCTGCAGCCTCTCTCCTTACTATAAAAGATATCAGAAGTTTGTGATGAAGAAAAGGACTGCAACTTGAAAAGCTGCAAAGGCCAGTCGGACAGTGACATTATCTCCACCGGGGCATCTTTAGAAGGGGGAAATCTTGCCTATCTGTCAGAGCTGGGGAGGTCATGTGAAACTCAGAGTCAGGGCCTCAAGCCACATTACCAACTTGAGACTTTCCAAAGCAAGCAAAGAGGCATTTTTTGAGGAAGGAGTTAATGGTTATTTTTTTTGTTGTTGGGCACAAGAATAACTTTACAGGTGTTGCATTTGGGCTTAAATAAGACTGCTTTATTTAGTTTTGAAAAAGAATGTAGGTGTCAATGCTCGAGCAGCCATAAATGTGTGAGAAAGTAAAGGGTATGAGACATGACAGAATTAAAGGTGTTTGCTATGTTGTTACACCGTGTGTCAGCCTGCAAGCTCCCTTTGTCACAGCCTCCTGGTGATTTGACAGCGCAGATCTACTTCCCTTCTAGGTGAGACAGCATTTTTTAACTGGAGTTATAAATATGGTACACCCTCCGAGTTGCACCCTGCCTCCCAGATCATGAATCCTATTTTGCCCTGAGACACAATGAACAAACACAAGTACACAAGGGGGCTGTGGGCTAGGGGGCCCGGGCAGAGCCAGCATCACAGTAGCTGGCATTGACTCTTGTTTGGCAAGAAGGTCCTCTGCCAAATCATCCAATAATTAAGTTTTATGTTATTTGTATGAACGACCAAGCATGCAGTATTCCTTTTCAAATCAAAGGGAGGCTTAAAATTACTTTTTGAACACTTTCAGGTCACAGTTTGGGGGCCGAATTGAAATGATCTCATTCATGATCTAATTGAGGCTGGCACAACCTTAGCAGTAGCAGGAGTACATAACTATAAATCAAAGACCAAAATTTAGCAAATCATATCATTTGCTAGAAATCTGCTCATGAATTATGCTCCGATTGCCAACCCAGAAGTTAAACTTTGTCTCCACTCAGCAACAGTAACTGCATATTTTTTCAGGCTTCTGACAGGAAAGTTAAAGGAGCTGAAAAGAGAAAGGCGAAGGAAGATGGTTGATGCTTCCTCAGATACTGTGTGTTTGTGACCCACGAACGTTTGAGAGCTGATAGAGCCATGCCTATGCCTGATAACAGTGCTTCTGCAGTCTTCGTTAGAAATTAACATAGGCTTTTAGAAAACAATCTCAGAAAAGCAAGCTGCCTCCATACCTGAAGTAGAAGAGCAAACGTTTCCAAAAGGATCTGTTAGAACTTCACTTTCATTTTTCAGTTGAGAAATGTAATAATAATGATTCAAGATTATTTACAAATTTAGTTCTGCTGTTGGGCTGAGTTAAAATACAGAGACAATATAGCGCTATCTATTGATGTACATATTCAAATTACCTTTCCCCTTCTTCATTCTACTGTATCTAATGCATTTCCGACTTGTTCCTCATTTTTCTTAGTATCTGTGTTTTATGTCAGCTTAGTCCCACACCCGTTGTACTATAGACTTGAAGAGGTCTAACTCAACTTGAATATTTTGAAGTTAAAATTTTCCATCTCACTCATATGAAGTTATTCTTCCAATCAAACAATACACATGGAATTGGTCAGTTTACCAACTTTGTTTCTGTGAATTTGTATTTTTAAATCTTCAGGATACAGATGAAGCTTTTTAAATAATCTCAGATGACAGAGGTAAATGACAGCATCCTTTTTGGAATACACAATTGCTGTTAATGATTTGGCATGACAAAAAGATGAAACATATTTCACACAAAAACTGGTAATGAATGCCACTATAATAGTTACATTGCTTATATGACAACATATCGTGTTAGGTTCTTTATACACTGTTTCATATTTCTCAATTAGTTCTAGAAAGGTGTTTCTAACAAGGACGTAGCCACTCCCACCCCCAAATAAGAAGTAGTCAGGAAAGATCAACAAATTAAAACATTACGCTATGTGAGACCTGAGATTTTTTTTCTCACGTACACAAATGAGTAAATTTCAAGGAAGTCAGTGCCCATGTGATCTATAAATACAGCAACATTTTCACTGTTCTTAGTTTAACTTGTATTTATATTGTCTTGCATATCCAAGTAACTGTAATCAAGGAAACTTCTCAATTCGCCTATTCTTGGAAGTACCTAAGTTTCTATTTTCAACACCAAGCACATCAATGGGAAGTGTTTCACATCATGAGGTTTCTCAGTTGTAAGAGGTGAGGTTTACATAGAAAGAACTAAGTAAGCTGTGTTTTCATAATAAATAGACCCATTAAGAGGGAAATATCTAAAAGCAAAATGGTCCTCTGAAGATTTCCCATCACCCCTGTTCTGCTGATGGGAATTTGAAGATTATATACAGCCCATATGCACACACTCTCATGTGCACATTAACATCAGTGCACACTAAGACCCACAC